>JAHNEJ010001130.1:0-160388 GCA_022559845.1 Amorphophallus konjac
AAGTGGACACCTGCCAATCCCGATTCCGCCCTTACCACAGAGCCACGGGACACCACCTGAACAGTGCTCACGGGTCCCTAAGCAATAACCATCTCACCGTCACAATCCGACAAGAC
Source organism: Amorphophallus konjac (assembly GCA_022559845.1). NCBI lineage: Eukaryota > Viridiplantae > Streptophyta > Magnoliopsida > Alismatales > Araceae > Amorphophallus > Amorphophallus konjac. Next base: position 117 of record JAHNEJ010001130.1, read on the forward strand.
CGTAGAACCAACAGACGTTGCTGTGGTCGGTCACACGGTTAGGCTCACCAGCCACTCACAGCCGTCAACCGGGACCCATAGTCTGCCAGAGACCACTTCCCCAAAAATGACCTCATCCGAGGACACAACTGGGACCACCAGTCGGGCACCAAGCCACCGACTCTGACCAACACGTCCTCGACCTCCGTCAGGTGACATCCTCAACAACCTCATCCAGGTCCAATACCGACGCCTGACACGGCTTCCTTCACAGGAACAGGGTACTCATGCAGTGCACTAGTCAGCACTTTTCCCAACACTCCATCCTGCTAGTGCCAACAACCACCAAATCTCGAGCAACGGCACGGCAACAACACGTTTCACACCGAGGAACCCATCCTCAGATGCTCAATGCGAACTCAGGAATCCGCCCGTAGCAACCAACGCTACGATCCTGAACTAGTGGGTCACAAGCCCACCACGCTTCCGCTGCGCACTCAGATTCGCGCGCACAGCCGAGAAAGCAAACACCGCCCAACCAGCACTCGTTCTTCCGGAACAGTGCCAGCACCCTCACACGACAAGGGAATGGGCACGACTTCTCATAGGCAACCGCCCTGCCAAGACAAGGAGCACGTCTCGCACAGACTTCATGGCATACAAGGTCAACCAATCCGAACACGCAATGCAAGACGATGAACCTTAACCCAACACAATCTCTCCAACCAAAGGGGAGACCAAACGCACTTCTGACCAACCGAAGGACTCCACGCTCGACCTGACCTCAAGCCTCGCGCACGCTGGAAACAGCACCATCCAACACCAAGGAAAACCATCGCTTCCATCAGGTCAGCGCCTCCGACACACTCGACGAGTGTCACGTCGGACCACAATCACAGCATCTCTCGATGCACCACTGCTGTAATTCCTCGAACTACAACACGGCATGCCAAGAGCTGCAACACGAGCCGTAACGACAACCGCCGACGCTCATCCTCGAGTCCCGAACTCGCCGCGGAGCCTTCACATCTCAAACCAACTCCAGGGCGAACACACCCCATCCTGCCTTGAAATCCACAAAACAATCGGGACCGACATGTCATTTCTGACGCCACAGAGCACGATGAGGACATCAGGCTTGACAAATCAGCAGCTCACCGAGAAGACATTCCGCTCACCGGAGCACACTTCTCGATCAGAACACCCGCTCTGCCACCTGACCACGCTGCAGATTCCTCGAACGCAGCACCGCGAATTCACGCCTGCCAGCAACCTCTTCCCAATGCAGCATAACCAGGGCCACCACCGATGAGGGAGAAGGCTCGCGACCTCGATCCTTAGACCCCATGCTGGCATGAAATCCGCGGACAGCAGCCACCTTCACAGCGCCGCACAGCGCACTCAAGCTCTCAAGCGAGAAACAAGGCGGAAAGCGAACACAAAACCCTAAGCCAGCTGCCGACTATACTGGACCTCACGGACTCTGATCACTGCAATATTTCAAATTCCTATGTACGTCCACAACCACCACTCTGATACCAGCTGTAACGACCCGAGAATCCGATTACCGGGAAGGCCGGATAACCCGAGACTCGCACCGCCGCCCACGAGCCGGGAGGGGTCGGAAGGGCTAAAAGGAGTGTGGAGGCAGAAAGAAATGGGAAATAAAGCAGGAAAACTCAACAGATAATAGAAATAAATAAACAACTACAACAGAGTCCAGTCCAACAGAAAGTACAGTCTAAAGCAGTAAAGCGTACCACATGCCAAGTGAACACTCGGCCCGGCAAGCTGGCAACTGAGAACCTCCGCTCCGCATCCTCGAACCTCGAGGAAGAACCGCTACACGTGAAAAGCAGGGAATGAGTCTCCAGAACAGAGACTCAGCAGGGATCCCGCGGAACCCCAACCGGAAACAACGGCGGTAGCGGAAAGGAGAGCTACAACTACAGCAGGAACAGCAAACCGGCGGCCGGTCAAAAACTCGGCACTACAGCTACTCCTACTGCCAGAAGGCAGACCTCGATCACGCAGTCGAAGCTATCGAACCACAATAGTACCACCTACCGAAGTAAGAACACACGGCAACCACGCCGTAGAGGCCTGTCCCCCGGACACAGCCGACCTGGACACGCTGTCCAAGGTGCAACCCCGACCATCCGATCGCGGGTACCGCACAACAAGACCCAACCTCGGTAAAGCCACTAGCACTAATCTCATGACGCGAAAACCAACACATGCGTCACGGCGAACCAACCGAAACTCAACAGTCAACACGACCGAAACCCGAAGGTCAAAGTCACGAAAACTGACAGTCTGCCACTCCGTACTCGACATGAGTACCACCCACTAGAAGCACAGCCGGTAGCGTCCCCTGACGTCTTACACCGCACCGCGGGTGAACCGCCTGACGTGGTAGGTCCTACCCGAGGCGCGAACACCGTACAAGTAACCACAAACAAGTGACTAGTTGGGGTCACACCTGTCGACGTGCGTCCACTGTCCCCAACCACTTATGCACACACAGACCACGCGTCCGAGGTCTGGCCCTCTGACTGGTTTTCCCCCGCAGCCGGACTCTGGCTACGACGAGGGGCCCAACGGAAACCAGTCTAACCGTCCTTAGGGTAAGCCCGTACACCACTCCCTGGTGCGACCAGCACACGCGTACTGGTAGGCTACGACTAGTGGAGGGTCACTGAAGGAGTAGACTCTCAAGTCAACGGAAAACAACATCCGAATCTGACGACGTACGGGGACCACCCCACGTACCGGCCCCGTCGCACGGTGACCACAGTCGGAGAAGAAACGGGACTCACAGTCCACGACCACGCACGCACCGTGCGCTAGGGTCGAGAAAACTCAAGTGGCGCTAAGCCACTGGACTCTGGACAGTCCTCCAGACGCACTACACCCAACGGTCCTTGAGTCACAAGACTCGGGGTCAAGACCGTTGTACGCAACAGCACAAGGCCATCAATCTAGTCCAATCTCTAGGTCTAAAACCACGGTAGCACGAGTACCGAGACAACTCATAAGTTGCCAAGACCACTCCCTCGGGAAGGGAATGCAAAGGACCGAGGCCACCCACACGAGCCACATGGAAAACACAGAAGCACGATTCCCAGGGCAGCACACAAGCCACCACGGCGATTTCCCATCTTGTAGCAAGCGGGAAACCTCCAGCCCCAGGCCGGATAACTGGACTCGTAGTCCAAGGCCAAACACGTGGCCCACACGGGAATCGCCTTCCAAAGGAAACCCACGACATGCGGGGGAGACCCCACCGCACACCCACCGATACACGGTGACTCGATCAAGCGAGAACATGGAAACCCGGAACGCCTGAGGTCACCCGGACCCACCAAACCCACGGGCATGCTTATCGAGATAACACGGCACCTCCAGACACCCCCGAAACACGGTAACAAAACCCACGGGGTGCCCGGGACACTCGCAAGGCCAAAAGTTGACCACTGGGTCACAACCGGGTCGACCGGAGACCAACACAACACAATCGGAACACTAGAAGGTCACCCGGACCCTTAAACTCACGGGCACGCTGATCGAGGTAACCCAAACCTCTGGACACCCAAAGACACGGTCACGGAACTCCAAGGGGTGTCCAGGACACACACGGCTCAAGAGGGGCACGATCAGCCACAGACCGCCCGCCCCGGGCAGCCCGGATGGTCACTTCAATAACGCGCTATAGGTCCATAGTGCGTTCAAGCAGAACGCGCTAGGAGCCTATAGCGCGACAAGGCAGGTCACGCTATGTTCCCATAGCGCGACAGTCCAGAACACGCCATAGCCCTATAGCGCGACAGGAACCGCCAAACTGTTCATCTTCTCCGATGAACGCGCTCCGTCGGGGCAGCGCGACCATCAAGAACGTGCTACTGGAGCATAGCGCGTTCTTAGTCCGCGCCCGAAAATGGTTGAAACCGCGGGAAAAACCATTCCACGCCCCGTTCACCCCCAGGTGAAGGGGAAACAAAAGGGGAAACCTTCCCCAAGCCCCTAGGCATGCATCTAAACCCCTGGATCGCCCAAAAATACAGTAAAACGAGAGATCCGGCTCACACCTCAAAAACATGCATTTTCCCCAAATCGCCCCGTTTAGCCCGCTCGGCTCACCGTAGCCTATGAAACTTGCGGGAAAGGAAGTGCACGAGCTGGGGGTCCATCACCCTACCTCCACCGAAGAAACGATGCACCGTAGACTCCGATCCACGAAGAAAACGCCGTTGAGGCCTCGCCGTTCCACGAACCCACGGCCGAGCTTCACCGCGCCTCCACCACCTCGATCCTCATCCATTCTCGCCCGTGCCTCGCCCGCGCCGTCCCCGCCTCGCCCACACTCCACCCCGTCGGCCGCCGGAGAGAGAGGGAGAGAGGAGAGAGCGTGAGAAGAGAGAGGGAGAGAAGAGAGAAATGAGAGATGTGGAGAGAGAAAAGGAGGTTATATATAGAAAATCTAGAAATTCTCAAAAATACCGAAAAATAGAAAATCACACCCTCGCGATCCTCGAAACGCACCGAACGCAACGGTACCATACTCGCCTGGGTGAATGGCCCGGTTGACCCGCAACGAGGTTCCGAAGGGAAAGTCGAAACCCACGCCAGGAATCGGAAAACACACGCGGAAAAAGCCGTGGAACGCCTCCGGGCCTCCGAAACGACTCCGGATCGCGCCGATCCGAACACGAAAGATGTCCGAAATGAAATTTCAGACACAACAGAGTCGGACGCTCTGAGAAACTAGATCCAGGACCCACGAACGAGCATCCGAAAGACCCGGGGCATTACATCAAGGGTCGTCCTAGTTCTTCTCTTCCTGTGATTTTTCAGCAACTTCATGTTACCCTATCTCTCCAATCTCTTGACCTAAAGATGTGAAATTTTAAGGGTAAGAAGATGAAACTAAGAGTAACAAAAAGTTATAAATAACCCTTCCCTAATTATCTTGTTTGGGCGTCTTAATTCCTTGATCTTCAGTGGTCCTTTGCTCTGAATCCTGGGCTGCTACGATAGAATCAGTGACTTTAGAAGCCCTTATCTCCTTGGTTACTTAATCTCCTAACATGAAATTTTGAGGGTAGTTAGTCTTAAGTATTAGGAACAAAATACTTTAAAGAACTTACCCAAGATTCTATCTCCTTACCTTGATTCTTCACGAGCCAAAAGTAAGGGTCGCTCAGTTCAGAACTGGGTCCCATTTATAGAGTTTTGGCTAGGGTTCAAGGATTTGAACGATTTCAGAGTCCTTAATTGGCTAAAACTTAATCTCTAAGAGTCCTTAGCAATGTTATAAGTTCACCCAAGTTGGTCTCTAGCCAAGAGAATCCCAAAGTTCTACTATTTTTGCAAGTTCTCCATCTCACGGGATCCGCTGAGTGTAACGGACTAGGACTGGTGCGTTACGTGACTGTAGCGGTCGCCCGATAGACCATTACATCAACTGGGTGAAGAAATTCTCCTTATTTCAAACTCTTTGGTTAATTATCCACTAAATTATCCCTCTTAAAGTGTATTTATCCCAATATTTCGTGGATAACTTAAATAACCTTCTAGAATATGGGCCAAACTTATTGGACTTGGTCCTTAAATCTATTGGGCTTCAATTATCAAAACTGGATTAGTTATTTAACATAATTGGGCCTTATAATCCTAATATTAATTCATTTGTTAATCTATTTTGGTAGAAAAGTCTATAAATAATTCATAAATTATTTATATAAATTTTGGGGCACTACATATTACCCCCATTTCTTCTCCATCCACTTCCGCCCCACGGAGCGGGTGTGCACTACCTCTGGTGCCCCTTGGGTCTGGTCACCAGGGAGATGATGAGCCGAGTCAGGAGGGCTCGATGCCGGTTATGCAGTTCAAGATTCAAGATTTTATCTGCCGCATGCCCATCCGTGTCTTGGTCCCTAGCTATTTTGGGATTGATGAGCCTTTGCTTCCGAAGATAGTTGTCAAGATAAGCTCCTTCACATTGATGCCAGTTTCGTCTCAAGCGAGGCCGGTGGCAATCTCATTGCTCACCGGAGGATTAATCATTAATTTTGTCATCTCCTCTCACTCTGTTGCCGTTTAGATTACTGGTCAAGAGGGGTTCTTTACCCGAGTTGTACTAACCCATACGGCCGCCAAGAAGATTATGCACTCTATATTCAAGGGGCAATTTGCCATATTTTCGACATTTTCCAAGGACATTCTGCAGATTCTATGCAATCCCCCTCAGTTTATCAGCACGTCGGCCATGTCAACGCCATGTATTACTCTCCCTCAGCTTCTTCCTGCTCTTCTATCAAAGGAGTTATGCTTCAATATTGACTATCGAGTGGAATTTCCGAATCCTATGCTGCTTGTGCCAAGAGACAAGACTTCGTGGTTCCATGATGCTCATCCTTCTAGGGAACCACTTGTTCAAGAATGTCCACCTACTGTTAGCACCGGGTGTCTAGGGGCAACCGCCCTAGCAAGGTTACATGTTCATAATCGGGCTAGGCCATCTGCCAGATGGGCCCGTTATTTGAGAAGACATTACAAATCAAGAAGTCCAAAGGTCCGAGTCCATGCCAGGCAAGCCCGCATTCGAGACATTTCGGCCAAGAAAAGGCGGCGGCGCAAGCTCAAAGGCCATTGGTTGTACACTCATGGGTCCACTTCTCTTTTCTCTTCTTTTTATTCATCATTTCTCTTGCTCAGCTCCCACCCTTGGGTGGTATATTTTCCCTCGTTTGATCCTGCTTTTGTGATCTTCTCTTCTGTCTCTGGGTCCATGAACCCCCATCCTTCTCCCTCTCACCCGGATACTCCTTATTTCCACGATTCTAGGCCCCGGTCTATGGCATCCTTTCGTCTTGATTCTAGGACCTCTTTCCATTCTTCCTTTCATATGGAACCTCCGGATCTTTCCTTCCATCCCAGAGACACCAACTAATTCTTCTTCCCCGGGATTTCTGGGTGTTGCCTCTGCTCCTTCTCCGACCTTGTCGGATGTCTATCATTCTTCTTCTCCGACCCTGTCAGATGTCCATAATTCTTCTTCTCCGATCACGTCGGATGATTACTCTTCTTCTTCCTTACCTTTGCAGCAATCCTCTCATCGTCTTTCTATTCCTTCTGTTTCACCCTTTCAGGGTCCTTGCCCTTTTTCTTGTTATTTTTGAGGCTTTAGTCCGCCTTGATCTCAGTTAATCATTGGTTATTCTGTATTTGGTTCCTTGTTATCAGGGCCTTTGTGCCTTAACGAGGGAGTTCTAGTCCTCGTCCCTCTTCTTTTTTATCCTTCTTCGTCCAGTATGGTGTCTGCTGCTCCTCCGTGTAGAGGAATATTTGATCCTTTGCTATCATTTCCTTCTCGATCATGTCAAGTAAGGAATATAAAACTCGATGATCAAGTTTGCGTCAGGACGCTAGTTTCCACGCCATAGATTTGCAAGGTATCTTAATTTTGTGCAAGAACATGCTATCTCTTTTATCTCTGCACGTGGTTATAATGTTGGTTCCTTAAAACATGGTTGAGTGGCTTAGTTAGGTCTTAGTTGATAAAAAAAAAGAAAGCTCAAATGAGTTCGCTTCTGCAGCACCTTAGGCTGGTGATAGCTCCACACTGGGAGTCCGAGTTCTTTCCCGGATCGTTGAGGGCGACCTTTTAGTATGGATTTTTCACACACTTCACGGCAAGTCATAGCCGATCTCCTCTTGAAGCACACCGTTGTTGCTTTGGCCATACTTTGGGTATGCACAAAGGCCTTTTCCTTTCTCTGCTCGGTCGAGTGCAGGGGCAAGAGATTGACAGATAAGATGACCAACCTAGGTGCTCCCCAATACGGGAGAGGTCTCAAATAGGGGCAGTCTTGACCCTAAAAAGTGAGCTTCATAGCTAAATCTGGCCAAAAAGGGCTATCAAAAATCAAAGTCAACTGAAAATCAAAAGAAAAATTATGAAATAAAAGGCATGGCAAAAGTGGCAAAGTCCCGCGGGACGTCATGAGGCCGGTCATATGTGTGCTTAAGGGTCTAAAAATCAAAGACACAAAGTCCCGGCACAACACACTATCTCTTTGAGGGGTAGTGCCATGGAAGGAATTCAAATCCTGATATCTCCCATCCTACATAAAGTTTATCTCTAATTTTCTTCCATTTCTCCCTCTTAGGCTGGGTTGTATCCTGGGTATGGCCTTAGTAGGGGCATCGTTCTTTAGGGGCGGTTGATTATGGCAAGTCACTCTTTAATGCACGCCCTACTCAAGAGAAATCCTTAATGAGAGGGGGCGGAAAGTCGAACCCTGGCTAGTGGTTTTAGCCCGTCTTCACGTGCTGCAGATAGCCTTATTCTAAAAATATAAAGAAATTAGATATTTCTAAAAATTCAAAAAAATCAGATATTTCTAAAAATCTAAAATTTTAGATAGTTCTAAAAATATAAAAAAATCAGATATTTCCAAAAAATACAAAAAAATCAGACATTTTCACAATCCAAAAAAATTAAATATTTTAAAAATCTAAAAATTTAAAAATCCAAAAAATGTGTCTTTTACTCCTTTTTTCTCATGCATTTGCGTCATTTTGGTCGTGTCTTGAGGACGGATATGTAACTTGTTTGTTAAGTGTGCAGGTTGCAGGTGTTGAAACTTCTTTGCTCTATATCTTTTACTCTGCTCCTGTTCACATCTTTTGAGCTGTTCTCATCTCTTCAATCTTACATCTCGATTTGTCTGAAGCTTATGTCCTTCTCAGCTTCTGCGTATCTCGCCTCACATATCTCCATGAGAGAGTTTTGCCAAACGATTATGAACCTGGCGGTTCTGCTTCTTCTGATGTTGGGCTTTGATTGCAGAATGTGTTTGCTGTCTTTTGTCTCTCCGTGTCATCCCACGTGTGTCTTATCCCACTATACTTTTTGTCCCGCTGTGTCCTTGTCACACATGTTTTTGTCCCACTGTGTCGTTGTCACACGTGTTGTATTTTGTCCCTCCACAGTGTCATCGCACGTGTTATCTTTTGTCCCCCGTCGTGTTGTCCCACCATGTCCTTGTCCCACCTCGTATCCTGTCCCACCGTGTGTGTGTTGTCTTGTCCTACTGTGTCTTCAATCTCATGCATGCTTGCCATTTGTTCTTGTGATGTTTGTTATGCTGTTGCGTTTTGTTCATCTTTATCATGTTATATTTCGTTCATTATATTATGTTCATCTTCGTGCATGTTGTTATGTTATGTTCATATTGTCATGTTTGTGTCTTATTTGAAAACTCATAAAAAGCTGAAAATAGGAAAAAATCTAAAAAAATGTCATTTCGCTTGATAGGTAAGTTAGGTATGGCTTTCTATCCCTTCTCATTGTTGCATTACTATATGGTATCTACGTTATTATAGCCTCTCAAGGACCGGCTGGTTGTCCGTGTGTTCTGGGATCTGATGTTCCCCTTTCACAAAAATGATAATGATCTAGGAGCACACGGTTAATCGTTGGATAGGCCGCTCGGTTGAGGCGGGTGGGGGACAATGGACTCTCTCACACGCCGTGGTTGCAATAAGACTCTTGACCCTGTCTTGCTCGGTCTAGCAATATTATCCTTGAGTACTTTCTATTTTATTCTTTCTTCAGATTCGTTTAATGATTTCTTTATTTTTGCCCAGCATGCATCATGACATTTTTGAGCACTCATGTATCGGAATTCTCTCAATATTTCTCCTTAGCAATGGCTTATTGCGCTTCAGTTCTCTTGGATAAGAGATTCCCATTCCACTCCGAAATTGATCATTTTCTCTGATCTACGCGTTTGGTCTGGTTGGTCAACGTGATTCCTGTCTGGATTTGATTTCCATTTCAATTTTCTTTTCCAGCTTTTCAGCTGTGTTCTTTCCGATCCACTCATTGCCCGTGGATTGTGTCCCCCAATGAAGTTGGCCATGTTTCCTCCCCCTTCCTTAGTTAGTGCTCCAGGCATGTCTCATCAACGTCAATCGTTCCTTTGTGGTTAGTTCAGCATTTTCGGGAGAATTCCTGTCGCTTGTTGGTCGTGACATGTGTCTTGTACCTTGATGCCCGCTTTTTAGTTCTCTCTGCTTCATCTTCATCTCCATTTCTCGTTACTCTCGCTTTCACTCCATCTCCATTCCATTTTACCACCGCGTCACTTTTACTCGCTCCATTGCAAAGCGGACATCAAGGAGGGACATCTGTTGACACCCGTTTCTAGCCTACAAGTCGAGTTGTTCTCTTATTCACCTTTGTAATTCCTCGAATTACCCATGATCATTTCCCTAGCACCTTGAGCTTGGAAGCCATTTTTTACAAGTTCCATACCATTCTCCATGATTTCCCCCAGTTCCAGGACCATTTCCCATCATCCCTGACGCCCGAGCTATGCTATCTCATCAGGGGGATTATGGCGGTCTTACTGGGACCTCCAAAAGCATTTGGTAGTATTACTGGGACCGTCATTCTCCACTGTTTGGCGGCCATGGGGGAGACCGCCAAAGGAATATGGTGGTCTCCTATAAGACCGCCAAACGCCTGTCTTCTCTGGGTCACCGTGTTCGCCAACGTAATTGTGGGCATGCTTATCCTAAGGTCTGGTTGCGGTCTTCCCTTGACCGTCATACTCTAGTTGCGGTCTTGCGGCTGGCCGCTAATTCAGAACAGAGCCCAGAACCTTATGAACCCCGATTTCTTCACCCGAGGACTCTCCGGCAGCCTCATCTTGATCCATTTTCGAGGAGAATGATCCTCCAGCTTGGTCTCCATCAATCCAGGGCTCTTACCCTTGATATTATCTCGAGTTTGATAACATATATCCCCCTATTTTGGTCATTATCTCGGACTTAAACCCATGGGTTTCTGCACCTCTATATAAACCTGGCCAGTTCGTAGTGTGCGACGGGGGGGCTCTTCTTTGGTTCGGGGCGAAGCCATGCTGCGACACCGACTCAGTTCTTCAACCCCATCTTGAAGAGGGAAGTATTAACTTCAATTTTCACATTCAAGGGCCTGTTTTCATTATCTCTCCTCTTAGTTCTATCCTCCTACTTTTCCAAAATCATCACACATCTTTGTTTTTCTGCTACACTTACATTTTCCCCCATATTGCATGCACGATTCCCGCAGTTGTACTGCGTGTTTCCTCACTACTTGTTTCATTCTCATCACAACACACATGCACACACCTATTATTTTCACCCTTCCACAGGGGTTAAAAATCTCCCCCTGGTGCGTTCTCCCTCAATTTCTACCCCTATTTTATCACTGCGGGATTTATGCTGCACTTCATGTTCTAATGGGTTTTTCCTCTTGTTGTTTCATCTTTGTTTTTCAGGAGAGCATGACTGAACATGAGGCCCTCTTCCTCTAGCCGGCTGGAAGGAGAGGAGGTTGATTCCACGCCATTCCCCGCATCCCTTTGTTCAAGCGCGATCAAGTCTTCATTTTTTCCCCAAGGTACACGTCGTCGTTTCTCTCATCTCCTTATCCTTTTGGCGTTGTCATCCCTTGGTGGCGATCACGGTCAGTATCTCTATTCTCATCACCCTTTTGTTCATACTTTCATGCATATATATATATATATATATATTTGTTAGTTTGGGGGCGGGGGTGGAACAAACTATCCACACTATTATGCATGTATTTTCAGTTTTCTTACATGAAGCATCATCATTTTCTTGTTTACCTGTCAGAATGAGTTTCTATTTGAGATTGCGTCCATTATAAGGACCACATTTTGAACGCGACCCTACGATAGACCGCGTTCTCCTGATCGCGGCCTACAAACTGATCGGATTTTGATCGGAACACGACATCTATCCCAACCATGTTTAGCCTCAGGTTTCCTTGAAACCCTAGGTTTTCCAGTATGTTTAATATGTTAGTTTGATGTCAAAATCATGTTCTTTATTAAGTATAAGTTCTGAACAAATAAATTGATTAGGTAAACTATATTGAACATGATTTAAAGTTCTTTAAAGTTCTTTCTTCCGATCTTATGAAAGTCTCCCCTTATGGTTATTTCTACCCTCTTGTCATCCCTTCATTTCATGTTCATTTATCTATGTAATTGAGTTCTTTCATGTTTAAAATACTTAAGAAGTTGATGCATGATTAAGTATTCCTTGTTAGTCTCTGACTTAATTGATTTTTAATTGGTGTTTTATTAGATTATTAAATCTTATTACTGTTATTTGAAGATCATGTCACCCTAGTGGTATGTATCTACAGAGTTACTATAGTTTTCTGGTTCTATTCACATACCCCTATTCTTGGTGAATGGTAGGACCTTTCGATGAGTATTCCTCTTGTTGATATGGAACTTCTTCACTAAGGCTTCCGTAAGTCTTGGTGAGCCATGGATTCCTACGTGGACACTTAGCTAGTTATACCCTAAAAATCTTAGAAACCATTTGAATCTCATCCTATTGTTGTAAGATGAGGTTCGACCGGCCTCTGAGACCACAGAACGAGGTTCTGCTCAACCTGTTCTGATCGCAGTCGACCCAGAAACCACGTTAAGCTTCTGGATTCCGAAGGTGGCCTACCCAGAGACTGCGTCCAATGTGATCTTCTTGTCTGAACGTGGCTATCAGCCTGACCACCTTCTGGTGAACTCGGTCCTCACCCCAACCGCATTCAACCTCGGTTATCATAGATCGTGCCCGTACGATTGACCACGTTTTATCAAGTTCTATGAGTCCATAGTTGACTGTTTTGATGTCAATATCTTTCTGAGTTGATATCCTCTTGAATCTCTAAATGGATCCAAGGTTTGACAAACCGGTCTGGGACGGCCTAACCCGCCCGTCCCAGCCACAGACCGAGACGACCGGTCTGTGGGACACAACCAGGATGATATATATAATATATTATATTTTATGACTAAACTTAATCAGTATGTTGGTTGGTTTAAACTGCTTCAGTGTCATTAGAGCGACCCGGGTTCGAATCTCAGAAGACATATCGAAATTTTAACTTTTTTCACTTTTCTTTAAACTATTAAATAGAAAAAATGTTAAAAATTCGGTTGATGCTAACAATAATCTAACTCGGGCCGTCTGATTTATGGATAACACCATCTAACCACTAACCTAAAGAATCATTTGTGAAATTTTATTTATAATCTTTATATTGGACTGGTATAGAACAGTACAATACCGTCCCGTCCCAGGCCGTGACCGGGATGGCCGGGATGGTCTGGACGGCAAACCCTGAATGGATCATGGATTTCTACTTTCCATGAACTTACCCTAGAAGTTCCATACTTGATCTTTGTTCATGGGTATTTCTCCGTACATGAGCCATGCTTTTTATGAATGTTATTGTTATTCTAGAACATAGCTCCCTTGATTCTATTTGGCCACATCCGGTATATGAAATTGTATGATAATTATTAAGGGCTTTAGGTCCACTTAATAAAGAATGCTAGTTCGGACGAATGTCCAATTCTGTATCCATGGAAAAATTGTGGGTGTGGCATTGCATCATTTCTACTCTGCACAAGACAATTCTCTGCTCTATGACATGACTGTTCTTAATTACATGATATTTGACTTGGCCTAAAGGGTGTCATCATTTACTGGTCAATTTCTATAGTTATGTTTATTCATTGGTACATGTTCATACATTGTTATCTTCATCGAGATGTCCTTGTATATTCAATTCTTATAAATCCTCCACATTTCATATTCCCTTGATCCTATGTCTTATTTTTGTCTAATTATTATTCAAGATTTTGATTCAAGTTTTGCAACGCACATCATATAGCATTGTATGAACATGGTTAAATCGTTAATTAATTATATTTTGTTTAGTTAAAGAGATGTAATTCCTACTGAACTTCTCGCTCACCTAGTTTTATTTAACATTTTTCAGGTAATAATGAAGAGAAAATTCATTCTGATAGGGAAGAGCAAGAGTGACCGAGTACTTATGGAGTTGTTAGAAGACCCGCGTCTTTTTATTTTCATTGAGTCTAGATTAGAAGTTTGAGAGTCATGTAATTGAGTCTTTCATTTCTTTCCTTTGAGTCAAAGATTGTAATAATGTCATTTGATTATTAATAAAATTATATTTTTGTCTAATTTTTGTCTAGTCTCTTGTGGTTGTTATCTTTTAGCGCTTTGATTGACATGACTGCTCGCTGCCACATTCTGAGTAGTTTCCACTGCTACTGATTCGGGATATGACATATTGTGTCTTCCATAGATAACTGGGTCACTGTCACGCCCCGAGCGCGGAAGGAACCCGGGGAGAGAACGTGACGAGTTTATATCAATCATGTCAATCAGAGCAAATAGAATTTTGACATCAACATAGAGTGCGCAATAAGACAAGAACATAACCAAATACTGATACCATTGATAACCACCTAATCCATTAAACAAAGTCTCATAATTCCAAGACTTAATAAGTCTAATCAGGCCCGCAAGCCTTAATTATTACAATTCTTGCAATGACATAAGTTCCAATAACAAGACTCCAAGAATAAACTAGGGACGACATGACACGATAGAGTGCAATAGCATGACGCTTGTAGGTTCTACGCTCGTCACTCTTGCTCATGCCCATCTGAGTCCGAGTCAGGGTCTGCATTACCTGAAAAGTTGGGGAAAAGAACTTGATGAGCGAACGCTCAGTAGGAATTATATCTCAAGAACTAGCAACTGGTTTAAGTAATTACCTTTTTTAAATGAAAATGCAAGTCTAGCATGTCAATCATGTAAAAATGAAGTGCTATGGAATTGAACATGATAACGAGAGAAAATAACTGTTGATCCAAGATAGGGAATTTCAAGTATTTGAACGAGTACCAAGTATATCAATAAAGTCTTTCATGTCATGAGATAATGGCTATTTAGCAAGCAAGTACTTTGCCCATTCCGGGCCACGCAAGTTATGTCAAGTCAATCAAGTCTAGCACGTGAGAGAGAGAGATAGAGATATAGCGGAGTGTCATAGATTCAAGCGAGTACTTCGGTGCAATGCCACACCGTGATCAATATAACTCCCATGGGCACAAGTACTTTCGGGTGCTCCTCCCAGGACCAGATCGGCCCCTATATACGCGGACATTGTTACATGTAATATCTAGACAACCACTTTAATGATAGCCATGGATTTCCAAGAAAAAATGCATGTAGGATATCAAGGTAGATTCGTGGATAGGTTCCACGGAATTCAAGGAAGAACATTAGATGGACAATGATAAAACCAACGAGAATCATGACGTGTCGATAACCTGGGTAGAGACGGTACCTTAGCTAGGTAGCCGAGATAACTTGAGTGGATGACTAGACCTGTCACCAATCAAGAGACATGAATCAAGCTGATTGACCTCATCTATAAGGGACTCAATCCAAGATCTCGCCTAGTGGAATATCATCATTCCATTGGCAAAGATTATTCTCTCATGGACCAAGATGGCGACATGAGAGGGCCGGTTTACCACAAGACGTGGCAATCAAAAGGTACAAGGTGTTTAAGGTACAACCAGCTCAGTCGGCCTTGAGGGAATCCAAGGCTACGAGGAGACTTACGGGGGTCCCAATGACTAACTCGCCAGTCCAAAGGAACGGAATGTCTAATGGAGGGCTTATATGTCACCAAGAGTTAGTGGGTAATGCGACAAATCATCGTGAAAACATGGGACTATACTCACGGAATGGAATATAGTGCAGATATATATATATATATATATATATATATATATATATATATTATAAAACCCTCGGTTCACAGAAAGTAGTGAAAAATAAATTTACAGGAAATTCGCGACTTACGCCAAGTCACTATTTAATAAATTCATGACCTTCTCTGGGTCGTTTCTTTACTAATTGACGACTGCTGGAACAGTCGTCTCATCTGTAATTTCTATTATTGCTGCAATTTACCCAATTCTGTATTTCAAGAAAACGCGCCTTAGGCAGGGGCGTTATTTCACAAAGAAGCGACTTGTACTGTGTCGTTAATTACCATTTTAATAAATTTTAGAAATTTCAGGAAAGTAACGACTTATCCTAAGCCGTTAATTTAAGATAGCGCCCTTGGGTGGGGCATCTCTTTCATAAAAGACGACCTACTGAGGGTCGTTAATTCACAATGCTTTTCCAAGAATATGAATAGTGACGACTTTTCGTGATAAATAATTTGCAGGGAACAATTATATGGATAGGACGAGAAAAATACCAGGATTCCAAATCTATGATCATGTATTAAATTAGATTCATGGTTTCATAGATATTCAATTTTTAAACATGAGTAATTACTAATTATCTGAAATTGACGACTCTTAGTTCGGGCGTCAGTTCTTGAATTAGCGCCCTGACCTGGGTCGCCTCTTTCCAAAATTTCACAGAAAACTTCTAAACCGCAGTAAAACTATATGCATGAATTACAGATGATATTATCATAGATTCTATACTAGTTTGGGCTACAATCCTTGAGAAAACCTACCTCTTGTTGAAGATTAAACGGCGAAAATGATACTATGTTTAGAACAGAGTATGTCGTCTGCTCGTAGGATGAAGATAGGATGAAGAGGATGATGATGGTTCCCCCCCCTTCACACGTCTGCCAACAGGATGAAGAGGAAGAAGCCTTCCTTACTTGCGTTCACAGTAGGATGAAGAGTGTCGGTCTTCTTCCACTCTGAGGGTACAGTAGCAGGAGGAAGATGGACGCAGCAGGATGGAGAGGACCTCGAACGCAAACGCATCAAACGAGTTACGTTCGATGGGGAGATGCTTTATAGGGTTTCCAACGTTCTGGAGGGTTCTATTGCTCGGTTATGGAAGGGGTTTTCGATCAAGATTGGCAGGGTTTTAAACCTACTATGCATGGTCCTTACCCTTCCAAGATAGTAGCCGCATGCTCCCATTTGCATAGGGAGAACCCTAACACAGGCCATGCATCGAACGAGCATGCCTCAATTAATTCTCAGGGAAAATGACGTCTGGGGCAAGGGTGTGTTTTTCACTAAATAGCGCCTTACTCGAGGGCGTGTTTTCATTAGATAACGCCTTAACCAAGGTCGTCTTTTACTTTTCTATAATTTGCCGCTTTATTTCCAATTTCCTTCGTACGAATTAGCGCCTATGCTAAAAGCGTTATTTTCTTTTCTATATTTAGCCGTTAATTTTCTTGGTATGAATTAGCGCCCATATACGCGGGTGTTACTATTCTAAATAGTGCCCAGGTGAAGGGCGTCTTTTTCTTCCGAATTTTCTCGAGATAAATTAGCGCCTTAATGAAAGGCGTTATTTCATTTTGACCCATTTATATCTTTTAAACGCAAAGCCCATTATCAGTTTGGGTTATTTTCTATTTATCAAATTTTTATTTTATTTAATTCCTGACCAAATTTGCACAAATAGATTTTATTTATTTAAAAATCTATCTTATTCTTTTAAAATTTTCAGGGGTGCTACACCCTCCCCTACTTAAAAGAATTTGATCCCCAAATTCAATTGCGTGAATGGAGACATGGAGGGTATAGAGTACTTACGGTTTAGAATAATTCCGGATATCTCCTTCGCATAGATTCTTCAGTTTCCCATGTGGCTTCTTGCTCCAAGCATTTGTTCCATTGCACTTTTACCATGGGAATGGTCTTGTTTGTTAAGACTCGGACCTCTCGATCAAGAATCTTCTTTGGCTTCTGTTCATAAGTGAGGTCCTTTTGAATCACTAAGTTACTATGATCAATGACGTGGAAAGGGTCGTGCACATATTTCTTCAGCATGAAAATATGGAACACATTGTGCACTTCCGACAGTTGTGGAGGCAAAGCAAGACGATAGGCTACCTCGCCAACTCTTTCCAATATTTCGAATGGACCAATGAATCTCGGTGTAAGCTTGCCTTTAACTCCGAACCTTCTTATTCCTCGACCGGGTGAGACCTTGAGGTAAACATGGTCTCCAACTTGGAACTCTAATTCCCTTCTTCTATTATCTGCATAAGACTTCTGCCTGGATTATGCCACTTTGAGTCTCTCTCGGATAAGTTCAACCTTTTCTGTTGTGTTTCTTACCATATCTGGTCCTAGTAGTTGCTTTTCGCCAACCTCATCCCAGCATATAGGAGATCGGCAACTCCTTCCGTACAAGGCTTCAAATGGAGCCATCTGTATACTGGCTTGATAGCTATTGTTGTATGTAAACTCGGCTAGGGGCAAATGATCATTCCAACCTCCGCCAAAGTCAATAATGCAAGCCCGTAACATGTCTTCAACTATTTGGTTTGTTCTCTCGGTCTGACCGTCGATCTGGGGATGAAAAGCAGTACTGAAGTTGAGCTTTGTCCCCAAAGAGTGTTGTAGACCCTTCCAGAAATGAGAAGTGAAGCGAGGGTCTCGATCAAACACGATTGATGTTGGGACTCCATGCAATCTCACGATCTCCTTAATATATAATGCGTCCAAAACATCAACCGACCATCGACTTTTAATTGGCAAGAAATGTGCTGACTTGGTCAGTCGGTCGATGACTACCCAAATACCATCATGTCCACCTCTAGACTTAGGCAGTCCCATGATGAAATCCATACCAATTCCTTCCCATTTCCATTTAGGAATATCCAGGGGGTGTAACTTTCCGGCGGGTCTTTGATGTTCCGCTTTCACTTGTTGGCATGTGAGACAGCGAGATACAAAGTCCGCTACCTCCCTCTTCATGTTCGGCCACCAGAAAGTCCTTTTTAAGTCTTTGTACATCTTAGTTGCTCCAGGATGAATGGTATACCTAGAGTGGTGAGCTTCATCTAGAATCTTCCTTTTCAACTCAGGACAGTCCGGGACACATGTCCTTTCCTGAAACATTAGTCTTCCATCAACTGCCAGCCTGAATTCGGTCCTTTGATCTAGTTTCTCCTTGATTTCAATCATTCCAGGATCTTCATCTTGTAACTTTTTGATTTCGGATAGCAAGTCCGGATGCACACTCATGTGAGAGAGAGTAATACACCCATCTTTCTGGTCCGTGCTTATATTTAATCTGGAGAATTCCTCTAATAGTTTCCATTCCCGTATCATACAGCTGGCTATAAGGGCTCTCGGCTTTCGACTCAAAGCATCGGCTACCGAATTCCCTTTTCCGGGGTGATATTGAATAGTGAAATCAAAATCTTTTAAATATTCCAGCCATCGACGTTGCCTCATATTAAGTTCCTTCTGAGAGAATAGGTATTTGAGGCTTTTATGATCGGAGAATACTGTGAATTGTTCCTCGTAGAGGTAGTGTCTCCAGATCTTTAGGGAAAATACCTGTAGAAACCTAAAATTTAAAAGTGAGAAATAAAATTTTCAATTTCATTATGTAATTAAAATTTTCATGAAATAATTAAATTTCATTTTTACTATATGAAATAAGCTACTTTATTGAATTTACTTGAATCAACTAGAAGTAAATTAGATTAAATGCTTTGCACCTTAGATAAATCAATAGTAAGCCCAATAAAAGTCTATGTAATGGATTAGGTTTATAATTGACCCATTGGATAATGCATAATGGGCTGAATTAATGGTTAAAGGATTCAATAAAGGTTAAATTAACCTTAAATTCGTAACATGTGTTTAATATGATATTTAAGGGATTATAATAACCCCATTTCTAGAAGATTTGACTCAAAAATGGACCCTTACCTACCAGCCACCTTGGACCAGCCGTTTTTACACTGAATTCACACTTAAGATGGTCTAAATTAAGAGGAGAAATTATATTTTTCTTCTAAAACGAGTTCATGGGGTTGGTGGATTTAGGTAAGGAAATTTTGACCCATTTTGTCAAGTTTTGGCTATAAATAGAACCCCATTCGACCCTCAAACCATCCCTGGAAGTTAAGTTTATGCTGCTGCGAAGATTCGTGGAGATTTGAAGGAGGATTTGGAAGATCAAGGGTTTTCTTTATATATTTGGGGATAATCTTAGATCCGTCAAAAGGTAGGTGTCTCTCAGGCTAAATTTCAATAAAATCATGCCATCTTGTTCATTTTTCTGTCCTCTTTTCATTGATAGCTCATTTATTAAATTCCGTTCTGAAATGAGCAAGTTATGGTCATTTTATTGGAGGTGTATTCCCATTTTTTCATCAGGTCCAGAACGCGCCATACATACATCAGTAGCGCGTTCTGAACGCGCTGCCCCGATATAGCGCGTTCACACAGTGTTCTTCCCGCCCCTCTGGGGGTCAAACATTAAAAAAAAATTATACTTTCAGAACGCGCTACCCAAGGGTAGCACGATCTTCAAACTCGTGCTAGCTTATGCGAGCGCGTTCACAAAAAAATTGGTTCAAACATTTTTTTTATAAAAAAAATAATATATATATGTTTCCAGAACGATATATATATAAAATTGGCCTTGACCGCACCGCACCGCACCGCGACTCGACTCGACTCGACACGGCTCGGCACGGCATAAATAAATAAATAAATATATATACATAACTAGTTTTGTATCAACTCATAATTCAAGCCCACATCCTATGCCCCTTGGGTCCTAACCCAAGGGTGAGCTCTCCAGCATATAAAGCTATGCAAGTTTTTGTAACTTCCAATTTCATGAAATTCTTTACTTGTTCAAAGTCATTACTTGAAAATTCATCTTGATATCATATCATCTCAATTACTTGGAATTCCATTCATGTTTATACACTTCCCGATACAATTTAGGAAATTATTTAAATTGTTAATACTTAAAGATTGCCTGGTTCATAGAGATATAAAATCCTACTGAGCTTTTAGCTCACCCTACGTTTTGGTTAATTATTGCAGGAAATGAAATTGAACAAGGGAATCGACAAAAGTGTTTTCCTTTTTACCTAGGTTTATGTAGATCAACTAGTGATTTTACAAGAATGTTGTAATTTGGATTTGGAAGTTGTAATTGCCTTTATGGCTTATCAATTAGTGTTGTAAACTTCATTTTGATTGAATAAAAGTATCATTTTCCCGTTCATTTCTGACTTTAGAAATAAAATTGTACATGCTCTGATCGACACGCTTGTTTATGACTCGTCGCGCCCTCGATATTCCGCGTCGGGGCGTGACAGTCTTTGTGGTATCAGAGCCTAGGTTACATAGAATCCTAGGTTTCACAAGTATAGGTTCATTCTTAAACTTTGGTTAGGTTTAAGATCAATATCTAGAAATTGGATAGGTCTCAAAACCTTCCCGGTAAGATTGGGTAGAAACACGGGTTAAGTTTTAAGGAAAAGGGAATTATCAGGAAATAAATACCAAAACAAAAATAATAAACATTGGAATTATGGTGTCAGGCTAATTCTCGCAAATGGCCGCGGAGAGAGCTCAATGGCGCGAGATGCAGCGGACTGTTCAAGGCTTAACACAAGCCCTCCAACAGGTTGCTCAGGGAGGAGCAAACCGAGGAGCCGGAGACTTGCATAGAATTTTCGGAGCATGAACCCTCCCAAGTTCGCTGGATCTACGGATCCAGATGAAGCCGAACACTGGATTAAGGAGATCGAGAGGATATTCCGAGTCATGCAATGCGCTGACGAGGAGAAGGTCCTACTCGCTACTTTCCAACTGGAAAGGGATGCACGTGCCTGGTGGGAATCGGTCGAAGCTACTTTACCGCACGACCAAATTCTATGGGAAGAGTTTATGGAACACTTCAATAGCAAATACTTCTCCGATCGAGTACAAGAAAGGAAGGCCGCTGAATTTTCCGCCTTAAAACAAAGGGGTTTATCAGTTGCGGAATATGAAGCATAATTTTCGAGATTATCTCGGTACGCTCCACATCTCGTGGGTACTGACAAAATGAAGGCACGGAGATTTCTTAATGGCCTTAAGCCGCAATATATTACTCAACTCGCCCCGATGGATATTCAATCATATTCTGATATGGTACGTAGAGCACAACTCCTAGAAGATGCAACGGAGTTATCGGATCGCATCCGAGGAAGGGAAGCCAAGAGAGAGCAAGTTACTGGGTCTGGAAGTTTCAAACCTTCCTTCGGGAAGAAAAGACCCAATGACGGGCGTAATATCATCAAGGATGGGCGAAATTTCAACAAAGGTGGACGTAACTTTCATGGAACAAGAAACCGAGGACATTCGATAAGCAAATTGTCCATATATCGGCAACATCAAAGGAATTATGCAAATACTGCGAGAAGCCCGGATATAAAGCCGAGGAATGTTGGAGAAAGCTCGGTGCATGTCTTCGATGCGGGAGTCGGGAGCATAGGATCCCAAATTGCCCTCTTCTCAACGAGCAAGCTCCATCACCGGCAAAGCTTCCTATTATTGCCAAAAAGCCAGGAAGACTTCAAGCCCTTATGGGTAAGGAACCTACCGAGGAAGGAGGCGTCGTGGAAGGTACTCTTTTCATACACTCCAAGCCTACCTCTGTCTTATTTGACACCGGAGCTACGCATTCATTTATATCTAGAAGATTTGTTGGTCTTTTACCTATGAAGCATGTTCCATTAAATTCTACACTTACCATTACTACACCTATTGGAACGGGAACGGAGATTAAACATGTCTATCCTGATAGTGAAATTCTAATTAGTGGTTATAACTTACCCGCTGATTTGGTATGCATGGAGATGAAAGGATATGATGTTATTTTGAGTTCCGACTGGCTATCTACACATGGTGCTAGTGTCAATTGCAAGTTGGGTACGGTAACTTTCATGGGTTACCCCGACCTTCTATTTTCGGGTATCAGGCATTCCAAGCACATACCTCTAATTTCGGCCCTCAAGGCCGAGAAATTCTTAAGGAATGGTTGTGTCGGTTTCTTAGTTTCCATCACTATGACCGAGCACACGGAACCCATTCTAAAGGACATTCCTATCGTTCGAGATTATTCTGACGTATTTTCGGACGAGTTGCCTGGTATTCCACCTGAGAGAGAAGTGGTTTTCTCTATTGATTTAATTCCGGGAGCGGCACCAGTTTCTAAAGCTCCATATCGGATGTCTGCCGTGGAAATGAAAGAATTAAAGGATCAATTATTGGAATTACTGGAGAAGGGGTTTATCCGACCAAGTACTTCACCTTGGGGAGCCCCGATCTTATTTGTCAAGAAGAAGGATGGTTCGATGAGGTTATGTGTTGATTATCGGCAACTGAATCAACTCACCATCAAGAATAAATATCCATTGTCGAGAATTGATGAATTATTCGATCAGATTTCTGGAGCTCAATATTTCTCAAAGATCGACCTTCGATCTGGTTATCATCAATTGAAGATCAAGAAAGTGATATTCACAAGATTGCATTTCGGAGTAGGTATGGACATTACGAGTTCACCGTTATGCCTTTTGGCTTAACAAATGTGCCTGCCGCATTTATGCAAATGATGAACAGCGTATTCAGGCCGTACCTCGATCAATTTGTGGTTGTCTTCATCGATGACATTTTAATCTACTCCAAGTCAAAGGAAGAACATGAGGAACATCTCAAGAAGGCCCTTCAATTATTAAGAGATCACAAGCTTTATGCAAAATTAAGCAAGTGTGATTTCTGGTTGGAGGAAGTTTCTTTTCTCGGTCACATAATTTCCCGGAATGGTATCGCCGTCGATCCTTCAAAGGTCGAGGCCGTAAAGAATTGGGAAAAACCTACTAGTGTGACGGAAATCCGAAGCTTCTTGGGATTGGCTGGATATTATCGAAGATTTATCAAGGATTTCTCAAAGATCGCAGTATCTTTAACAAGATTGACAAGGAAGGAGAATCCTTTTATATGGTCCGAGGAATGCGAGAAAAGCTTTCAAACTTTAAAGGATTGTCTCACGACTGCTCCTATTCTCACATTACCTATGGAAGGATGAGGATTCGAAGTGTATGCTGATGCATCTGGAATTGGCCTAGGTTGCGTATTAATGCAACATGGCAAGGTCATAGCTTATTCCTCCCGGCAATTGAAGAAGCACGAGGAAAATTATCCCGTGCATGACCTAGAACTGGCAGCTGTGGTCTTTGCTTTGAAGATCTGGCGACATTACCTCTATGGCGAAGCCTTTACGGTGTATTCTGATCACAAGAGTCTCAAATATTTATTCTCTCAAAAGGAGCTCAATATGAGACAAAGACGGTGGTTGGAATATTTAAAAGATTTTGACTTCTCTATACAATATCACCCTGGAAAAGGTAATGCCGTAGCTGATGCACTTAGCCGAAAACCAATGGCTTTATTATCGAGCTTGATGGTTAAAGAATGGCATCTACTTGAAGAAATGGCCAACTTAAACCTCAATATGGAGGAGAAGGAAGACGGAGTGTTTGTTGCAAATATTCGACTCCAACCCGAGTTACTCTCGGAAATCAAGGAACGGCAAGTTGATGATCGTTGATCATGGAAATTAAAGACAAATTAGATCAACGATCGTATTTCCTTCTGGCTAATGATGGAAGGCTATTATTCAAAGGAAGAACTTGTATACCCGATTGTTCTACTATCAAGGGTAAAATCCTAGAAGAAGCACATCGGTCAAGGTACACTATTCACCCCGGTGCTACAAAAATGTACCAAGACCTCAAGAGAACATTCTGGTGGCCTAATATGAAGAGAGAGGTAGCCGAGTTCGTAAGCCGATGTTTGGTTTGTCAACAAGTCAAGGCCGAACACCTCAAACCGGCTGGCAAGCTCAAGCCTCTCGAAATACCAGAATGGAAATGGGATAGTATTGGTATGGACTTCATTGTTGGATTATCGAAGACCCGAAGTGGTTTCGATGCTATATGGGTAATTGTTGATCGGTTAACAAAGTCCGCTCACTTTTTACCTATCAAGACTAGATGGACGGTGGATGTTCTATCCGCCTTATATATCAAGGAGATCGTAAGGCTGCATGGTATTCCAAGCTCTATTATTTCGGACAGAAAGTCGAGATTCACCTCTCACTTCTGGAAGGGTTTACAATCGTCTATGGGTACTAGACTAAGGTTTAGTACGGCTTTTCACCCTCAGACGGATGGACAAACCGAGAGGGCGAATCAAATTATTGAAGATATGTTGAGAGCCTGCATGATTGACTTCGGTGGTAGTTGGCATGAACATTTACCATTGACTGAGTTCGCTTATAACAATAGCTATCAGTCGAGTATTCAAATGGCACCATTCGAAGCATTATATGGCCGAAGTTGCAGATCGCCTCTATGCTGGAGCGAGGTTGGTGACAAGGGATTGATTGGTCCCGACATTGTCCAAGACACAACTGACAAAGTCCAGTTAATACAAGAAAGGCTAAAGGTGGCCCAATCAAGGCAAAAGAGTTATGCCGACAATCGGAGGAGAGATCTTGAATTCCAAGTGGGGAGCATGTCTTCTTAAAGATCTCACCCACCCGTGGAATTAGAAGATTCGGCATCAAAGGAAAGCTAAGTCCGAGATTTATCGGCCCTTTTGAGATTCTGGAGAGAATCGGCGAGGTAGCATACAAGCTGGCCTTACCTCCTCAACTGGCTGGTGTACACGACGTATTCCATGTATCCATGCTAAGGAAATACGTCTATGACCCTTCACATGTGATTCAATTTGAAGAATTGAAACTCCAAAAGGACATATCTTATGAAGAAAGATCGATCAAGATACTGGATCGGAAATTACACCAACTGAGAAATCGGGCCATACCAATGGTGAAAGTCCAATGGAGCAAGCGTGGGTTCGAGGAAGCAACCTGGGAATTGGAAAAATCCATCAAGAAGAAATATCCAGATTTAATCTCAGGTTAGAAATTCGACCTTTCTACTCGAATTTTTGAATTTTAGTTATATAATGTGAATTTGGAGGACCAAATTCTTTTAAGTGGGGGAGGATGTAGAAACCCAAAATTTAAAAGTGAGAAATAAAATTTTTAATTTCATTATGTAATTAAAATTTTCATGAAATAATCAAATTTCATTTTTACTATATGAAATAAGCTAGTTTATTGAATTTACTTGAATTAACTAGAAGTAAATTAGATTAAATGCTTTGCACCTTAGATAAATCAATAGTAAGCCCAATAAAAGTCTATGTAATGGATTAGGTTTACAATTGGCCCATTGGATAATGCATAATGGGCTGAATTAATGGTTAAAGGATTCAATAAAGGTTAAATTAACCTTAAATTCGTAACATGTGTTTAATATGATATTTAAGGGATTATAATAACCCCATTTCTAGAAGATTTGACTCAAAAATGGACCCTTACCTACCAGCCACCTTGGACCAGCCTTTTTACACTGAATTCACACTTAAGATGGTCTAAATTAAGAGGAGAAATTATATTTTTCTTCTAAAACGAGTTCATGGGGTTGGTGGATTTAGGTAAGAAAATTTTGACCCATTTTGCCAAGTTTTGGCTATAAATAGAACCCCATTCGACCCTCAAACCATCCCTGGAAGTTAAGTTTATGCTGCTGCGAAGATTCGTGGAGATTTGAAGGAGGATTTGGAAGATCAAGGGTTTTTTTATATATTTGGGGATAATCTTAGATCCGTCAAAAGGTAGGTGTCTCTCAGGCTAAATTTCAATAAAATCATGCCATCTTGTTCATTTTTCTGTCCTCTTTCCATTGATAGCTCATTTATTAAATTCCGTTCTGAAATGAGCAAGTTATGGTCATTTTATTGGAGGTGTATTCCCGTTTTTTCATCAGGTCCAGAACGCGCCATACATACATCAGTAGCGCGTTCTGAACGTGCTGCCCCGATATAGCGCGTTCATACAGTGTTCTTCCCGCCCCTCTGGGGGTCAAACATTAAAAAAAATTATACTTTCAGAACGCGCTACCCAAGGGTAGCACGATCTTCAAACTCGCGCTAGCTTATGCTAGCGCGTTCACAAAAAAGTTGGGTCAAACATTGTTTTATAAAAAAAATAATATATATATGTTTCCAGAACGATATATATATAAAATTGGCCTCGACTCGACACGACACGACACGAATACGACTCGAATACGACACAAATAAATAAATATATATACATAACTAGTTTTGTATCAACTCATAATTCAAGCCCACATCCTGTGCCCCTTGGGTCCTGACCCAAGGGTGAGCTCTGCAGCATATAAAGCTATGCAAGTTTTTGTAACTTCCAATGTGGGACTAAACTTAAGTCACTTTACAATAGGAACTATATCTGTTGGAAGTCCACGTTAATTGTACGTAATTAGTCACCAAAAGTAAGAAAATGTAAGATTAGCATGTTTTAATTCTTACAGCATGTTAAAAAATTATTTTTGTAGAATGAAATTATTTTTACATGTAAAAATCTAATTTTCACCACATTAGTTTATACATACTAAAAATTATTTCCAACATGTTAAAACTATTTCCAGCATGTTAAAAGTGACTTCCAATATGATAAAATTATTTTATACATACTGAGATATAAAATTTATTTTCAACATGTTAAAATCTATTTAAAGCTATTTTTGTGCATATAAAACTTAATTTCCTATTAAATAATTAGTAAATTGATGCATGAAAATTACTTCCAGCATGATAAAAATTCTTCTAGTATAGTAAAATTATTCCAGCATGTTAAAATTATTTTTGGCATGTTAGATTTATTTCAGTGTATTAAAACTATTTTTCAGCATGATAATTCTATTTTCCTATCAAATAATTAGCAAATAAATGGAGAAAAATAATTTTTAGCATGATAAAAATTATGTTGTTATCAGAAAATTTCTGTATTCAGCATGGTAAACTTATCTTATCATCTTATCAGTAAGTTGATTATTTTAGCATGTTAAGTATTAATTTTAGCATGTTAATAATTAATTTTTAGCATGTAAAAATTAAATCCAGCATGAAAAATTTATCTTACCAGTAAGGTAACATATGAAAATCATTCTCAGCATGTTAGAATTATTTTCAGCAAGTTAGAATTATTTTCAACATAAAAAGTTATTTTCATAATAAAATTCTGATTATTATAATAAATCACCATTTTGACTAACTAATGCATTTTTAATGAACAAAAACTTCCTGTAAACATGTGTAAACACTTGTAAATCAAATGCACATAATATTAAACCATGGAATCAAATTAATTCTATTAAACTCTAATTATTTGATTTTCTTCCGACTTACCGTTCATTTTTGAACTCCACGACTTAATGTCGTTAAACATTATGCCTTAAATTATTATCTACTTTTCTTGCAACTTCTGTAAATTTTGTCAACTCTGTGCTTATTACAAACATCATTTTCTTGAAATTCTTGGCCATATATATTAAGTGGATGTCTAAACGTACTTGGGATCTTCGGATCCATATGACTCAATGCCTGGCATTAATGGGGCCCGGTCTGGTCCTGGGGGGAGCGCCCGAAAGTACTTGTGCCCATGGGAGTTGATTGACCAACGGTGTGGTATTGCACCGAAGTGCATGATAGATTTACTTGATACGACATTCCACTATTCGTACTTGCTTACTTGTTACTTGTTTACTTGAAAAATTACATGAATTACTTGACTTGTGTGAAAATGGCCAATTTCATGAAAATCTTTACTTGTTCAAAGTCATTACTTGAAAATTCATCTTGATATCATATCATCTCAATTACTTGGAATTCCATTCATGTTTATACACTTCCCGATACAATTTAGGAAATTGTTTAAATTGTTAATACTTAAAGATTGCCTGGTTCATAGAGATATAAAATCCTACTGAGTTTTTAGCTGACCCTACGTTTTGGTTAATTGTTGCAGGAAATGAAATTGAACAAGGGAATCGACAAGAGTGAAAGAGTGTTTTCCTTTTTACCTAGGTTTATGTAGATCAACTAGTGATTTTACAAGAATGTTGTAATTTGGATTTGGAAGCTGTAATTGCCTTTATGGCTTATCAATTAGTGTTGTAAACTTCATTTTGATTGAATAAAAGTATCATTTTCCCGTTCATTTCTGACTTTAGAAATAAAATTATACATGCTCTGATCGACACGCTTGTTTACGACTCGTCGCGCCCTCGATATTCCGCGTCGGGGCATGACAATACCACCGCGGCCAACTCCAAGTCATGCACATGGTAGTTTTCCTCATGTTTCTTTAACTGCCTAGAAGAGTATGCAATAACTCTTCCCTGTTGCATTAATACACAACCGAGGCCAATACCAGAAGCATCGGTATATACCTCATACTTTTCTCCTTCAATAGGAAGGGCCAAGACCGGAGCAGTGGTCAAATGGTCCTTCAACGTTTGGAAACTTTGTTCACATTCCTCATTCCACTCATACGGCACTTCCTTGCGGGTCAGCCTGGTGAGTGGTACCGTAATCTTTGAGAAGTTTTTAATAAAATGCCGGTAATAACCAGCAAGACCAAGGAAACTCCTAATTTCTGTCACATTTGTCAGTTGTTCCCAATTTTTTACCGCTTCGACCTTTGCGGGGTCCACAGAGATTCCATCCTTTGAGATTACGTGTCCTAAGAAGGACACTTCTTCCAGCCAAAACTCACATTTGCTAAATTTAGCATATAATTGATTATCCCTTAATATCTATAGTGCTATCCTCAAATGCACTTCATGCTTCTCTTCAGACTTTGAAGATATCAGGATATCATCGATAAAAACCACAATAAATTTGTCCAGATGCGGTCTAAAGATGCTATTCATAAGCTGCATAAAAGCTGCAGGGGCATTTGTTAGTCCAAAAGGCATAACAGTAAATTCATAATGCACGTACCTGCTTCGAAATGCACTTTTGTGAATATCCTCGTCCTTGATCCTCAATTGGTGATAACCCGATCGAAGATCAATTTTTGAGAAATACTTTGCTCCTGAAATCTGATCGAAGAGTTCATCAATCCTTGGCAGCGGGTATTTATTCTTGATAGTGAGGTGGTTCAGCTGCCGATAATCGATGCACAGCCTCATCGATCCATCCTTCTTCTTGACGAACAGCACTGGTGCTCCCCATGGGGAAGTACTTGGTCTGATAAATCCTTTCTTCAATAGCTCCATAAGCTGCTCCTTCAGCTCCTTCAATTCTGCGGGGGACATCCTGTAGGGTGCTTTGGAAACAGGTCCGGCACCCGGAACAAGGTCTATAGTGAATGAGACTTCTCTCTCTGGTGGCAAACCAGGCAGGTCTTCAGGGAAAACATCGAGAAACTCCCGAACCACTTGAATGTCTTCTAGTCTAGCTATCTTAGCCTCCGTGGCAGTTACAAATGCTAAGAATGCCTTGCATCCTTTGTTGATAAGTTTGTGGGCTCGAAGAGCAGAGATGACTGGCGATCTCTTCCGGGGAGTAACGTAAGTTAACTCCGGGAAATCCACAAAAGTTACTTTTCCATTTCGACAGTCTACAGTTGCCCGATGGGTGGATAGCCAATCGGCTCCTAAAATTACATCATACTCCTTCAAGTCTAAGCTTATTAAATCTGCAGGTAAGTTGTAGCCCTTAACTATAACCTTGCAGTTCGGGTAATGGAAGGTGACATCAGACTCATTCCCTAACGGGGTAGAAATCACTAAGTTTATCCATTCAGGTTCCTTAGAGAATGAAGCAGCAAATTTCTTTGAAAAAAAAGAATGTGTGGCGCCAGTATCAAACAGTACTTGAGCAGATTTAGAGCAGACAGATAAAATACCTTCCACCAACCCACCCTTGGTTGGTTCCGTCTCTTGGAGAGTTTGTAAATGCCCTTGCTTCTTTGCCGGACGCTTCTCTTCCTTTGTCTCTGGCTCACTTTGCTCGTTCATCATTGGACTGTCAGGAATACGGTGTTCTTTACTCCCACAATGAAGGCATGCTCCGAGCCTTCTCCAGCATTCCGCAGCCTGATGACCTGGCTTATCGCAATATTTACAATTCTCCTTTAGGCGGTGCCGTGATGGAGAAAGGTTTGTTGTTGGCCTTCTTGAATTTCTTCACTTTGGAGGGTTCACCTCCATTATTGGTCCGCTTTTTGAAAGACGGTTTAAAAGTGTTGGGGCTTGTGGCATTCTCCCTTTTATCCTTACCACGGATTTTGTCAGACAATTCCGTGGCGTCGTCTAACAGCTGGGTACGACGCACCATTTCCGAGTACACTTGAATATCCAAGGGAGTAAGCTGGGTGATATACTGGGGTCGTAACCCATTCAAGAACCTTCTTGCCTTCATCTTTTCAGTGCATACTAAATGTGGTGCATATCTAGATAACCTAGAGAACTTGGCTTCATAGTCAGCTACCGACAGGGATCGTTGCTTCAAGGTAGCAAATTCTGCGGCCTTTTTCTCCTGAACACGGTCTGAGAAGTATTTGCTGTTGAAGTGCTCGACAAATTCGGCCCATGAAACATGATCTTCAAGCAGGGTGGCCTCGACGGACTCCCACCAAGCACGGGCGTCCCGTTCCGTTTGGAACGTGGCCAGAAGCACCTTTTCACCATCCGCGCATTGCATGACGCGGAAGATTCGCTCGATCTCTGTAACGACCTAAGAATCCAATTACCGGGAAGGCCCGATAACCCGAGACTCGCACCGCCACCCACGAGTCCGAAGACTCGGAAGGGTTAAAAGGATGGTGTGGAGACTACACAAGTATCACAAATAATTGCAGAAATTAAACAGTTATAATATTAAGCAGGAAATAAATTAACATTTTACATGGTCCACAATAGAAATTAACAACAATAACAATAGTCCACGACAAGTACAGTGACAAGGAAGAAAAGTACAGCTACACGGGACATACCCCGGCTCTGACCTCTGGCACTACCTTTGGGCACCCGCACCACGCTGCACCCCAGACGCGCTCCCCTGCGGCAGCGCCTCACCTGAAACACGGTGAAAACACGCAGGGAATGAGTCTCGGAACAAGACTCAGTAGGGATCACTCGAACCCTACCTCGTAAAATGAGAAATCACTACACTAGCGGTAGGAAAGTACCTCGGAAGGGAAAGCCCTGTACTCTACAAGATAAGACCCTACGGCACGCAAACCGACACACGTGCCATGCTAAGAAAACCAAAGCTCAACGGCCAAACCGATAAAACCCGAAGGTCAGAAACACACGACTGACAGTCTGCCACTCCGTACTCGACAGGAGTACCACCCACTAGAAGCACAGCCGGTAGCGTCCCCTGACGTCTTACACCTCGCCGCAGGTGAACCGCCTGACGTGGTAGGTCCTACCAGAGGCGCGAACACCGAACAAGTAACCACAAACAAGTGACTAGCTGGGGTCACGCCCGTCGACGTGCGTCCACTGTCCCCAACCACGTGTGCACACACAGACCACGCGTCCTAGGTCTGGCCCTCTCACCGGTTTTCCCCTGGCACTGGACTCTGATTTGACGAGGGGCCCGACGGTAACCAGTCTAAAACCGTCCTCAGGGTAAGCCCGTACACCACTCCCTGGTGCGATCAACACACGCGTACTGATAGGCTACGACTAGTGGAGGGTCACAAAGGAGTAGACTCTCGAGTCAACGGAAAGCAACGTCCGAATCCGACAACGTGTGGGAATCACCCCACGCACCAGCCCCGTCGCACGGTGGCCACAGCTGGAGTAAAAACGGGGTTGCCACCCTCATGGGGCAACCAGGCATGTGACGGTCCACCTTAGGGCCGTCACAAGCAAGTAACGGTCTAGGCGAGACCGTTACATGCACCTAACGGTTCAAAATAGACCGTCACACGGTCCGAGGGGAAAGGGATGTAACGGCCTGGTCCAGGCGCGTTACAAGAGTGTAACGCGCTTGGCCCCATGCGTTACACACCCCCACGCTCCCAAAGCCAAAAGGGATGTAACGGCCTAGCCCCGGCGCGTCACACACATGTAACGCGCTTGGCCCAGCGCGTTACATGGCCCTCACACTTGGGGTGAAAGCAGGAAGTAACGCGCCTGCCCCAGCGCGTTACACGCATGTAACGCGCCTAGCCCGGTGCGTTACATGGCCTGACCCCCAACGGTCACAAACCAACGGTCGAAAGCCCCTGACGGCCCTACCCAAGCGCGTCATAGGCAAATGGCGGTCTATCGTGAGGCCGTTACAGCCCCCGACCCCCAAAAACACTGCTCAGGAATGTAACGCACCCCTCTAGGGGCGTCACAAGCATGTGACGGTCACTGGAGTGACCGTTACACACTCCCGAGCACGCTACGGCGGGAAAACCCGAAAAACTTCGACCATGCCCCCGTACCTCCACCGGAGAGGGGGAAAACAAAGGGGAAGGCCCCTGGGGACCCCTAGCATGAATCTAAGCCATCCAAACATGAAATCGCGGGCTAAAACCATAGATCGGGCGAGCTCTCCCCAAATCATGGAAAACCCCAAACCCGCTCAATCGAGCCCCTCTCGGCCTCCCCGCGACCTACAAACCACGGAAATGAACAGCAAGAGGCTAAGGAACGTCACCCTACCTCAATGGAGCGAATGCTCTGCCGGATCGTCCACGAATCGCAAAGAAAGCTCGAAAACCCTCGTTCTTGCCTCAGCTCCCACAAGCACCGCACGCCCCCACGATCGCCTCGCCGCCGCCCACGTCACCACGCCGTCGCCCCGCCGCCGTCTGCAGCCGGAGAGGGATCCGCCGCGGTCAACCGGGAGGAAGAGAGGGAGAGGGAGAGGGTTACGGTGAAGGAGGAAGGAGGAAGAAGAAGAAGAAGAAGAAGAAGGAGAAGAAGAAGGTGGGGGAGAGAGAGAAAATAGGGGGGTTTTATAGAAAATCTGGAAATTCCGAAAAATTCTGAAAAATAGAAAATTACACCCCCGCGATCCTCGGAGCGCACTGATCGCAACGGTACCACTCGTGCCCAGGTGAACGGCCCGGTTCACCCGCAACGAGCTTCCGAAGTAAAAGCCGAAACACACACCGGAAATCGGAAAACACACACGAAAAAGCCGTGGAACGCCTCCGGGCCTCTGAAACAACTCAGGATCGCTCCGATCCGAACACAAAAGATGTCCAAAATAAAATTTCAGACACAACGGAGCCAGACACTCCGAAAACCAGATCCGGGACCCACGAAGAAAGGATCCGAAAGGTCCGGGATATTACAGCCCTCCCCCCTTAAGGAATTTCGTCCTCGAAA
This sequence comes from Amorphophallus konjac, assembly GCA_022559845.1. NCBI lineage: Eukaryota > Viridiplantae > Streptophyta > Magnoliopsida > Alismatales > Araceae > Amorphophallus > Amorphophallus konjac. Next base: position 34,105 of record JAHNEJ010001130.1, read on the forward strand.
TTAAGAACAACCAAAGGGGAAAGAAGAGGAAGACTCACTCAAACAGATACGAGCTGCTCACGCATCTCGTCCTCACGTTCCCATGAAGCCTCACCACCAGAGTGTCGTTGCCACACGACCTTTACCAAGGGAATGACCTTGTTCCGCAGGCGCTGCTCTCGCCTATCCTCCACGCGGATCGGAAACTCTGGGAGAGAAAGATCTGGAGTCACCTCAGACCAAACGGAAAACTCGAGTACATGAGAGTCATCGGGCATATACTTCCGCAACATCGAGACGTGAAACACGTCATGCACCGACGCCAACTCAGGAGGTAACTGCAACCGGTAAGCAACATCACCGATGCGCTCCACAATCGCGAAAGGGCCAATATAGCGGGGACTCAGCTTCCCACACCGTCCAAAACGCATCACCCCCTTCATCGGAGAAACTCTCAAGAACACATGATCGCCCACGGCGAACTCGAGAGGCTGCCTCCTACGGTCAGCATAGCTCTTCTGCCGAGACTGGGCCGCCAACATGTTCTGACGAACCAGGTGCACAACATCCACACATTGCTGCACCAATTCCGGTCCCGTCAAAACACGCTCACCCACCTCAAACCAATCAAGTGGAGTCCGACAAGGATGCCCATACAATGCCTCATAAGGAGCCATGCCGATGCTCGAATGATAGCTGTTGTTATAGGCAAACTCCACCAACGGTAGGTGATGAATCCAACTCCCCTGCCACTCCAGGCAGCAGGATCTCAGCATGTCCTCCAAAGTCTGAATGGTCCTCTCAGACTGACCATCTGACTGAGGATGATAGGCCGAGCTAAATGCCAACTCCGTGCCAAGAGCTCGCTGGAAACTCCTCCAGAATCCAGAAGTAAAGCGCGGATCCCGATCCGACACGATCGAAATGGGAACCCCATGCAACGGCACGATCCGCTCCACATAAAGACGAGCCAACTTAGACACGCTCCAGCTGACCTTGACCGGTAACAACCAGGTCACCTTCGTCAGCCGATCCACCAGCAATCAAATACTGTCTTGCCCACTCGGGGTCCTCGGCAATCCCACCACAAAATCCGTGGTCACATGGTCTCACTTCCAAGTAGGAACATCCAAGGGCTAGAGAGTACCTCCTGGTCGATGATGCTCCGCCTTCACCTGCTGACAGATCAGGCACCTGGCCACAAACTCTGTGACATCTCTCTTCATGCCAGGCCACCAGAACTGCCTCCGCAAGTTCTGATACATCTTCGTCGCACCCGGGTGTACGGTGTACCTGCTCCCATGAGCCTCGCGTAACACTGCACGACGAACCTGCTCCTCCGCTAGGACGTACAGCCGGCCGCGAAACCTCGCAGCACCATCCTTGTCGAGCTCCACATCAGCCATCGCCAAACTCCGGGGCAACTCAGGGTCCGCATGCTGAGCCTCTATCACCTGAGGACGGATAGCAGGAGTGACAGTCAGACTCGCAAGCACTACCAACCCTGGCTCCTGGGGAATCTTGAGCCTGAAAGATACCTCGGGCACTTGTTCCCAGAGCCTCCACTTCCTCAACATCAAGGTACTGACCGCAACCTTCCGACTCAAGGCATCAGCAACGACATTCATCCTGCCCGGCTGATAAGACAGGGTGAAGTCATAATCCTTCATGAACTCCATCCAACACCTTTGCCTGAGGTTCAGATCTCTCTGGGAGAACACATACCTCAAACTCTGATGGTCAGTAAACACCTCGAACTTCTCGCCGTACAGATAATGTCTCCAGATCTTCAGCGCGAAGATCACCGCCGCCAACTCAAGGTCATGTGTAGGGTAGTTCTCCTCGTGGGGCTTTAGCTGCCGAGATGCATAAGCCACCACTCTACCATGCTGCATCAACACATCACCCAACCCAACGCCGGAAGCATCTGTACACACCACGAAACCTCCCGATCCAGAAGGCAAAACCAACACCGGAGCCGAGGTGAGCAATCTCTTCAGTTCCCTGAAGCTCTGCTCACACTCCTCGGACCAAACGAAATGCACATCCTTCCGCGTGAGCCTAGTCATCGGGGTCGCAATGCGAGAAAAATCCTGGATAAACCGGCGATAATAACCCGCAAGCCCCAAGAAACTCCGGATCTCCGTCACCGACCTCGGCCTCGGCCCCTGCATTACTGCCTCGACCTTGGCGGGGTCCACGGAAATACCATCACCAGAAATCACGTGCCCCAGAAAGTGCACCTCGCTGAGCCAAAACTCACACTTGCTGAGCTTCGCATACAACTGGTGATCTCTCAACGTCTGCAGCACCACACCCAAATGGTACGCATGCTCCTCGGCAGACTGTGAATAAACAAGGATGTCATCCACAAAGATGACCACGAACTGGTACAAATACGGATGAAACACCCTCTGCATCAAGTCCATGAAGGATGCAGGGGCATTGGTGAGCCCAAACGGCATCACCAGAAACTCATAATGCCCGTACCTCATATTGAATGCAGTCTTCTCCACATCGGACTCGCGAATTCTCAGCTGATATTAACCGGACCGCAAATCAATCCGCGAGAACACTCGCGCAGACTGTAGCTGGTCGAACAAATCATCAATCCGCGGCAACGGATACTTGTTCTTAATGGTCACTTCATTCAGATGCCGATAGTCAATGCACAACCGCAGACTACTGTCCTTCTTCTTCACAAACAACACGGGCGCACCCCAAGGGAAAAAACTAGGACGAATATACCCCTTGGCCAACAGTTCCTGCAACTGCGCCCTCAACTCCCTCAACTCAGCGGGGCCCATACGGTAGGGAGCCTTCGCCAAAGGTCCCGTACCAGGCACAACCTCGATCACGAAATTGATCTCCCGCTGGGGAGGTAATCCAGGTAACTCCTCGGGAAAAACGTCAGGAAACTCGCACACCACCGTAATGTCCTCGACATCCGGCTCCATCCGGTCTGACACAACCATAGATGCGAGAAAACCCTGACAACCAGAATCAAGCAACTGACGGGCTCGAATAACAGAGATAAGGAATCGAGAAGAGGTGGAACGGATACCTTGGAAATAGAAGGTCCTCTTGCTCGGATGCTGGAAGTAGACCCTCTTCATTCCACAATCCACCACCGCTCCATGAGTCTCGAGCCAATCCATGCCTAGAATCACGTCGTAATCCCAAAGCTACAATGCGTACAACCTGCCTGGCATACTCCGCCCATCGATCCAAACCGGAACCTGATCGAAGCAATACGGAGTGATCATAAAATCACCCGAAGGCAACTCCACTGCCAAATCACAGGACAACTTGGTCACCGGCTCCTCGACGCTCGACGCGAAATCCTCCGAAATAAACGAATGAGACGCGCCAGAATCAAACAAAACCCGAGCCGCACAACCCAAAATCTGAACGGTACCTTCCACGAGCTGCGACGCCACTGCCTCTGCCCTGGTCATGTGCGTGATCTGGCCCCGAGCCCTCTGCCTGCCTCCCACGCTGGCTGACCTGGGTAGTGGCGGATACTGTCCTTGCTGCTGCTGCTGCCTCTGCTGCTGTGGAACCTGCTACTGTGGCGGCCTCTGGGGACAGTCACGCGCCATATGCCCTGGCTGGTCACACCGAAAATAGATGATCGGTGCTGTGCATTGCCTGCCTAGGTGGGTCCCACCACACCGTGGACAAGGTCCTCGCGATCCACCCCTTGATCCCTGACACTGCAAAGGAATCGGCTGATGTACACTGCCCGATGAAGCCTGCCCCTGGTCCTTGAACTTCTTCTTTCGAAAATTCTTCGAGAAGAACTTCTTGACCTTCGTACCGAAGGACGCAGATCCTGTCGCCGAAGCTGCAGATGCAGGTACTCCTGAACCACCCGACGCATGCTGGAAGAAACCCTGCTGCTGGGTAGCCGGCTGCTGGCTGCGACCTGACAAGGACTGTCCCTGGCTGATCGGTCATTGAGTCCTCTGCATATCCATCTCCAAAGAAATCGCAACACGAGATGCTGTCTCTAGATCAGTGGCCCCGTTCACGATCAAATGGTGCCTCAGTTCCAGCCTCAAGCCCTGCACAAACTGCGCGGTTCTCACCCTCTCATGCTCCATGATGTGAGGTGCATACCGACCCAGCTCGACAAATCGGGCCCTGTACTGCAACACGGACATGTCACCCTGCACCAGCTCCAGAAACTCCAGCATCCGCTGCGTAGCAACAATATCTGGACAGTACGTACGCTCGAAAGCACTGACAAAGTCATCCCACTCGATCTGCTCAAGTGGACGAAGCTGAAAGGACGTCTTCCACTCGGAAGACCACCACCTCCGAGCCGTACCCTGCAACTGGTTGTAGGCCAACACCACTCTGTCCTCGGCAGCACTCTTCGCAGAACTGAACACCCGCTCCATCTCATCGAGCCAATCACGAGCCGCATCAGGGTCTGCCTGGCCGCTAAAGTAAGGTGGATGGAACTGCATGAAGTCCCTCACTGCTCGGCCTGGCCCACCTCTAGCTGACGAGCCCTCACCGGTCTCTCCGCCGAACTGCTGAGACATAAGCTAGTACATGCCACAGAAGAAATCCTTGGCCCCCGGAACTCTCGCAGCATCCGCGACCTCGGTAGCCCCCGATGGCGCTCTACTATGCTCCTCCTGGTCCCTCTGGACCCCCTGCTGGATCTCCTGACCTCCAGCCGACTGCCCCTGCTGAGAGCGAGAGCTCCTCCTCGGCGCCATACTCGCTCCTAAAGCAAAAGACAGAAAACACGAAAACGGCAAGGTCAAGAAAAACACATGATGCCCGATGCCAGCATCATCTGTGCATCATCGCTGTGGACTAGTGGACCACTACAATTACCTATGATTCTCATGTAATTCCACAACCGCGCTCTGATACCAGCTGTAACGACCCGAGAATCCGATTACCGGGAAGGCCCGATAACCCGAGACTCGCACCGCCACCCACGAGCCCGAAGACTCGGAAGGGTTAAAAGGATGGTGTGGAGACTACACAAGTATCACAAATAATTGCAGAAATTAAACAGTTATAATATTAAGCAGGAAATAAATTAACATTTTACATGGTCCACAATAGAAATTAACAACAATAACAATAGTCCACGACTAGTACAGTGACAAGGAAGGAAAGTACAGCTACACGGGACATACCTCGGCTCTGACCTCTGGCACTACCTCTAGGCACCCGCACCACGCTGCACCCCAGACGCGCTCCCCTCGGGCGGTGCCTCACCTGAAACACGGTGAAAACACGCAAGGAATGAGTCTCGGAACAAGACTCAGTAGGGATCACTCGAACCCTACCTCGTAAAACGAGAAATCACTACACTAGCGGTAGGAAAGTACCTCGGAAGGGAAAGCCCTGTACTCTACAACACAAGACCCTACGTCACGCAAATCGACACACGTGCCACGCTAAGAAGACCGAAGCTCAACGGCCAAACCGACAAAACCCGAAGGTCAGAAACACACGACTAACAGTCTGCCACTCCGTACTCGACAGGAGTACCACCCACTATAAGCACAGCCGGTAGCATCCCCTGACATCTTACACCTCGCCGCAGGTGAACCGCCTGACGTGGTAGGTCCTACCAGAGGCGCAAACACCGAACAAGTAACCACAAACAAGTGACTAGCTGGGGTCACGCCCGTCGACGTGCGTCCACTGTCCCCAACCACGTGTGCACACACAGACCACGCGTCCTAGGTCTGGCCCTCTCACCGGTTTTCCCCTGGCACTGGACTCTGATTTGACGAGGGGCCCGACGGTAACCAGTCTAAAATCGTCCTCAGGGTAAGCCCGTACACCACTCCCTGGTGCGATCAGCACACGCGTACTGATAGGCTACGACTAGTGGAGGGTCACAAAGGAGTAGACTCTCGAGTCAACGGAAAGCAACGTCTGAATCCGACAACGTGTGGGAATCACCCCACTCACCATCCCCGTCGCACGGTGGCCACAGTCGGAGTAAAAACGGGGTTGCCACCCTCATGGGGCAACCAGGCATGTGACGGTCCACCTTAGGGCCGTCATAAGCAAGTAACGGTCTAGGCGAGACCGTTACATGTGCCTAACGGTTCAAAATAGACCGTCACACGGTCCGAGGGGAAAGGGATGTAACGGCCTGGTCCAGGCACGTTACAAGAGTGTAACGCGCTTGGCCCCATGCGTTACACACCCCCACGCTCCCAAAGCCAAAAGGGATGTAACGGCCTAGCCCCGGCGCGTCACACACATGTAACGCGCTTGGCCCAGCGCGTTACATGGCCCTCACACTTGGGGTGAAAGCAGGAAGTAACGCGCCTGCCCCAGCGCGTTACACGCATGTAACGCACCTAGCCCGGTGCGTTACATGGCCTGACCCCCAACGGTCACAAACCAACGGTCGAAAGCCCCTGACGGCCCTACCCAAGCGCGTCATAGGCAAATGGCGGTCTATCGTGAGGCCGTTACAGCCCCCGACCCCCAAAAACACTGCTCAGGAATGTAATGCACCCCTCTAGGGGCGTCACAAGCATGTGACGGTCACTAGAGTGACCGTTACACACTCCCGAGCACGCTACGGCGGGAAAACCCCAAAAACTTCGACCACGCCCCCGTACCTCCACCGGAGAGGGGGAAAACAAAGGGGAAGGCCCCTGGGGACCCCTAGCATGCATCTAAGCCATCCAAATGTGAAATCGCGGGCTAAAACCATAGATCGGGCGAGCTCTCCCCAAATCATGGAAAACCCCAAACCCGCTCAATTGAGCCCCTCTCGGCCTCCCCGCGGCCTACAAACCACGGAAATGAACGGCAAGAGGCTAAGGAACGTCACCCTACCTCAATGGAGCGAATGCTCCGCCGGATCGTCCATAAATCGTAAAGAAAGCTCGAAAACCCTCGTTCTTCCTTAAGCTCCCACAAGCACCGCACGCCCCCACGATCGCCTCACCGCCGCCCACGTCACCGCGCCGTCGCCCCGCCGCCGTCTGCAGCCGGAGAGGGGTCCGCCGCGGTCAACCGAGAGGAAGAGAGGGAGAGGGAGAGGGTTACTGTGAAGGAGGAAGGAGGAAGAAGAAGAAGAAGAAGAAGAAGGTGGGGGAGAGAGAGAAAATAGGGGGGTTTTATAGAAAATCCAAAAAATCCGAAAAATTCTGAAAAATAGAAAATTACACCCCCGCGATCCTCGAAACGCACTGATCGCAACGGTACCACTCGTGCCCATGTGAACGGCCCGGTTCACCCGCAACGAGCTTCCGAAGTAAAAGCCGAAACACACACCGAAAATCGAAAAACACACACGGAAAAGCCGCGGAACGCCTCCGGGCCTCCGAAACAACTCCGGATCGCGCCGATCCGAACACGAAAGATGTCCGAAACAAAATTTCGGACACAACGGAGCTGGACACTCCGAAAACCAGATCCGGGACCCACGAAGAAAGGATCCGAAAGGTCTGGGATATTACAATCTCCTTTATCCAATTTTCCACATCCTCAGGGTTTGATGATCCTGAGAATCTCGGAGGGTTGAGATTTCTAAAGGTCCGATGGAGGTCGCCAGCTCCATGGTGTGCCCCTCCTTGAGCCACCTGTTGCAAGGCCTGGGTCAAGCCCTGAACAGTTCGTTGCATCTCACGCCATTGTGCGCGTTCAGCAGCCATAGTCCTACAAGAAGTTATCCTTAATTAGTTTCATGTTGAAATTTGTAGTTGGATGTCCTACAAGGACTTATACCCACGGTACTACCCATCCTCACGGTTTAGGAATAGACATATCCTTGGACTTGGGTTTCCAAGGACTTGAAATCCTACGCTCTGATACCACAAAAACTGTCACGCCCCGAGCGCGGAAGGAACCCGGGGAGAGAACGTGACGAGTTTATATCAATCATGTCAATCAGAGCAAATAGAATTTCGACATCAACATAGAGGGCGCCATAAGACAAGAACATAACCAAATACTGATACCATTGATAACCACCTAATCCATTAAACAAAGTCTCATAATTCCAAGACTTAATAAGTCTAATCAGGCCCGCAAGCCTTAATTATTACAATTCTTGCAATGACATAAGTTCCAATAACAAGACTCCAAGAATAAACTAGGGACGACATGACACGATAGAGTGCAATAGCATGACGCTTGTAGGTTCTACGCTCGTCACTCTTGCTCCTGTCCATCTGAGTCCGAGTCAGGGTCTGCATTATCTGAAAAGTTGGGGAAAAGAACTTGATGAGTGAACGCTCAGTAGGAATTATATCTCAAGAACTAGCAACTGGTTTAAGTAATTACCTTTTTCAAATGAAAATGCAAGTCTAGCATGTCAATCATGTAAAAATGAAGTGCTATGGAATTGAACATGATAACGAGAGGAAATAACTGTTGATCCAAGATAGGGAATTTCAAGTATTTGAACGAGTACCAAGTATATCAATAAAGTCTTTCATGTCATGAGATAATGGCTATTTAGCAAGCAAGTACTTTGCCCATTCCGGGCCACGCAAGTCATGTCAAGTCAATCAAGTCTAGCACGTGAGAGAGAGAGATAGAGATATAGTGGAGTGTCGTAGATTCAAGCGAGTACTTCGGTGCAATGCCACACCGTGATCAATATAACTCCCATGGGCACAAGTACTTTCGGATGCTCCTCCCAGGACCAGATCGAGCCCTATATGCGCGAACATTGTTACATGTAATATCTAGACAACCACTTTAGTGATAGCCATGGATTTCCAAGAACAAACTCATGTAGGATATCAAGGTAGATTCGTGGATAGGTTCCACGGAATTCAAGGAAGAACATTAGATGGACAATGATAAAACCAATGAGAATCATGACGTGTCGATAACCTGGGTAGAGACGGTACCTTAGCTAGGTAGCCGAGATAACTTGAGTGGATGACTAGACCTGTCACCAATCAAGAGACATGAATCAAGCTGATTGACCCCATCTATAAGGGACTCAATCCAAGATTTCGCCTAGTGGAATATCATCATTCCATTGGCAAAGATTTTTCTCTCATGGACCAAGATGGCGACATGAGAGGGCCGGTTTACCACAAGACGTGGCAATCAAAAGGTACAAGGTGTTTAAGGTACAACCAGCTCAGTCGGCCTTGAGGGAATCCAAGGCTACGAGGAGACTTACGGATGTCCCAATGACTAACTCGTCAGTCCAAAGGAACGGAATGTCCAATGGAGGGCTTATATGTCACCGAGAGTTAGTGGGTAATGCGACAAATCATCGTGAAAATATGGGACTATACTCACGGAATGGAATATAGTGCAGATATACATATACACACACACACATATATATATATATTATAAAACCCTCGGTTCACAGAAAGTAGTGAAAAATAAATTTGCAGGAAATTCACGACCTACGCCAAGTCACTATTTAATAAATTCACGACCTTCTCTGGGTCGTTTCTTTACTAATTGACGACTGCTGGAACAGTCGTCTCATCTGTAATTTCTATTATTGTTGCAATTTACCCAATTCTGTATTTCAAGAAAACGCGCCTTAGGCAGGGGCGTTATTTCACAAAGAAGCGACTTGTACTGTGTCGTTAATTACCATTTTAATAACTTTTAAAAATTGCAGGAAAGTAACGACTTATCCTAAGCCGTTAATTTAAGATAGCGCCCTTGGGTGGGGCATCTCTTTCATAAAAGACGACCTACTGAGAGTCGTTAATTCACAATGCTTTTCCAAGAATATGAATAGTGACAAATTTTCGTGATAAATAATTTGCAGGGAACAGTTATATGGATAGGACGAGAAAAATACCAGGATTCCAAATCTATGATCATGTATTAAATTAGATTCATGGTTTCATAGATATTCAATTTTTAAACATGAGTAATTACTAATTATCTGAAATTGACGACTCTTAGTTCGGGCGTCAGTTCTTGAATTAGCGCCCTGACCTGGGTCGCCTCTTTCCAAAATTTCACAGAAAACTTCTAAACCGCAGTAAAACTATATGCATGAATTACAGATGATATTATCATAGATTCTATACTAGTTTGGGCTACAATCCTTGAGAAAACCTACCTCTTGTTGAAGATTAAACGGCGAAAACGATACTATGTTTAGAACAGAGTATGTCGTCTGCTCGCAGGATGAAGATAGGATGAAGAGGATGATGATGGTCCCCCCCCCCTTCACACGTCTGCCAACAGGATGAAGAGGAAGAAGCCTTCCTTACTTGCGTTCACAGTAGGATGAAGAGTGTCGGTCTTCTTCCACTCTGAGGGTACAGTAGCAGGAGGAAGATGGACGCAGCAGGATGGAGAGGACCTCGAACGCAAACGCATCAAACGAGTTACGTTCGATGGGGAGGTGCTTTATAGGGTTTCCAACGTTCTGGAGGGTTCTATTGCTCGGTTATGGAAGGGGTTTTCGATCAAGATTGGCAGGGTTTTAAACCTACTATGCATGGTCCTTACCCTTCCAAGATAGCAGCCGCATGCTCCCATTTGCATAGGGAGAACCCTAACACAGGCCATGCATCGAACGAGCATGCCTCAATTAATTCTCAGGGAAAATGACGTCTGGGGCAAGGGCGTGTTTTTCACTAAATAGCGCCTTACTCGAGGGTGTGTTTTCATTAGATAACGCCTTAACCAAGGTCGTCTTTTACTTTTCTATATTTCACCGCTTTATTTCCAATTTCCTTCGTACGAATTAGCGCCTATGCTAAAAGCGTTATTTTCTTTTCTATATTTAGCCGTTAATTTTCTTGGTATGAATTAGCGCCCATATACGCGGGCGTTACTATTCTAAATAGCGCCCAGGTGAAGGGCGTCTTTTTCTTCCGAATTTTCTCGAGATAAATTAGCGCCTTAATGAAAGGCGTTATTTCATTTTGACCCATTTATATCTTTTAAACGCAAAGCCCATTATCAGTTTGGGTTATTTTCTATTTATCAAATTTTTATTTTATTTAATTCCGGACCAAATTTGCACAAATAGATTTTATTTATTTAAAAATCTATCTTATTCTTTTAAAATTTTCAGGGGTGCTACAGTCACATTGTGAAAAATTATATTCTAATTTAAATATTATATTTATGATATGAATGATCAGGGTGGAATAGATTGAGATAAGATGAGGTGTTATATTGCCACCTTAAAAGTCAGAATACCTCCTCAACAACAGCAGCAGCAACAAGAACAACCACAACCTCAACAAACCCAACGACACCATCAGGAAACTGGAAGAGGACAAGGCTAGTATACATAAAGTACCTCTGTCCTCTCCACCAACTACACTTCTAACCAACCACCTCGTCTCATCCGAACAATACCTATCTCTCCCCGACCTACACTACAATCTACCACCAAGCCTTCTCTACCCCCACAACTATCATGCCCCCTCATCCGCATGCCTACCACTAACCTTCCACCACTCCGCCAACAAGAATCCTCCATGCCTCCTTCTATGCCCTCTAAACCCCTCATCATCCACCATCCATCTATCATGTCATCTATCTCCACCATACCTCCACCTATGCCCTTAAAGCCACTTATCATCCACCGTTCGTGCACTACACCATCTACCTCCACTCTATCTTTACCAAATAAATCCCTCAACAATCACCAAACATATCCCCACGACCATTCCTTTGCCACTACCACTCAAACCTCTCCTCAAGCCTACACCCAATCCCATGGAGGTGTAACAACCACAACCCATGGTGCTCTAGAGTGGAAGAATCTTTCACCAGATTTCCCCCCAAAATAGCCAAGTCCAAGAGCAGTCTCAGCAAGAAAGGCCAAATGAAGAGCATGTAGAAGAGTCTATCCATGGGACCCAATATGACCTATTGAAGTATTTCGTCAAAACACCGGCTAGGATCTCAATCCTTGAATTAATCAAGAGATCCAAGACACACCAGGAAGTATTGATGGAGTATCTTTAGAAAGTCATGGTGAATGAAGACCTCCCGGTGGAAAAGTTCTTGGCAGTGTTGACACCAATGAGTACACACTTGGCCATCATGTTTCATGATTATGGGCTTGCCCCCAAGGAAACTTGAAAATATGATTTGTGTATTACGGTGAATATTAACAGTGTGGCCATGGACCAGTGTCTAGTAGACACTAGGGCCTCCATAAACGTGCTTCCTCTTAACACCCTAAGATTATGTGGAATCTCTAAAGAAGAAATACAACCTTCACCCATCTTGGTCACCACATATGACATCACAAAGAGGCCCCCAAAGAGAATGATCATTTTAAAGGTAGAATTGGGTCATGTGACAGTTGCCATAGAATTTCATATCCTTGGCTTGGACCCAACTTTTAGGGCATATTGGGCCATCCCTACATAGAGGCTTTGGATATCGTACCCTCACCAATCACCGATGTCTGAAGTTTCCTTATAAAGGATAGATTGTCAAAGTCGTCAACATGCCTATTCTCCCAACGATGGATGCTCTCTCAACCACATCATTACCTTCAGTTTGGCCAACCCACAAGCCCATTCACTTAGTGCCGAACATATACGATCCTCGTTATGATCCCTTAATACACAAGGAGACAGTTCCCTTGTCACTTCCTCCTCTAATGCCCAAAGAATTACAACGAATGAAAACCAAAGGGTGGGGGATCATGATAAACATGGGCTATCAACCGGGCAAAGGATTGGGAACAAAACTTTAGGGAAGGCTAAGGCCGGTCAGAAGCATGATGTTAATACCAAGAGGTGGTCTAGGCTTTAAAGGGCTGATTGAAGTAGATGAGAAACCCCTTGAATGGGACCTTCAGTATAATTCTAGACTTTTGTTATCCAAGATAATTAGCATAATTCTTTAGGCCGTAGGGCCCTTATTCCTAGCGATCAATCAAGGGTGGTCTCCCCTCCGGGGAGATGTAATTAACGTCGGACCTTTATGGCACGACGCGTTTTGGTCCTGACCCAAATCCCACAATTGTCTGATCAGTCAGACGGCGTGCACCAAGGGCTTCCACGAAGCCTGCACAAATCATCACTCACATGACTGGCACGTCTATACACTTAATAAATGAATAAACGAAATAAATAAACAAATAAATAAACAAATAAATAATATTTTGATTAAAAGTGCGTCCACAGGTTGCTGACCTCCCTTGTGACGATTCTTTCGATTGGACTTGGGAGCTTGGATACCGGATTGGTGTAGATGCCCCTGGTTTATTGCCGAGGCACCAACTTCTCTGAGCTCTATTGTATCCTCTTGCGTCCATTGCAGGAGGCTGGAACAGTTAGTAGTGGGGATCGTAGGCACAGTCTGATCCCGTAATACGACTGGTTCACCTCCATCGAGACGGATCCTCAAGTCACAGACAAGAATAGTCTTACCAGAATTGCTGGTTGGGGTAGCGGGCCGCCTATTTCTGTGGCCACTACGACGCTTCTTCTGGGGAGCCGAGGAAAACCTTTCTCCAAGGTGGTAGGCAGAGAAGACTTTATCTATTGTCGCTGGTAGCATGAAGTTGTCGGCGAAAAGTGCTGAAGTCGGCCTTCGGGGCACGATGCCCATATTGAGAGCCGAGAGTTGGGTGACCCGAGCATAGGCTTTTGCCCTAGGTGATAAAAGTGTTATCGATGCTTGAGATGATGCTCTTGCACCGAGAACTAATGTCGTAGAAGATGCCATAGTGCCGACAACTCGAGGTTGCGAACCTGCACTGAGTGCTGGCGTGGCTGGAATTTAGGGTCGAAGACCCATAAATGGGTGCTGGAGTTGCCATATCCCGAGACGGGAAGCACGTGCTGGGAATTGACATTGATGGATCATGGGGGTAGAGGCTCCATTGTAGAACTGGGAGGCCGGAAGCCCAAAGCAAAGTGTCCGCATTGGGGACCAACCATGATGAGACCCGGGGTTGTGTGCCCGAGCCGGGTATTGGGGAGCCTTGGACTCTAGGTTGAGAACCCATGTTGAGTGTTGGCTCGATAGGGGTTCGGGTCGAGAAGCCCGAGTAAAATGCTGAGGGGACTTGAACCCGGGGCCGAAAACCCGTGTCGGGAGCAGGCCTAGCTGAGACTCGGGGTTGGAGACCCGAGTGAAGTGCCGTAGAGCCGAGGACCCGTGGAAGGGAGCCCGTGTCGGCTGCTGACTTGGCTAGGACTCGACGTTGGAAACCCAAGTGGATTGCTGTGGTACTAGTCGAAGTCCGGGGCATAGAGCCCGTGTTGGAGATCGGTCGGGGCTGGGCCCGGGATCTGACGCTTGTCCGGGCGAGAGACGATATGGGGCCCCTACGGGGGCCAGTAGTGGAGACCCCAAGCCTAGCACTCGGGAGGGCCACTGATGCTGGAGAAGAGGGTGGTACGTCGACCGCACGAGTAGGCACATGGATCGAGATTTACTGGGAAACAACCATGGGGACCACAGCCAGGAAGTAGGGCGATCTGATGATGGGGGCGAAGTCCCCTAAAGCGATCGGCGTCGCCAAGTAGCCCACCCGTGCATGGGTGGTAATAATGATGGGGCCATAGGTTACGGCCGCCATGGTTGCTGGAATGCTGGCTACTGGCAGAGAGAGACGATCGAAGACGGTCATTGGGCACGGTCCGACTGTCGAAACGTGAATTGGAAGCTACCGGGGAATTTGTCCCTCCTCTACCTCTCCTGCAAGGATAGGAAAAGGGCACCACGGCTTCAGGGCTAACACATGTTTCTCTTCAGTAGAAAGAAGAAAGGCGGGAGATGTCCCACCGGGCGTGCCAACTTATGGCTTTCGCCGGCCTTGGCGACGCGGCAAAGAGAAGTCAGTGATCGCGGTGAGATGAGGGATAAAGCGTTTAAAGGAAAATAAGGGAGTTGATGTTATCCCGGGGATATTCTCCTTTGTAGCCATATGCCTCTCATGGCAGTACCGTACACTCGCATTTTACTGAAGGTTGAGAGGGGTCGACTTGCATGAGAGGTTTCCGGGAAGACCGAAGAACTGGATAGGGTGCGGGCGTGCCAGTTGACTTCTCAATGATCACCTATGGAACCGAAGGTTGATTGGGGAAGCGTCGCTAGGACGCGGCATGTGGGCTCAGAGTAACGAGTGACACGTGGAGAGAAGGGAGGTTCCACGGGTGCGAGTGCGTAGATGATTGTGGGGATTCATGTATGGGACGTCTTTCCCCACCGACCACAAGCAGTCGGTGTTTATTTACATCGGATTAAATCCAAACACCTTTATTCCGTGCTGAAGGAGAGTCTGGATATGTCTGAAACCATGGATAGAGGACTGGGGGGCACCCTACCGCTATAGGGGAACCATCGCACTCGACTGGGAAGGTAATCGGCTGGAGCCCGAGAAACTGGAGACACGTTGAGGAGAGTGGAGGTGAGACTGAGACCTGGGTACGGATATGCATATTTAACTGGCCTCATTCTTTATAGGTGCCACATGGGCCTTACAAGCAGGCCGGAAGGGCCAAAGTACATCTGGTGCAAGCCGCGGGATAATTTTGACACATGGGTCGGTCCCCGGGTTAATGCAAGATAAAGCAGATATCCACGTGTTTTTATAGAGGCTCCCCACAAGGAGCTACCGGCGTGCCCGACTTGCCGAGGGAGGGCTAGACTAGATGACAGGGACGAACTCTGGCTGGCGCCCGAGGGAGATCGGACGCAGCTCGAGAAGAGTAGTCAGGAACGGGTCCCGAAAGGTGGATGTCTTCATGCCGGGGAGTTAGGGCCGGTCCCGGGAATGTTACTTTTGGGCCAAGGTCTGGCTAACTCGGGTTAGCGGTCGGGACCGCCGGTGGCTGGCTTGGGGCGAGCGGTAGGCGCGTGGTCCGATGGCAGGAGCAAATCCAGCATTATGGCGTGTGCGTTGTTATCATAACGCATCATACGCGGGTGGACCCGATGTGGTTCATCGTTATCATAATGCCTCATGCGCGGGGGATGAGTTTGAGTGAGATGACTAGACGCCATGTAAGGGAAGTACACTCGACATACCCTCGGCGTAGATAAGCCGATCAACAAGCCACCCAACACGCGCTTAGCTCCTCGCGTCCTTGCCAGAAGCCTTGGGGCTTGAGTCCTTGAGCTGAGTGCCTACAGATGTCCAAATGTCTCTCTATTAGCCTGCTTATGCCTCTTGAGGTTCTAAGGGGGTTTTATAGGAGAAATTGAAGAGTCAGGGGGGGTTTGCGTGGATTGGACTGGAGAGGGTGATCTGGTCCGCATAAACCCCTTGAAAAAATATATAATTTTTGTTTTCAGAGTGGGGGAGGGGGGTTTACACGGACCAGACCGAGGGGTCTGGTCCACGTAAACCCTCCCCTTGGGTGGTTTACGCGAGCTGGAAATGGGGTTTTCCCCGGTGAAAAAAAGTTGTTTTTGTTTCTGGGGAGTTTACGTGGACCAGACCGGGGGGGCAGTCTAGTCCGCGTAAACCCCCCCAAGGGGGGGTTTACGCGGGGCAGAAGTGGAGTTTTTTGCCACATGAAAAAAAGTTTTTTTTTTGTTTCTCGGGGGTTTACACGAGGTAGAAGTGGGGTTTTTTTCCCACATAATTTTTTTTTTGGTTTCTGGTGGGTTTACACGGACCAGATCGGGGGGGGGGGGGGGGTCTGGTCCGCGTAAACCCCCCCCAGGGGGATTTCTGAAGGGCAGAAGTGGGGTTTTTTCCCCAGCCTATAAAATCCCCTATTTTGGTCTTCTTTGGGCCCACTTTGACTACGTGTGACTGCAAGATGACAAAGGATATGAAGTTTGGACTAGTTGGCTGGTTGCGTGCGCGTAGGATGGAGAAATTGGCCCGTGCCGCTTCAAGACTCCATCTTCGCGAACTCCTTCACGCTGGTACACTGATTGATCTCGAACGGGACTGGGGTGGAGATGAGCTCGAACTGGGGCTAGCTGGGTTGGGTGAAGGGGCCCCGCCCCCGGGGAGTTTGCCCCCACCTGGGCGCAGTCGTGCCTGGGGCGAACTCCCCCCGGGCGAGCCATGGCTGTGAGGGGTGGTCTCGGGGGCCCTTTCTCTGTTGTTTAGTGTTGTCCTTTGCAGGACTTTAGGCGTCCGGAGTGCTGGGATTGGCCCGTGGAGGTCAATTGCTTGGTGTTGTTGCTGCCGCTCGGAAGATGTTCGGGAAAATTTCCGACACACCTCGGGTTATCGAACGGCTCGGGTATTTGGCTGGTGGGCCCAGGTTTGGCCTCGGGCTAGGAGTGAGAGCTCATAGGAGTTGAAAGAAGGCGTTTTGGGCATATGGGCCCGGCCTTGGTGGGTTAAGTCGCGTTGCATGGCGGGTTGACAGGGCAGCCCCGGGTTGGCCCGAGTGCTAAAGATAAACGGCTCAACACCGTGTGTCTGAGGGTCGGGAGTGGCCCCAACTTGCTGGAGGGCTGCCGTAGGATACAGCTAGAGTGTTTGAGCCGCGGGTTGGCCCCCGGCTTGCTGTAGAATGGTTGGAATATGCACGCTTGTGAGGTGTTCGGGGAAATTCCTGATATGCGAGCACGGGTTATACAGGCGTTGTAAGGGCTCTCGGGTCCGCAGTTGACTAGGAAAAGTCTTCTTCAGACTTTTGAAGTCTGGAGGGAGGCATCCTGGGGAAAATTCCAGCCCCGTTGCTGGGTGCCACATGTCGTGGCTTGTGGTTCGGGCCCCCCCCCTCCCGGGTTGGCCCGGGCGGCTTGGTTGAAGGCAGGTAAACCCACAAACCGAGTGATCAGGGGTGGCCCCAATCAATTGTTGATGTTGCCGTGGGTCACGGCTAGCTGGTTAGGACCCTTGGTTGACCCCGGCATGATGTAGAAAGTGTCGGGTAGATAACGTCTTAAAAGTATTCGGGGAAATTCCCAAGCCCTTATTTCTTGATATTTTTTGCTAGGAAAATGACTGGGTACAACAATGCAGAAGCAAAAATATCTAAAATATTATGGAGTCATTTACCAAACATAATTACTTAAATGGTAATGTTGCTTAGCCGCTGATATGTGAATCTCACATGTTTATTACATTCATATAAATGCCAACAAAAGTGTTTGATCCTTTGGTTTAATGAAATAGGCTAGTTTTTCCGACAATCAACCTCCTGTCCCAACTTACTTTTTTCTACAAATTCCTTATTGAAAAGCTTTTCATTAGATATAGTACAAAATATTCACATGATAGACTTCCTCATGTTTGTAGAGGAGTTGATGATGAGGTTGGCTTACGTGCATGCATGGTTAATCTTTTTTATTTTTCTGGTTAAGATATTCACAAGTCTTCTTTAACGAGGAGAATATAATTATCAACAATCTTAAAGTACCAATGTTTTAAATAGGATAATTGTTTTTGCACTATTGAGACTATTTCTCTTCATTTGGACAACTAGCCTTTGAATAAAAGAGAACTTATCCTCTGAAAGGGCCCACTAGCCTTTCACATAAGCTTGAACTGCTCTGAAATCATTTTCAAGTCCTCGAGCAAAAGGGTTATTTTCACTTTGTAAATGACACTCATCCATGGTAGACAGTAAGGGGAAAGTGTGAGTAACCAACTTTACAACTAAGGAAGATAAATTTTTGTTAAATCTCTTGATCGACCAGTATCAAAAGAACACTTGCAACCAAGGCACATTCAAGTAACATGTATGGAATGATATTATAGGACCTTTCAATGATCATACGAAAGAGGGGTTAGACAAAAATAATTTGCAAACCAGGTGGAAGAACTTGAAAAAATAATACTATACACTTGAACAATTGCTTTCATGGACTGGTTGGGGATGGAATGACATCACGAAGATGCATGTGCCACTTGAGAAAGGTGCTTGGGCGGAGGCAATTGTGGTATGTAAGCCGTTATTTGAACACACTCATTAAATGTCATGTTCCTCTTACAGGTCCACTAGAAGGTACTTAGCTTCTCTACTTGTTTCATAGGCCAACAACGAATACAAGAAGCTCCTAGCGAAGTCATATGAGTACAAGGTGAAAATGGACATCCTGTGTGGTAATACCATGTCCAGGGGATGTTTAGGGTTTAGAACCACAATGGACAATGGCTTGTCAAAGAGGAGGTCTTGGGGAGATGAGAGTCACCTCGCCAACATATGGATTCAGATGATTTAAATCATCGCCGATTTACTGCCATGGGTCTTGAACCTAATGCTCCCTTTGTGGACCTAGAGATTAATTTTAACCCCTTCTTCATGCCAAGTTCATGGGGTTTCCAAGCTCCTACTCCATCGTCAGTGGGAGGATGCAGTGGCACATGGGAATTCACTCCTTCACCACCTACAAAGCGACGAAATGAAGACGAGGTAACCTCCCCCGACAAGATGAGGACATGCAACACCCCCTCATACAAGATTGATAGGGGAACACGTAATAAGAGGTTATAGAATGCCACTGATGCGCTAAACAAATATTGTGTTATGAACACTTATATGGTGGAATTGTATAAAAATCTTGGCACTGGAGATTCTTCTGCAACTTTTGGTTCTGCAATGTGTGTGTGCCCAAACCTATGCATACATGTCACTACACATGACATGTGTGGGTACATGACATATTAAGGGGTCATGAAAAATGATGTTACAACATGTTCAGGCTAAACCAAGCTATGTTCATGCATTTGTGTGACATCCTTTTAGAGAGGGAATTGATTAAAGACAATCGGTTTGTCACTACAAGTGAGCAATTGGTGATGTTCTTATACGCAATGGGTCACAGTGTTGCAACGGGTGCAATGTTTGAGCATTTCCATCACTCATCGCAGACAATAAGTTATTATATGAACAACGTATGTAAGGCTATAGTTGAGATTAGGCGAACATACATGTAATATTCCGGACCTTTCGGATCCTTCTTCGTGGGTCCCGGATTTGGTTTCTCGGAGTGTCCGGCTCCGTTGTGTCTGAAATTTCGTTTCGGACATCTTTCGTATTCGGATCGGCGTAATCCGGAGTTGTTTCGGAGGTCCGGAAGCGTTCCGCGGCTTTTTCGCGTGTATTTTCCGATTCCCGGTGTGTGTTTCGGTAATTCCTTTGGAACCTCGCTGCGGGTGAACCGGGTTGTTCACCTAGGCAAGAGTGGTACCGTTACGATCGGTGCGTTCCGAGGATCGCGGAAATGTAATTTTCTATTTTTTGATATTTTAGGAAAATTTTCGGATTTTCCTATAAATACCCCCCTTTTCTCTCTCTTCCCCACCCTCTTCTTCTTCTTCTTCTTCCTCCTTTCTCCCCCACTGTGCGACGCCCTATCTCCCTCTCTTCTTCGTCCGGCGAGATCGCGGCTAGCCCCTCCGACTGCAGACGGCTGTGGGCGACGACGTGGTGACGACGACGATGGTGAGGTGATCGTGGAGGCGTACGTGAACCGTGGGAGCTCAAGGAAGAATGAGAGTTTTCGAGCATTCTTTGCGATTCGTGGTTGATCCAGCGCGTCTCGGGACACAACCGAGGGGAGGCCGAGAAACGGGATTTCTTGCGGGTTTGGGGTTTCCATGATTTGGGGAGAGCTCGCCCGATCTATGGATTGGATGCATAATCTCACGTTTTGTTGGCCTAGAATCATGCTAGGGGTCCCCAGGGGTCTTCCCCTTTGATTTCCCCCTCTCTGGTGGAGGCATGGGGGCGTGGCCAATTTTTTTGGGCGTTTCCCGCCGTTTCACCCTCGGGCGGGTGTGACGGTCCTTCCAATGACCGTCACACTATGTAATGCGCCCAGATGGGTGCGTTACAGCCCTGAGTGCAGCCAAGTGGGGTCTGTGGGCTGTGACGGTCCCACGATAGACCGCCACGGTGCTGTGACACATCTAGGTTGGACCGTCAGGGGCGTTCGACCGTTGGCTGCCGACCGTTGGTTTTTGACCGTTGGGGGTCAAGGCATGTGACGCACTTGGCTTGGCGCGTCACAACCATGTGATGCCCCCATGTAGGTGCGTTAGAGCAGACGCATTCCTACGTTGTGACGCACCAGGGTTGGTCCATTACACGCTATGACGCACCGAGTGGCACGCATCACAGCTGTTCTCTATTGTCTTGTGACGCACCAGGGTAGGCGCATTACAGACTGTAACGCACCATGGTAGGTGCGTTACGCCCTATTTTGCACCGAGCGTGTGACGCCCCTACGTTGGGCCGTCAGGTGATTGTGACGGTCCTGCCTAGACCGTCAGAGCCTGTGACGCGTCTAGGGTAGATCGTCAGGCTCTGGGTTGCCCCGGGTGGGTTGCAACCCCGTTTCTGTTCCGACCGTGGTCACCGTGCGATGGTGCTGGTATGTGGGGCGGTCCCCGTACGTTGTCGGATGCGGACGTTGTTTTCCGTTGACTTGAGAGTCTACTCCGTAGTGACCCTCCACTAGTCGTAGCATGCTTACACACGTGTGGTCCCACCAGGGAGTGGTGGAGAGGCTACCCTGAGGACGGTTTTAGACTGGTTTCCTTCGGGCCCCTCGTCGGTAGCCAGAGTCCGGCTCCAGGGGAAAACCAGTTAGAGGCCAGACCTAGGACGTACGGTCTGTGTGTGCACACGTGGTTGGGGGCGATTGGACCCACGCTGACGGGCGTGACCCCAGCTAGTCACTCATTGTGGTTACTTATTCGGTGTTCGTGCCTTTGGTAGTAGCTACCACGTCAGGCAGTTCACCTGCGGTGTAAGACGTCAGGGGACGCTACCGGCTGTGCTTCTAGTGCGAGGTACTCCTGTCGAGTCGGGAGTGTCAGACTGTTAGTCCTTGCGACTTCGACTTTCGGGTTTTGTCGTGTTGACCGTGGTGCTCCGGTCGTTTCACCGTGGCACGTGTGTCGGTTTTCGTGCCGTGGGAGCGGTGTTTTGTAGATTACAGGGCTTTCTTTTCTGAGGTACTCGTTTACTGCTAGCATAGCGGTTTCTCCGTTTACGAGGTAGGGTCCGAATGATCCCTACTGAGTCTTGTTCCGAGACTCATTCCCTGCTTGTTTTCACCGTGTTTCAGGTGAGTCGCGGCCTCAGGGGAGCGCATCTGAGGCTCAGCGTGGTTCGGGTGCCCAGCGTTAGTGCCAGAGGTCAGAGCCGGGGTATGTCCCGTGTAGCTGTACTTTTCTTTCTTGTCTCTGTACTAGTTGTGGACTACTGTTGTTGTTATTTTTATATCTCGTGGACCATGTATCATGTGAACTGTTAATTTATTTCCTGCTTAATAATATAACTGTTCATTTCTGTAATTATTTGTGATACTTGTGTAGTCTCCACACCATTCCTTTAACCCTTCCGAGTCTTCGGGCTCGTGGGTGGCGGTACGAGTCTCGGGTTATCGGGCCTTCCCCGTAATCGGATTCTCGGGTCGTTACAATACATCTAACTTCCCAGAATAATAGAAGAGGTGCATCTATTCATTCGATACAATGGCAAGTTCTACCCTTACTTCAAGGTAACTTATAATCATAACCTCCTCATCTGTTTAAAGATTCTTATGGGACATTAGAACAATTGTTGGATGCACTCGGCACAATCGATGGCACGCACATTCCTACCAATGTTCTAGCATGAAAACACGCACGGCATCGGAACTGTGAGCAACAAATTACTCAGAATGTCATGGCTGTTGTATCCTTTAATTTGTAGTTCTAATATTTGGCTGTCGATTGGGAAGGCTCAACCGGTGATCAAAAGGTCTTGACTTGGGCCTTAGAAAAAGAGGGTTTCAGGGTGCCCCCGGGTGAGTTCATATTGAACTCTGCTTCTTTAAATTTGGCATTGTGATTAATATGCACACTGTGTAATTTAGCACATATTGCTTTAGGTCAATATTATCTTGCCGACCTCGGGTATGCAAACACTGGCAGTTTCCTATGTCCTTACCCCACATTTCTCAATATCAAGGCCGTGGTGATAGAGGGTATCGAAATTTGCGAGACAAGTTTAACCACTGTCATGCTCAGCTGATGAATGTTGTGGAGTGAGCATTCGGAATAGTAAAGATACGGTTTCAAACACTGAAAGAGGGGAACATGTTCCCAATTCGCACGCAAATACTAATTGTAGTTGTAAGTTGTGTCGTTCACAACTTTATACGCCAGGAGCAAGGGGACGGCTTCTACTTTCAACATGCACCGCTTGATGTTGAAGATGCCGGTGATGAGAATGTAGATCCCAACATCTTTGTGGCGTCTCGTGACATTACGGAAGGTGAGCCTCTTAGGGACACTATTGCTACACAACTCTGGATTGAAAATTGATCTATTTTATCATGCATCTTTTGTTCTTAGGGAATATTTTCTCTATGTACCCATATGCCATGATTTCCCATTTACTTGATTTGACAATATGTTGTATTTGGTTTCCTCAATATGTCATCTATTTTAATATCATGTGGCAGGTATTCTTTTAAAATAGCCATTAGTAGGTCTCCATGTTTGTTACCCCCAGTGCATACCTAAGTTGTCATGCGTGTGCATGGATGTGTGTCGTAGAGGGCATAGCAATGAAACTCCATCACAACCATGTCACTTGTGCTATTTGGGAAATTGCTCCGGATGAGGTGACATCATGTGTGCATCGACTACGGGTTGGGGTGATGAGGAATGAGTTTTATGATTTCACATTATGGTCGGATGAGCACTTGTGACACGCCAACATAAAAAACGACTACACATATCCCAAAACTCATACTGAGCCCACCCCACTATCGAAGATTCTTGATAATTACCCAACATTAGATTGTCGGGTGCCGAGGTCATTGGAAACCATTTATGTATAGGTAAAATGCTGTCCAATTATCTTTAAAATTCCCTTCCATATAATTTCAGAAATTTCATGCTAATATTATTTATTTTCTTGGATATATGTGTTCTTTCAAAATAGTTATTGATAGGTCTCTATGTTTGTTGTCCCCGGTGCATGTCTAATTTGTTATGTGTGTGCATGGATGAGTGTCATAGAGAAAGGAAAGATTTGAACTTTATCAGGTGCATTTTTTTCCTTTTTTAATGAGTTTGTAGGAAGAATCAATCTACAATCTTGGCAACTATCCTTGGTTACATAAGACTTTCAAGTTATCTGGGTAGCAACAAATCTGATTGGGAGGTAACATTCTTATCATTATATTCAACAATATAGTAACTCCAAAAGTAATGCTTAGATAATCTTGTCAATTGAACAGTGGTTATGAGTTTTCTTGTCAATATAGTAACTCCAAAAGCATCGTTCTGTTTGAAATTTAAGCATGTCCTTCCTGTTTTGTTATAGTCCATCCTTATTATTTATCCTGTAAAGACATCCATTTGATAAACCAGTTAAAACATGGTCGGAAACTGTCATTAGCTTCTAAACCTAGTAAACTTTTCTTTCATGTTCACAACTTTCTGTATCATAACATCAATAGTCACCTGTACGTATTTGAGGAGCAAAAGATGAGAGTGGAAATGGCTGGCACGTGAAGGGATGCAGAACATTATTCACGCCAATTGAGTGATGATGATATTTTATGCTTTGTTTTAATGTTTATGTCATCATATCTAAGAATTTTAGGCTAGTACTTTAACTTATTTTCATTCTACTCTGCAATGGGATTTGTAGCAGATGAAAATCGACTGGATATAGAGGTACAGAGATGTGCTACTTTTTTCTTATTTAGAATTTTCATATTTGCATATATGTTCTGCTTTGTGAAGCCATGATGATAAAACTGGTAAATTATTTTATGAGGTACAGATATCCATGGTTTTTGAGTTTTGTTTTTCACACAAGGTTTTTTGTTTTTGTTCTTTCCTATCTTGTTTTGCCTCTTCTATTTTTGACTTTTCTACACAGATATTTTCGGTGCACCTTCAGATCATTCTTTGATCTTGTGGGCTAGAATTGCACATGTTCTCTAGTTCAATTTTTGCCATCCCTCTATCTGACAAAACCCACAGTTCAAAATGCTTGATGAGTACTGGGCCCGCGGCCCCATTTTGCTTTTCTTTTCTATAACCCCATTTTGCTTTTTTCTGTTCTACAACCCCATTTTGCTGTGGATTATAGACAGATAAAGATTCATGGATGATCCCTTCAACCTTCAATACTATAATACAACTTACAACACTGATACTAGAAATGCACAGAAAGGTTGAGTCCAAAATGTGCTAGGAATAAGAAATGCCTCGGCAAGTAGACCCAATGTCACTGTGGGTCTCAAAAACAAGAGATTTAAATTGTGAATCATTAGTTCCAACTTAATCCAACTAAAATGTGAACTCAGAAGAAAAGAACGAAGGATGAAATGTTAGTATTCTTGAGAGGGAGATTAAATATATAGAACATGAGTTGTCCAATGATCTCCATGTCAAAACATCGAAAATATACAGCGGAAACATACCTGGATCCATGGGAAATGGTCTTCCAATCCAGTACAGTGTTCTCCGACGGTACTCCAATATGATGGGATATCTAGGAGAAGGAGAAGTCTCGTGTATGGATTGGAGACCATGGCCCGGCCCCTTAAAACAAGGATACCGTTCGTACGGGTGTTAAAGCACCATTTGGTGTCTTTTTCTATTTTAGCCCATCATAAAAATAGACATAGCACTCTGGTCTCTACACATAATTAAAATATGACCCATACTTTTCTTTAAATGTTTATATCCCCAAATCCTTAATTAATCACATTAATAGGGATAAACTTTATGATAGCCCATAGTATACAATTTATTATATATATGTATGCCCACATTAGATTAAATCCAACAATCTCCCACTTGGGCAACATATACATATTTACTTGTATGCTTGTATACTAAAACTTTATGAGCTCAAAATTTGCTATCATCATCAAAAACATCTTCAATCAATCCGGTCCATCAATCATATCAACATAGGACTAAAGGGGTTTTCATTACATTTGACGTAATTAAACCCATCAATAATCACAAATGTTAATATAACGAACGACATGGATCAAGTACGGATGTGTAGCATGAAAATTACATGCAATGTGATTCAGTCATGCCTATTTCCAACTGGTCCAACTTTATTCTGTATTGAGATCAACAAATAACAGAGTGAGAACAAACTGAATTCTTTATTTCTGCAGAAAATATCCACAAATATAAAATATTTTCAAAATATAAACACAAACTCCCACTAAACTAGCACATCATCAAATGACAAGACACCCATATGAGTAATATGCTCATGAAAGACCTTGGGTGGAAGTCCCTTAGTAAGCGGATCCGCAATCATGAAGTTTGTACCAATATGCTCTATAAATATTTGACCACTTTGTACTCTTTCTTTAACAATCAGGAACTTGATGTCTATGTTCTTAGACTTTGTAGCAACAAATATGATTGAGAGGTAACATTCTTGTCGTTATATTCAACAATATAGTAACTCCAAAAGTAATGCTTAGATAATCTTGTCAATTGAACAGTGGTTACAAGTTTTCTTGTCAATATAGTAACTCCAAAAGCATCGTTCTGTTTGAAATTTAAGCATGTCCTCCTTCCTGTTTTGTTATAGTCCATCCTTATTATTTATCCTGTAAAGACATCCATTGGATAAACCAGTTAAAACATGGTCCGAAACTGTCATTAGCTTCTAAACCTAGTAAACTTTTATTTTATATTCACAACTTTCGGTGTCATAACATCAATAGTCACCTGTACGTATTGCAGCCTGAGGAGCAAAAGATGAGAGTGGAAATGGCTGGCACGTGAAGGGATGCAGAACATTATTCACGCCAATTGAGTGATGATGATATTGTATGCTTTGTTTTAATGTTTATGTCATCATATCTAAGAATTTTAGGCTAGTACTTTAACTTATTTTCATTCTACTCTGCAATGGGACTTGTAGCAGATGAAAATCGACTGGATATAGAGGTACAGAGATGTGCTACTGTTTTTCTTATTTAGAATTTTAAATCAGAGAGAGACGTACGAGCGAGAGATGTAGAGAGAAGAAAGAGACGAGAGATATAAGATAGGTAGGATAAATATACCGTCAACACAAACGAGATAGATTTAAGGTGAACATTAAATTTAAAATGTAATCAATGATTGTTATTATTATTAATATTATGTGTTAAAAATATTAATAATACTTTATTACATTAATGTGGTCAATGTATCCATCAATATTCATTGTAAATTAATTCATATTTTTAACTTTGAAATATTTATGATATATTTTATGAAATAAACATGTCATCAATTTAATAGTTTTTTGAGAAAAATTATCTATATCAACACTAATTAAAAATTAAATGTTTCATACGAGAGTCAACGTTAAGGGGGAGAGAGAGAGAGAGATATTTAAAAAATCAAAAAAGGTAAATATGATATTTTACTTATCATCATTATTGGGTTAATTCACTACCTACCAAATCACAATAGATTAAAAGTAAGTTAGTCCACCTACTTATTTCTGGGTTAATTCTCCTTTTATCAAATCAAAAATAAGTTAACTCCAGATTAACTTAAGTAGGTTTACTTAACTCAAACTCCCTATCAAAGAGGGGCTTAAAGTCTCACTTCAGTAAAGGAGTTAGCTTAAAAGTGGGCTTACTAAACATACTTAAGTTAGTTTGGAGTTAACCCAATTTTAATTTGATAGGAGGAGAGTTAACCCAAAAGTAAGGAAATAAGTTAACTTTACTTTTAATCTAGTCTGATTTAGTAGATATTAAATTAACCATGATAATAGTGACATCCAAACGGTCACATTTGTCTCTCATTTTTAATTTTTTTATTCATCACCATATTTTTTAATTTATTATTTTATTTTATTTTAATTTTTAAAAATATTTAAATACATTCTATAAAATGAATATAACTTAAAATTATTTTTGATTAAAATATCATTAATTTTACTAATTGAAATTTAAAAGACATAAACACCATTAATTGTGGGTTTAGGTTAATATTTATTGAATTTTTTATTTTACTATAATTTTATAATTTTTAATATATTTTATAAAATAAATATACTATGAAAATATTTTTTATAAATAATATCATTAACCTCACTAATTAAAATTTAAAAGACATAAATGCCATCAATTACAGGTTTAAGTTAATATTCATCGTAAACTTTTTTATTTTAATTATTTTTTAATATATTCTATAATATAAATATACCAGCAAAAGAAAAATCTTTTGGTTAATAGTATCATTAATCTCACTAATTAAAATTTAAAAGTAAATCATGCCATTAGTTATGGCTGTGATTACAGTTCACATTAAAATTTTATATTTTAAATTATGTTTAAATATTTTAATATATTCTAAAATATAAATATAAGGTTGAAATATTTTTTTGATAAATAATATCATTAATATCACTAATTAAAAATTAAAAGTCAATCACATTATTAATTAAGGTTGCGATTAATGTTCACATTATTTTTTATTTTATTTATTTTTATAACATTTTAATATATTCTATAATATAAATATAATACGAAAATAAAAATCTGTGATACATTAATATTAATAGTTAATAATTAAATATGCATAATGAATAGTAATATAATATTTTAATACTTAATATGTAAACTCACACCGGGGGGGTTGATGGCAGCCCATCTAAAGAGGTGCGTTGATTATCTCCGTGTGAAATATTTTTTAAATTAGTCAGTCAAATTTACTTATCAAATCACTTATGAAAGTATCACATTTATTATTATTATTATATATGAACAGTACTACAGTATCACATTTTTATTATTCTTTTGTCACATCTTATTTTTAGTCCACTAATCTAGAAATTAATTGATAAAACATACACTTAAATTTGATCCGAAGACAATTAAAATTGAGAATAATGAAAAGATTGGTAAAAAAATATGACATCATAACATTGCTCATTATATTTCATATTAGTTTGGGCATGTGCTCTGTTGTTGTATCATATCGATTTACTAGATGACTTACTCACTTAACTTAATCATTCTTATTAACCACTCCACTCACTAAAAAAAATGTCAAAACCACCAAACAGAAAAAAGGGTATACATTAGGTTAACAGAAACGCCTACTGCGATATGATTTTGATCGATCAATGTCATTGAAATGGCAAATATGTTTTTTCATATAAAAAATATTGTTAAATAAAATTTATAAAAATATTTTTATAAATATTTTAATAATCACGTTACTGTGTAAATTTACAAGATAAAAAATGCCATATTTATCCGTAAACTTATCATTTTTGAGACTTAGACATATATAATCCCATAAAATTTATTTTTGTCAAATATATCCTTCGTCCGAGCACGTTATCATGAATATCCTTCGTTTAGACTATGGTTTTCCAAACCGTTCCGGACGGCCCGAACCGGCCGTCCCGGACCGTTCCAAGCAGATTGTTAGGCGGATGAGTTGTGAGACGCTACGAGACGATATATATAATATATTATAGTTTACAATTAAATCTAATTGGTGGGTCAGTTGGTTTAAGTCGTTTCACTCCAATCCGGGTGTCTTGTGTTTGAATCTTTGAAGACACATCAAAATTTTATTTTTTTTCATTTTTCTTTAAATTATTTAATGTAAAAAAATGTTTAAACTCTGCTAGTTGATAACAAGAATCAAACCCTCGCCCTCTCATTTACGCATAAAATCACTTACCCAACTGAAGTACACTTTTTTTCATAATATTTTACATATATTATATATATATAGTTTACGAGACAGAGCAGGACGGAGCGGTACAATATCGTACCGTACCGTCCTAGTAGAAAATCGGGACGGTCGGTACGACCAAGCCGACAAACCCTGATTTAGACTTCAGACAGAAATGTTACAGTTATACCTTTTAGTTTACTGTCGTCGACGGTAGGAGAATATTATGTGAAATATGTCATCCATGGTTGTTAGATCTAGGATATATTTGACAAAATCGAACTTTATAAGAGTATATATGTAAAATCTTACTCTTTAACTCACACTTAACTCGGGTTAAATACACAAGAGTTAGGGCGAGGACATAATCGTGACATTACTAATATTTTGAAGAAATTCATGATAATATACTCTGATGAGAGGTATATTTGACAAAATCAAATTTTATGGGAGTATATACGGAAGAATCTCATCAGTTTTGTCAAAAAAATATTAAAAAATTACATTTAAACAATATTTATGTACTATTTTAATTAATCTAGAGATATGATTGCTAATATATTTTTAATAATATTTTTTGTAGATTCACCTATAATAATAATTTTTATGTAAAAATTCTTAAATTATTGTATATTAAAAATAATTTATAAAAATAAAAACTAATTTATAAAATAAAGTATAATCCTTAAAAATAAAAAATATTTCCTATTGATTTACAAAATTTTTTACTCTCACCAGTCTAATAACATTAGATTATGTATAGTGGGACTTTTAAGTGACGTGTGCGATCCGTGTTCTTACGAGGACGTGGACCAATAAAAAGACGATTTACTGTGGTAACATTCCGCCGACCAGTCACGTACGAAGGGCTTGAAACGCCCGTTCTCGCGGTCGCACCCGTCATATATGGCCACAGGTTTTCACTCCTCGGTGGGTGAAAGAATTGTGCCAACTTCGAAGTCGAACCGAGGGCACACAGCATCCCTTGTCATCACCCCCCTGCACCGCCATGCACGAATGAGAACTCCTCCCCAAATCCATTAAAAACGGGTAGAGAAACACATCGTAGGAGGTGTTCCTGCCTCCACACCACAGTCCCGTCTACTCCACGCTTGGTGACAGGAGGAAAGTGGGGAACAAGAAGAAGAGTAGTGGGGAAAGGAGAGAAGAGAAAGTGGGAAAACTTGACATGCGAGACGTGCCCGCTTCGTTGTGATCCTGAATATTGGCCGCCAGAACCAAAAAGGAGACGCATTTTTCTTTGAAAGGTACGCCAACTGGGAAACTTGTAGCTGGTGTCAAGGGTCCCCTCATGGTGTAGGGGTCCCTGCCCCCTCTCCTCTTGTCCCTCTCTGTATATACTCTTCCTGGCACTGGAATCGTTAGGCATCCTGGGAAGTGGGAATAGCGTCAGCAGGTGGAGAGCTGTTCTGGGTCTATCTCGGAAGCTCAAATCCTGGCAGCAGTCTCCTCGAAGGTACCACTTTGTGTTTTGGATATTTGACAAGGAAAGTTGGGTAGTAAAGATCCCAAATTTGGGTTTGTTACTCTTCTGGTCTGCAAATCGGGTGCTCATTTTCTGACGAGTCTCTGCTATTTTTTTTCTCTGATGAGTCTCTGCAAGCACTCCTCTTTTGCATTCTTCTTATGGTTTGCACATAGCCTTCGCAACTTTTGATAAGCCTCTGCAAAACAGTCCCGATTGGGTTACTCTTCCTCTTGGTGTCCAGGAAGGAACTAAGCTAAAGGTCCCAACTTCGAGTTGAAAAGAGCAAGCTTTCTGGATTCTGCAACCAGAGGGAAGAGATGGGTCACTGTTTCAGCAAGGGAAAGGTGTTTGAATCAGGTGGCAATGGATATGGGGACTGGGTACCCCAACAGCGACCGGGGCCTTCTGTGCCAGATACTCACTATGCTCCACCATCCCCCGAGAAGCAGACCCCTTCATCCCCACCACGCCCCAAGCCTGTCCTTGCCCCTGGCGCCATCCTTGGCAAGCCCTTTGAAGATCTTAATGCTCACTACACCCTCGGCACAGAGCTCGGGCGTGGTCAATTTGGGGTCACCTACCTCTGCACAGACAATGCCACTGGCCACCAGTATGCCTGCAAGTCCATCTCCAAGCGCAAGCTTGTGCACAAGAGTGACAAGGAGGATGTTAAGAGGGAGATTCAGATCATGCAGCACTTGAGCGGGCAGCAGAATGTTGTGGGGTTCAAAGGCACGTTTGAGGATAAGCAGTCGGTGCATGTTGTCATGGAGCTTTGTGATGGAGGGGAGCTGTTTGATAGGATAATTGCCAAAGGGCACTACTCAGAGAGGGCGGCTGCCACAATCTGCAGGTCGATTGTGAATGTCGTGCATATATGCCATTTCATGGGAGTGATGCACCGTGATCTTAAGCCTGAGAACTTCTTGCTTGCAACCAAAGGTGAAGGGGCCATGCTGAAGGCTACAGATTTTGGACTCTCTGTCTTCATAGAGGAAGGTAATTGTCCTGTTACATGCTCAATGGTTGTCCATTCATTCTATTTTCAAGAAAAGGAAGCTTTTTTGGGCTTTATCTTTTTCCTTAGTTTTGTCAAGTAATTTTAGAGGTATTTCTAGTACCATTTCAAGTTTCTCATATTTCTATAGATGCTTCTTCAAAATTTACCCATTGTTCATGTTTCTTAGCTAGTGTTGTATTCAGTTTCCTTGAAGCATGGTGAAATTTGTTTTGTGACCAAACTGTCTATTCTGGTTCAACAAAAATTAACACTGCCATAATATGTTGTACGAATATAGAAGCATATATTTCCAGAGGTGGTCATAAAAGCTTGTTAACTGGATAAAGTACATCAAATGAATTGTAGAAAGCAGTAAAAACCCACAAATAAATGTTAAATGTGGCTTACATTGAATTCATATTTTATTAAGAAAAATCTGGCCTCTTCTTTTTGAAAGTGGGTGGTGCCACTGTTGTATTGAAAGTAAAAGAGGGATGCACAAGTATTGTCAATGTGTTCACAAAAATCCCTATACAACAAAAACTGTCCACACTAAGGTGGTGTGACCCACACTTACCTCCCAACAAAGGAAAAATAGAAGAGTTGTTTGGATTCACATTACAAAGCATCTCTACCCACTCTCTCACTCTCTTGCAAATGGAGACAAGTTTTTTCATAGCTCTGGCTTCCCCTCTAAAGATTTTGTTGTTCGTCTCTCCCCACAGTGCCCACAAGGTAGCGTGGAGGATAATCCACCATGTAAATCTGTCTCCTTTGATGCTCCATCTTCTGCCCCAATGTCTAATCAACTGTTGCGGACCACTATGCAAGCCTAGAGTGCCATGCGTCCTGCAAGCTATCTCTCCTCAAACCTTCTGTTAGAGCAACCTACAAAAAGATGATCTACGGTCTCGTCCTCATATCGACACAAACAACATGTGGTAGGAAGGTTTTGAATAAACAGAGCAATCATATCACACATCAATAGCTGCTCATAAGAAATCTTCTATACCAGGATCTTCACCTTCAAGGGACTCTTGGGGGAACATATCTGAGAAGCAAGATGGTGACGAACCCCTACATCGGAAAGGAGGGTGTAGGTTGAACTCACTGAAAAGGAGCCCATCCTTCCCCACCTCTACCACCACTGATCCTTCTTGTCTTGCTGCAGTGCAAAGTCCAAGAGGAAGTAAAAGAGGTCCTGTAACTAATCTGTGCCCTTTATCCTGAGGTTCCTTCTAAATGCCGGTGTCCATATTCCCCCTGCAAATACCAGTCAAAGTCCTGAGCAACTAATGCCAAAGGAGCTGCTACAACCGCAAAAAGCCTCGGGAATGAAGTCTCCAGAGTGAAGTCCTCAGACCATCTATCCATGTAGAATAGACATTTCTCACCACTTCTCAACCGGTCTCGAACATTAGCAAGCATGAAATCCCTGCATGACAGGACACCCCTCCAGATGGGTGATATATGATGTTGTAATGCTAGTGTTATATCCCATGTCCTCACTCTGCTATAGTATCTCTGCTTGATGACTTGTGTCCACAACCCATTCTCACCTACTCCTAGCTTTCACAGTCACTTGCATAACAGAGCCGAGGTGAACTCTCTAATGCTTTTGATGCCCACCCCTCCCATGTCCTTACTTCTGGCGACTCTGCCCTAAGATATATTATGCCATCCCTAGTCCTCTCTCCACTGCTGTGTCAAAAGAACCTTGTTTGAATAGATTCAATCTTCGTAGCCACCATATTTGGAATTCGGTAGATGGAAAGGAAGTAGATAGGTAGGCTATCAAGTACGGACTTGCAAAGTACCAATCTCCCCCCATAGGAGAGAAGTCACACCTTCCACCTTGCAAGTTTGAACTCATATCTTTGCACCACAAACTGCCAGTCACTACAGTGCAAGACCCTTGGAGATAACGGAAGCCCCAAGTAAGAAAGGGGGAAACCCCAATTCGGCATCTCAAAATGAATGCCGCCCTTTCAAGAGCTCTACCCTCCATGTTTACACTCACCATGAGATTCTTATCAAAGTTGATCTTGAGGCCACTGACTTCCTCCAACAGGTCAAGCATCATCCTAACCACGTATAGTTGGGGCTCATCCTTTGCAAGAAACAGAGTGGTATTGTCCGCATACTACAGATTGGTAATAGTGGTACCCCTTCTCCCTACCTGAAAGCCTCTGATCAGCCCTAACGCTTTTGCTCTCATCCATATCTTGCTCAGTATGTGTGCAACATCACAAACAACAAAGGAGACATAGGGTCTCCCTGGCGGAGCCCTCTACCACTATGAAAGGACGCGGCCTGCTTACCCACCAGGAGCTCTACCCTCATGTAAGCTTTACCTTACATTCCTATGCACATTCCATGTCTGCCTAACAGTCTATAAAATCTACCTCTCGGAACCAAAACGTCTCTAGATTGAAGTTCCTTGATGTGGGACGGCATACTTAAACGGGTCCGACTAGGCGACTACTTGAGATTAGCAAAATACGCTATAATAGGTCGACAAATAATCCATCGATCGCGTACATGAACTCCAAGCCAAAAAATACGTGAAACAACAATGGCTACGCTCTAGGAAACCGTCTCTCACAGCAAGAAACGTCGAACCGAATGGTAAGTAGGACTACCACGGTCTAGGGTATCGCTCCACTTCCAAATATCTCAAATTGGAGCCCTCAAGTGGGTCTCTTACAATATCCGGTAGCAAATAAAATAAAATATTCCGGTAGCAAATAAAATAACGGGCTACACTAATGAAAACTCTACCAGCACACACTCCGGTAGCAAATAAAATAACGGGCTACAATATCCTATCACACTCAACGGCGGCAGATAAAACACGGATACTAAATAAGCAAATTACATGGGTGAGTTTTCACGCTAACCGACTCGCTCAGCAAGGCACGCTGTCGGGGACGTGAGAGCCTCCAAGTTCGGGCCGGGGTTGCCACTGTGATGAAAGGGCCAGACTCCTTCCGCAGCAAGTCCACAAGTGGGGCGGCTGTGGGGCAGTCGCTACTGCCGCTGGGATGCCGGTCGCCGGCGTTTGCGGTTGGCAGTAGGCTCCGATGGCTGTCGAGGCGGAGGCCGGCGAGTTGACGAAGCAAGGTTGACACTCTGCTCTCGGGCGCTGTTGGCGGAGGTGGGCTGCCTCTGCTGCTGCATTGGTGGGCGGTGGATGATGCTCCGGCCGCCGGCGTGGCACTCGCGACGAGCGGAAGCAACCACTGGGCGGTCACAAGTGGGGCGTGAGGCCGGTGTCAGCTGCATGACCGATTGTAGCCGGCGGAGGCGGCGCTGGAGACGCCCTTAATCAAGCGCGATGGGGTGTTGTGCAGGGGGAGGAGTCGCCTGGGTGTCTTCAGGGGCCCTCGGTGCTACTGTATGTTTGCGATAGCGAACAGAGGAAGAGGGAAAGTGCAGAGGGAGAGGATGAAAAGATGGGCGGTGGAGTACAAAGAGAAGATACGTAGGGGAAAAGTGGAGGCTTGTTGCATCGTACGATGAGTAAGAGAGGGAGGGGAAGAGAGGAAGAAGATAAGGGCTTCACACCCTAGGGCTTTGCACCCCTTGGAGGAAAGTTGGTGGCTCTTATGCGATTTTTCATTCAATAACTTCATTAACTCTAAAAATTGAGATCACATCTTTATTTATAGAGGTGGAACCCTAATGGTTCTCTTCTCAAACATATGACCAAAATACCCCTAAGACAAAAATAATGCAAAATCGCACTGAAAAATACAGAATAAATGAAAAGACTCTAATGGGCTACTAATGGGCCTCTCAACTACTCAAATGACTAAACTAATCAATAAAAGTACATCAGTCCACCGAATGATCATCATCAAGCCAAAGAGATGCCGGTGTTGTTGTTGAAGGCCTCCAACGACGATAAACGTGGGTCGGGTCGAACCGGATCCGCACTCTGGTCTCTTCACCATTCCTCCTCAACCCTTGTGAGCAACCGGTCTTCAACAGAAATGGCTTGTGGTTAGATACTGATCTTGCCAAGGAAGATACTTCACATGAGGGTAGTGGTCCTCCCAATCTATTGACCCCAAAAATCTATTTAATTTGGAGTTAGTGGGATCTACTCTCAGGTTACACCAAGTGAACTAGACATTGTTCATACCCACATCAATGAGAGTTGTTTCCTCTATGAAGTCTGTGGAATCCTCTATATCTCTTGGGCATAAGAAGGTTGTCGTCCTCTCCCATGGTGTAGCGATGGCATTATAGTCACCCCCTACACACAAAGGTCTGCCTGAACTGAGGTGTTGTCATGCTAGTTCGTCCCACAAAAGTTTCTTCTTTTTCTTGCTTTGGGGGCTTTAGACTCCCGTGATGTCCCAAGAGAAGCCATCCCTTACATTCCAAAAATGTAGGAAATTGCCCCTCGGCTAATATGCATGTCTTGCTCCACCTCCTCTACTCGAAAGGGTTCCAGAGAATCATAATGCCCATGACCTTCCTTCTGCCGAGGATGCCACACCCCTTGCTAGTCTAGCTCCCCCTATCTCCCTCATCACACACTCCCCCTCCCCTTTGGATTTTGTTTTTTGCAGACACAGGATGTCAATCTTGCACCTTCTCGCTAGCCTCTTCACCGCCCTCCTCCTCTCTCCCCTACATATCCCTCTCATGTTCTACGAGACAATCCTCATATGAGCATTGGGATGTCCCTCTCCTCCCTTCCACCCTCCCCCTCCCCCTCATTTGGGATTTCTCTCCCTTAGCCTCCCTTGCCATATTCAAAATCCATCTCTTCTGCATTTTGGTAAAAACCCCCTTCACATCCCTCTCCACCCCTACAAATGAGATGCCCACCTTGTCGGCTAAGTCTCGCATTTGAGCCGCCGTCAACCTCTCTACCGTCCCCAATAGCTCCTTCACTTCCTCCCTCCCCTGAATACCCTTATCTGATATCTCCTCTGTAGCTGGGTGCTCGCCTTGTAGTCCCCCCCTCCCCCTAGAGTCTCCGCCTCCTCATTTTCCAAGTCGACTCCTCCCCTTCCTTCTGAACTTCATCATCTCTGCCGTCCCCTCTTGGACCACTTTCAAGTTTCCAGTATAGCGTGGCTTGCATCGGCAGGCCGAGCGGGGATGGCTGAGCCGTGCTACAGACGTCATCTCCAACTTGCAGGGCGTCGGAGTGCCTAGTCCTCTGCCGGATGTGCTGTTGACAGGGTAGTCGGGGAGGCCACTCTCCGCAGCCGGCAAATGAGACTAGTCACCGTTGCTGAGCATATGGCCAATGAAAGCCTCCGCTTCTTCCTCCCTTAGATGCTGGCTATGGCCTACAGGCACCTGCTATTGTCGCTGCTCTTCTCGATGGGTGATGTTGGGCTGTAGCTGGACCGCCGGCGTGGTCGTTGGCAGCCAAGAAAAGGCTGCCGCAGTCACTGAGGGATTCCCTTGGAAGGACATTGTGTGGTGGCTAGGGCCCTCCGACAAGTGCTGCTGCCATTGCTCCCCCCGGCGGGCATGGGTGTGGGCCGGTGAGGTCGTCGCGGGGAGTTGCTCACCGGAAGAACCTGCCCACAGCCACATAGGGGCTACCCTGGGCAAGCACCGTGTTTGGGTGGAGAGCGGGTCGAGTCGCCTCGACAAGCCTGCATTGTCCAGATCCGAGTAAGTTGCGGGCAACCGGGTAGGCACCTGGGTCCCGCAACGGCTGGCTACATTGGGCCGACCCTGTGTCCCCTTTTGCCCCTGGCCCGCCCAGCCCGTTCCTACTGGCTCCTGGCCCAATCGCGGATGGCCCGTTCTTCAGCCCAGCATGGGGAATGGGCCTGTTTGAGTTCAAACCGTCCGCGCTTTGGCCGTCTTCAACCTCTGCTCATGGTGTTGGGTGCCCTAATTGCATCTGCCACCCCCACTCCGCCTCAGATAGAGCTGCCTCGACGTTGACCCGGACGTTGAAGTCCACCCCTCCAATTGAGAAAAGGATTGCCGGTGGGGCATCTAGGGGAGACAAGGCAGAGACTACCGCCTCCACGGTGGCACCCTATCCTCCGGGACCAAATGGGCTGTGCCAGCCTCTACCCTCTCGAAGGATCGGGCTAAGAAACCGATGCTGGCATCATCACAAATACACAGTGGAACCCTTGCAAATCTGACCTAGAACGGCGTCCTCCCTAGAATGGAGAAGATGCCTCTTTCCAGCGCTCAAGCGCTGGATTGGGAGGATAGATCCTCCTGCTGCCAGGACCCCAGCCTCTGCTGCCTCCTGAGCTCCTTGTGCGCAGGCCGCAATGGCTAAGAACCCTTCTTTGTGCACCCTTCTGACATCTCAGGGTCCACTAGCTGCCCACCGGTCGTCCAGCAGTGTTCCGGCCATTTCTGCCTCCATACCACCTTGGGGTGGGGATATCCATACACACTGGTAGAACCACTCTAGGCACCCTGGATATCATGCTCTCCAGGGAGAGCTCTCCTACATCCACCGGTTCCCTCCTCCCTGGCTCGGGCTTCATTGCCGGCCTCTGCTTCACAACGCCTGCATAGGACCTTCCTCCCCTTCCCTGTCCCACTTCCGGCCATCACCTCCCCCACCAGAGCCCTGCAAAACCTGTGCAGGTGCCCCTTCTGCCGGCAGCAGTAGCAAGTGGGGCTGGCTCTGGCTCCCTTCAATGCCGCTCCGCTTCCTCCACCCCGTACTTCCCCACCAAGCCCTGCTGACCATAGACTTCCACAAAGATTCTGGCAAGGTCCA
The DNA here is from genome assembly GCA_022559845.1 of Amorphophallus konjac. Classification (NCBI taxonomy): domain Eukaryota; kingdom Viridiplantae; phylum Streptophyta; class Magnoliopsida; order Alismatales; family Araceae; genus Amorphophallus; species Amorphophallus konjac. The sequence continues at coordinate 72,830 of JAHNEJ010001130.1, forward strand.
CTTAACCAGTCAACAATAGCAATTTTTTTGTTCAGTCCATGTCCTTGGATGTAACTCGTGCTACCACAGTATGACGTGTTTACTTTCTTTAGCAGCAAGCTTCTTGGGTAGTGATGACGCACAACCTTATAGTCCACCATGGACAGAAGAAATCAAACTCCCAATGCTGCAGCATATAGGCTTGGATTGGTGTGAATCCCTACTGTTGAACAGATTCTTTCAGAGCTACAATGTTGTGGTCCATAGTGATCCTCCTGCAGCTAACAAATAGTGAACTGAAACAAAGCTTTAAGTTTCTAACCCTTTTTGCCCTCAGAGGATTTTATAATCATTTTTTCCCGTGAAGATTTGCCTACTTGTAGAAAGTTATCCCGAAGGCCGAGGGAAATGAAAAGACTTCTTGGGTTCTGGCTTTTTTGCTCCTTATTTGTGTTCAATCAACCTAAATATATGAGCCCATGGCTTGGTGTTGTTGCACTCTTTAGTTGTTTACTCACTGTTGGGAAAATTGGCATGCTTTTAGTTAGCAGGCTGATGAAACTCCACAAATGGTTCCGCATCATCAACAAAGATTTCTTCCGTTTTCGGAAGAGAGTCAACTATGGATTTGGAGATATAGTTCACCGATTGGTGCTCATCAAGATTCACGCTGTCCAACTTGTTGTTGGGTAAGAATACTTTGAAACTGAAGTACATCATGAGCAAAATTTACCTTGGACCCTGATTTGATAGAACAAGTCAGTTCCTTAAACTCTTATACGAATTTGATGTGGGGCAAACGATGCGGGTCTATCTGAGCCGAACTTGTTCCCTTTTCTTGCGCATTGATGGGCCTTTACGGCACTGTGGACCGCTTAGGGGCAACAGGACAGTGGTCCAGGGCTGTTGTTGTTGCTGTGTGGAGAGGGTGCTGCTAGTGGGGGCTTGGCATGAGGTGCAAGGTGTCTGGGTCATCCTTTGGGTGCCCCCACAGAGAGAGGAGTGACGAGGGAGAGAGAGAGAGAGAAGATGAGGGTAGAGAGAGAGAGTGAGAGAGAGAGAGAGGGAGGGATTGGTGGCATGTTGTGGTGGGGAGGCACTGAAGGCCCTCGGGTTGGGCTCCTCTGGGTCGCAATGTACTGGGAGGGGGAGGGCAGTGATGGTGGAGGTGGAGGAACAAAGAGAATGAGAGAGAGGAAGAGAAGGAAGTGGTAGACTGGCTTGGGCGCAGTCGATGGAAGGCAGAGGGGGAAGAAGCAGGAGAGCGGCGGCGACTAATGACAGTGAGGGTGGCTTGCAGTGGGGGAACAGGTGGTGGTGCTGGCATCGGACTGCAGAGCTGCCATTGCTGCTCGTGGCGGTTGGGAGGCACCATAGGCGGCCTGGGGGGAGGGCGATCAACGGCGTGGGGTGGCCCAGGAGATCGGCACAGGGTGACTGCGGCTTGAGGTGACCACGGTGTGGTTGGACCGGCGGCGTGGAGCGTCGGCACGGGCTGGGGATGCGGAGTCCAGTGGGGGCTACTGCTCACGATGGGGTAGAGGAGAAGGGATACAGGAAGACGGTTGGCGGTGGTTAGGGTTTACAAGGGAGGTGGAGGCTCGATGAAGGGGAGGAGGAAGGAGGGTGGGGCGATGGCAGCTGTACGCAAGGTGGGGTAAGGAGGTGGGGTGTGGGCCTTGCACTCTCCCTTTCGTAGGGACACGTCGGGATGCCTCCACCCAAGGCTAGCTCATCTCTCTCACAGATAAGGGGAGAAAATTCCCATAAATCGTAATCAAATTTCTTCCATAATTTGCAAAAGAGGGTTACATGACTATTTTATAGTGGTTAGGCTAACCCTAACCCTAACTTGATTTTGTTAGACCCAAATACCCCTAGACACAAGAAATAGTACAGAAATTGCACCAAAAATTATAAAAAAATAGAAAAGACTCTAGATAACATTCAACATATATAATAATATTAAAAATGACACTACAAGCTCGGTGATCGTCTTTCGTTGTGCCATCGTTGCGAATTCCGTCAATTAGACACCCGTTTTGATGACACAGATCTTGCTCCTACATCAAACACCCTCGGTTCAAAAAAATTCGTCTTCAAATATTGAAATATTGAAGCACGGGGAAGATGATCACAAGAGGATAAACTAAGAGCTCGTGGTGGACAATCAGATGAGAAATCTCGAGTTGTCGCTCCTCCTGCATCTCACATAAGTCTAGCCACATCATTTCAACATGAGGTGACTCCTGTAGAACCACGACATCGGGTGGAGAAAGTGACTGATCAATAAACACCATGTCATCAATCAAGTCTAACCTAGAGGCAATAAGTAAATCTTGATCCCAAACATCATTGGGAATGGCAGTCGGAATAATCTTATACGATAGTCAACTGAGAGCACAGAATCATCTATCAAGTTTAGTTCGGAATCGACAAACAAACTCTGATCCCATTGCGGGTTTATATTGCCTTCTCGATGGTGTGAAGTGCCTGCAAATATGGGTTTAGAAATCGAAATTTCTTGTTGAGATGAGAAGGCCTCACGATGCAACTCTCCCCATCAGAATCTATGACAACTTGACATTCCTTCATCCACTCATAGCCCACACCAATGTACGACCCAATGGGATGAATTTTGCATCTTGCTCCATGCAAATACGTTACAGATTTTTTTTTATGGGATGTTTAGTGATCCGATGAAACTCCACAAATACTTTCACATCATCAACAACGATTTCTCCCATTTTCAAAAGAGAGTCAACTATAGATTTGGAGATATAGTTCTCCAACTGGTGCTTAACGAGAATCATGGTGAACAACTCGTTGTTGGGTAAGAATACTTCGAGACTGAAGTACATGACGAACAAAAATTACCTTTGACCCCAATTTGATAGAACAAATTGGTTCCCTAACCTCTAATATGAATTTGATGTTGGACAAACGATGCGGGTCTGCCCGAGCCGAACTTGATTCCTTTCTCGAGAGTTGATGGGCCTTTACGGCGCTGTGGACTGCTTAGGGTGACGGGGCAGAGGTCTGGGGCTGTTGCTGCTGTACGGAGAGGGTGTTGCTAGTGGGGGCTTGGCACGGTGCAGGGCACCTGGGTCATCTTTTGGGTGCTCGCACAGAGAGAGAAGAGTGACAAGAGAGAGAGAAGATGAGGGCAGAGAGAGAGTGAGAGAGAGAGAGAGGGAGGGAGGGGCGATGTGTGGTGGTGGGGAGGTGTTGGAAGCAGTCGGGTTGGGCTCCTTTGGGTCGCGATGTATTGGGAGGGGGAGGGCAGCGACGGTGGAGGTGGAGGAACAGGGAGAATGGGAGAGAGGAAGAGAAGGGAGTGGTGGATTGGGGTTGGGTGTAGTCGATGGGAGGCGGAGGAGGAAGAAGCAGGACAGGGTCAGCGACCAATGATGGTGAGGGTGGCCTAGGGTGGGGAAACAGGCCGCATCGGCAGCACCGGACCGTAGAGCCGCCACTGCTGCTTACGGCGGTTCAAAGGCACTGTAGGTGGCATGGGGCGAGGGCAATCGATGGCGTGCGGTGGCTTGGGCGATCGACGCAGGGTGGTTATGGCTTGAGGTGACCACGGCGGTGTTGGGCCGGCAGCGTGGAGCGCCGGCACGGGGTGGGGATGCGGAGTCTGGTGGGGGCTGCTGCTTGCGATGGGGTAGAGGAGAAGAGATACAGGAAGACGATTGGCAGTGGTTAGGTTTTACATGGGAGGTGGAGGCTCAGTGAAGGGGAGGAAGGAGGGTGGCGCAATGGCGGCTGTACATATGGGGGGTGGGGTGGGGTAAGAAGGTGGAGTGTGGGTCTCGTGCCCCCCCTCTCACATGGACACGTCGGGGTGCCTCCTCTCAAGGCTAGCTCATCTCTCTTGCAGAGAAGGGGAGGAAATTCACATAAATCGCAACCAAAAATCTTCCATAATTTGCAAAAGAGGGTTACATTAGTTTTTATAGTGGTTAGGCAAACCCTAACCCTAACTTGACTAGCTCATCTCTCTTGCAGAGAAGGGGAGGAAATTCACATAAATCACAACCAAAAATCTTCCATAATTTGCAAAAGAGGGATACGTGAGTTTTTATAGTGGTTAGGCAAACCCTAACCCTGACTCTGTTGGACTCAAGAAATAGTGCGCAAATCACACCAAAAATTACAGAAAAATAGAAAAGACTCTAGATAAAATTCAAAATACATAATAATATTAAAAATGACACTACAAGCTCGCTAATCGTCTTTCGTTGTGCCGTCGTCATGAATTCCATCAATTAGACACCCTTTTTTAACACGCCGATCTTGCTCCTGCATCACTAAGGTTAGTCTATGGGTCAGTCTGAGGATTTCAGCAGTTTGTATTGAAGCATTTATGAATATATAAGAAAAAATATAGAGCAAGTCGTCCTACTTTGTTCTCTATCTGTTTTCAGAATATGGTTGAGAAAAACAATTCTGTTGAATCCTATGATCACTGATTGCTAGACTGTACACTGTACACAGTACACCAGAGGATTATTTCTTATCCCCTAAACCGTAGTTAAGCATAAACATATGGGAGTTTCTCAAGGATAATTTACAATGCTCTACATAGATAAAACTATAAAAGAGCTTACAGAAGTTCCGAGGTTTGTTTTCCTTTACTTAGTAGCATGCAGATGAATGTGAAATTTGCACATAATGATGTAGCTTTATCCTACTTTTTATTGGTGTTGAGAAAGAATAAATTGAAGTAACTCCCAGAAGGTTCCACAAGGATGAGATTATGTGCATTTTTCATAGGAGATATGATATTAGTCAGCACAGTGGCATCAGCTTTGTTAGGTTCTGCAGCATCATAAAATGGTTGTGCTGAAAAAGAGAAATGGTGGACCCTCATGGATGAATATCCACTAAACCTGAAGAAGGTGGTGGTAGAGTGTGGGATATGGATTTGAAGGAATCTCAGCATGTATCAGTTTCTTTTCAGCGGAACCTTTTTAGTGAAAACCACTGACCTATCATTGCCAACCATGGGGCCGTGGTATGTCCAGGAGAAATAAAGAAAAGTAACTTGAACATAATCATGAGTTTCTTGCGAGATGCACTAACTCTCATGATGGTTTTCCCAGCAATGTATACAGTTGGTTTTTGGTTCCTTTACACGTTCCTCTTTCGCAATTTGCTTCTCCAGTAATTGGCTAGGATCAGAGCAAGAGCATAGCATCAATTCATAATCTGTGTTATGTCCTGATATTTATATTTGTCACTCTTTAATTTGCGCTAAATTAAGTCAACATCTACATTGGTCCATTTATTTAATTTTCATATATCCTTGTAATACTGATACATTAATAAATCTTAACTTTCAATGTTCGCATTTATTTTAGTAGTCCCCCCAAAACCTTCTTAGTAAACAATCATCTTCATCCAAAAATTGGCACACCCTTCAACTGATCCACACTAGCTGGAATAGTTCAATGACTTTTTGCCATTGAACTATAATCCCAGAGGTCATGTTACATGACCTGAGTTCGGGAATCAATCTGGCAGGGGATATATGCCTTTTGTTTTAGTAATGCATGAGCTATCTTTGTACTAGTCTCTTAATTGGCTATGGTGAAAGGAATGAAAAGGAGAACATGCATTTTTACAGTTTGTTTCATCTGTAAGTTCTTGTACAATCTACTGATAGAGATTTTTTTTAGATTCATTAGATAACGTGCCAAGGCTGAACTGTATATACTTGTCAGGACTCATGAGTGATGGCTTGGCACAGCTCAGAATGCTGTTGTCGTTTGTGGTGAGACGCATAAAATATAAAATGTTAAACGGACACAACACACAAAGGAAATCAAGCTTAAGTCAGTTCATCACTCAATTAGCTTGAGCTCAGTTGCTAGAGCTGTATTGTCTTTCATTATGTCGTCTTTTCAGGTGAAGTAACTCCATTTATTGGAAACCTGGAAATCAATAAAAATTTATAAAGTTGTCCACATTCTCCTGGTAAATGTGTGTACAGGTAAACATTTATCACTTAACACACTACTACAATAAAGGGCTTTAACCACGGGCTTGTACTGTGATGGAATACTTTTAATTACGGTTAATAAATCCTGATAGATATGAGAGTGATAAAAAACAATATTTTTTATCACGGTTACTAAACTCAGATGCAAAAAAAAATCTTGATGGAGTATTTAATTAGGGTGGTATTGGTGAAGTTATTCATCATGGTTTAATTAAGATCATGATGGAAACTTACTGTTTATATCATGGTTTGAATAAACACCGCGATTAAATATTATACTTCATTATGCATTTAATAAAATCGTGATTAAATGTTTATACTTTTAATCACTGTAGTAAATAAAGCCGTGATGGAATATTTAATCACCTTGGTACTGGCTGGGGCCGGAAGTGGCTGTGGCCAAGACCTGCTTAGGGCGGCTGTGGCCATGGGCCAGAGGTAACTGTGCCAGGAGGTCCTGGAGGCGGCTGTGCTAGGAGGTGCCTGAGGTGGGTCGGAGTTGCTAAGGCGAGCAGGAGGCCGGAGTCGGCCATGGAGGAGGCCGTTGGGCACTGGGGTGCTGGTGCCGCCATCGGGGGGAGTTGGAGGCCGGAGTCGGCCATGTAGGAGGCCACTGGGTGCTGGGGCGCTGGTGCCACTGTCGGGGTGAGCAGGAGGCTGGAGTCGGTCATGGCAGAGGCCTCAGAGCGCCGGGGTGCTGTAGGCGGGATGCTAGAGTGTGAGTGGGGTGGTGAGCCGCTGGGTGCGAATTGGGGCGACCACAAAAGGGAGGCTGCTGGGCAGATCTGAGCGTCTGGCTTGAGCAGGGCGGTGAGCTGCCTGGTGCGAGCAGGGGCGGCCAAGGCAGGGAGGCTGCAGGGCGGATCTGGGCGCCTGGCGTGAGCATAGTGAGAGGGCCGCTGGAGGGTCGCCTGGAGGGCGAGCAGGCTGGAGGCGTCGCTGAAATGGGCCGCCTGGAAGGCGAACGGGCTGGAGCAAGGCGCACTGGGGTGAACAGGAGTCCTTTGGGTGAGCAAGAGTCTGTCAGGGCACTGTGGCCTGGGATGTCGGAGGCGACTGTATTTCAAAAGTTCAAACATGGCCCCATTTTTTAAATGTTCAAACCATGATAAAAAATATTACAATTTAAATCACGGTTTAAATTAAAGCTGTGATAAAAAGTCTGGTTTTTTGCCTTCACGGTTTTAATAACACTATTAAAACCATGATGGAAAGTCTACGGTTTCAAAACCGTCGTTCGGTTTCGAGACTGATTTTGCGAAAGCTCTGCCTGAGCAGACAGTTGACAACAGGTACACTTTCCATCACGATCTTAATAAAAACTGTGATGGAAATTCTACATAATGGTTTCGAAACTGCTATTCGATTTCAAGAGTGATGAGAGTTTCAATCACGGTTCAAGATTTAACTGTGATGGAAAATTGGTTACCATCACAGTTTTGGTTAAAACGTGATGGAAAGTCTATCTCAGACATAACTTTGACAAAATCGTTTTTGAAACCGATCAGTAGCAGCTGAACATGGCGACGGTAGGATGAGGACAGAGAGCCAGCCAAACCAGCAAACCCTAGCCATGATCTCCATGAAGGCCAGAAGCGGCAACAACGACAGTGGTGGCTTGTAGCGGCAACAACATTGACAATGGCGGAAGCAGTGGTAGGGTGCGGCGGCAGAAGGTGGCCACCGCCGATCGATGGCAACTCCAAATTTATGTTAAACCGTGACGTAAAAGTTTTTATCGATCACAGTTTTTTTAAAACCATGATTTAAATATAAACCGTGATGTAAAGTAATAACTTGTTTAACTAAACAGTGTAATTTACACTTATAATCACGGTTATAATGGCTGTATTCATGAAAATATTTTTAATCTCGGTTTATTTTAAAACTGTGATAGAAAGAACGTGGTGTATTCCGATTCTTGTAGTAGTGTCAGGAGTTATCAGGCGATGTTCACCTTAACAAACCTTCTGTTATGTCCTGGTTCAAGAGAAACCATACCCCCTTCACTATTTTTGGAACATGACATTTCTTTCTGTGGGAGGAAAACCAGATACAATTTCTGATCTGAATGGTCCCAACATCCACCTCAACTATGGGGCAGGCCATATCTTGTTTTCTTTTTTCTATCTACATTTATAAATGGATTTACATTTTGGAAGGGCATGAAACCATAATGCCTGCATACTTTCAAACATACATTAAACAGTAATGGCTGGATACTTTCAAGTGTAACAGCTTTGGTCAGCAACAAGTCTAGTGGAGGCTCTTCTTTTTCTTTCATTTCTTCATTGGGTTAGTTATAGTTTAAGAATTGACCGAAGCTTCATTTTTAGAAGGTCCACAAGATGTCTACCATTAGAAGTCCAAGGAACAAAAAACTAAACAAACATGATGTTTTGATATGAGATATCAGCACGATGACTGAGCTGTTTTAAGTTTCTCATGACAATGCACTGTGAATATAACCGTATGAATGGAGGATTGATGTTAGCTAATGGCTCATAATTTGTTATCATATGATTTCGTCAGAAGTTACATACTGGCTATCTGCAAAACCTCAAGCTGGTATTTGACAGATGAAGGCAGAGTTGGCTCAGTCCTTTTTATTACAAAACTAAAATGTTATTTCAGTGGCTAATTTGATAATGATTTCAGTCTCATGGAGGAGAAATGGGGGTAAAGAAGCATAGGATATATCTTCTTTCACTTACTGGGATTCTGGTGGCTACCTCTGTATAAAATGGCACTGCCCACATAAGTGTCCGAAGCATTTTTGCCACTTCTAAAACTCAATGGGTGATACAGTTAGAGGCTGAAGTTAACATTTAGATTGGTTGAGCATTTTGAAACTTTACCAAGCACATTTGTGGTTTTTCCGGGCATCATTAATGTTGAAGACACATGAATGGTAACACATTACTTACAAAACTGTGGGAACTGTAGACTTTGCACAACATTAGATATACATGTGAGTTGCTCTTCTGGCTTGACATTTTAACTGTAGGTTATGAAAAGACCAGGCACACCATTGAAATTGAAAGGCTTTATATATTAAGAAGCCATTTAAAATGAATGCTATTCAAAATAAAACACCGCTGCCATCATCAACGTAATATGATACCAGTCAATCTATTGTAGTTCCATGACTATGGAGTACCACAGAATTGGCATAGTTTTCTTGGGAAAGTGATAGGTGGACAGAAATTTCAGTTTTTTTGGGTTAACTAATAGCTTGAGGCCAACGTCCCATCTATTGAGTCAAAACATAATGTATGTCAATTAGTGGTGGGGAAGGGCTGTCTTATGCAAGGTCCTAAATTCTTAGTTTCTACTTATTTTCTAGTTGTGATGTCTCAGAAATAAGACCTAAAGTATCATAAGAAAGACAGACATACATAAAATGTTTGAGCTATATTATAATATATAATATTATACTACATATAACACTTTTAAATATAAACAAGTGAGTAATCAGGTTACAGGATATGGAAAGAGCTTTCTTTTTTTTTCCTCCTTGTGATAAATGAAATGATATCCTTATCCCTATTATTAAATTTGTATCCTCATTTATACCATAACCTTTCGATAAGGATGGACATTTCAGGTTGTCCTTTTCCATTTGCACACCTTTGTCATACCCTAAGATGATAAGCACATAGAAAATGAAAAGGCCAATAACATGTACAAATGCATCAAAATACTTCGGACTCACATCTTGGGTTAGTCTCGCTGATTCAGAAACCTATACTCTCATTTCTTAACTAATTTGTTTGCACCATGGCACATCCCTTAGCATATTTGGTTGCACCACCGCACATCCCTTAGCATCTTTGCGGTTAGAGCAAAAGGTTAGTTGTCTTGGTGAATTTTAATAGCTACAAGGAATTCCTTGGTGTCCTCATGTACAATCTTCATTCTTGTTGTATTTTATTCATGCATATCTTCCAAGGTGTCAATGTGTCTAGTGTCGATGTATCTGTTAAGTAGTAGCTTCTTTTCATCAGTCCACGTAACATTTCTCTGTACCTTATATGTATTTGTAAATCAATAAGCACCTTATTCAAAATAGTCTATCCAATATAAAAAATTGTGTATGTTATGTGCTCTGTTTGCTAGTTCGTTTTTACTTGAATCCTAAGAAATTATAAATTGAACCTAAAAATGTGGAACATTTCATTAAATAATATGGAACCTTAAAGCACACTTGGAAATCCATTCGACCACCCTTGGTCACCTTCCAAAAGACTAGGAAATCCATACAACCACTTTAGCTGACTGAATAAGTCATTGTTGATTACTCCTTCCGCCTAACACCTCACATATATCCTAAAATGTTTGCCAACCTTTTTGTAGTCAGTGTCCCTTTTTTCTATTTTCTCTTGTCAACAGCGCTATTTCTATCATATGTGAAAAAAAAAATAAGAAAATGGCATGGAGAGAAGGCAATCTTGGAAAACAAGTTTGCATCAAAGGTGATCATTAATATTCCTAAACTGTGTGTGCTGTTTTCAAAGGAGAGGTCATTATGGGATTGAGAGAGTGGCTTAAATGGGCACGTCAACTTAGTTCCTATCCCCTTTGGTCTAAGATATGGGTGAATTTTTCATTTTTGAGAAATATTTTACATGGCCTAGAAATGGTGCCTACCCACGTGGCATGGTTGGTCCACATTGTCAAGATTGCTCTCTACAGTGTGGAATCCCCTCTAGTGAATGACTAGGTGATGGTGGCATGTCATCTGCCTTACAACATGAGAGGGAGCTTGGGTCTCCCACTGCCATGACCTGTGGTAATGTCATTTTCCATCGACTAATTCACAAGAATGTTGAAATAAACTTCTAACAGGGGGAAATTTGACATTTTAGTAAGCCCAACATCTCCCTTATAGCTTTTCTGATTTCTACTGTACAGAATTCTTCTTCATTTATTTTCTTCTGAAATTTTGCCTTCTAGTTTGATTCTCTTAATTATGTAGTGTTCTTATAATATTGAGTTTCATGAAAGTTTTCATTTTTCTAATTTTTTACTGTTCACAAAGAAATAAAAACAATTTCCTGACTCTACAAAAAAATTTTAGGGAAGGTGTACAAAGATATAGTAGGGAGTGCTTACTATGTAGCTCCTGAAGTCCTAAAACGCAAATATGGAAAAGAAATTGATATTTGGAGTGCTGGAGTTATTTTGTATATACTTCTTAGCGGTGTCCCTCCTTTCTGGGCTGGTGAGTGCTGGTATCAATCTTATTGTTCATGAAGGATTTATATTATCTAAAAGAATCTTCATCCAAGCTTATTTTGTATTATCTGTGGTGGTTGTGTTTCTGTTGACCATGCAGAGACCGACAGAGGAATATTTGATGCTATCTTGCAAGGAAACATTGACTTTGAAAGCACACCATGGCCCTCTATATCAAATAGTGCAAAGGATTTGGTTAGGAAGATGTTGACCCAGGATCCAAAAAAACGAATTACTTCAGCTCAAGTTCTTGGTCTGTCCTTTTGTCCAACCATGTGTCTTTCTTCTTCTTGAGATTGCCCATGCATCTGTCTGCTCTTACTATTTTCTGTATACAAATTCTCATGCAGAGCATCCATGGATTAGAGAAGATGGAGAACCATCGGACAAACCAATAGATAATGCTGTCCTTTCTAGAATGAAGCAATTTAGAGCTATGAACAAACTCAAGAAGATGGCACTGAAGGTTGGTTATTGAGAGTGGATTTTTATTTGTTTTAGGTCTTGTGGTCTTGATGAAATTTTAATGCATTTAGGTGATTGCTGAAAATCTTTCTGAAGAGGAAATCAGAGGCTCGAAACAAATGTTCTTGAATATGGACGCTGACAAGAGTGGGACTATCACTTACGAAGAACTGAAGACTGGATTGGCTCAGCTAGGGTCAAAGCTTTCAGAGGCTGAAGTCAAACAGCTCATGGATGCTGTAAATCCTCTCATGATTTCTGAATTCCTCTTTTTGTTTGTAGTCAATAATCATAAGCTAGGGACTGACACTTTAATATGAATTTCATAGGCTGATGTAGATGGCAACGGGACAATTGACTATCTTGAATTCATCACCGCTACTATGCATAGGCACAGACTAGAAAGAGGGGAGCATTTGTACAAAGCATTTCAATACTTTGATAAAGACAACAGTGGGTATGTAATTGAGACAATTTGTAAACTGCTTGCCCTGTTTTCTTTGTGAGCTTATGAGATTAGTTATTAGAGAGCCACTAAATTCATGAAAGCCGATCCATTATTGTGAATCTTAGCTTACATATCTTGTTGCGAGTTATCTTAGTCTCTTGAAAACTTATTTACCAGGTTTATCACAAGGGATGAACTAGAATCAGCTATGAAGGAGCATGGAATGGGTGATGCTGCTAATATTAAGGAAATAATATCTGAGGTTGATACAGATAATGTAAGTTTATTTTATCTTGTTAAATCTCTGGTCTGGATTGTATTGCCGTGGATGGATATCAATGTATATGTCAATTTCAGGATGGAAGGATAAATTACGAGGAGTTCTGTGCCATGATGCGAAGTGTAACAAGGCAACATACCCCATTGATATAGGTTTAACTGTTTCCCAATTACGAGCAAGTGAGAATCATGTGATATGATCCTGATGTGATGCGAGTATGACTTGCATAGGGGTGCGAGTGTTGGACAAGAGGGGATATCCTTCATGGGCTTGCTTTCCTTAACCATGGGCATTTGCCGATGATCTCTGCAGTATTATGTAAATAATTCTGTCATTTGTTTGTAAGATGCCTTGATGATGAGCTTGAAATAATGGTGGCCATGGAATTGTTCCGAGTCTTAGTTTTAAGGGGAAATTGGCAGCCTGTAATTATTCCTGTCTCCATGCCATCGATGTTTAAGGCAACTTATCTGTTCTCAGGATTGTTCATGTGGAATAGCTCTTGATGCAGCAACAATGAAGTTCAGCTGAGGAGCAGAATCACTACCACATTTATGACTGTTAAAATAACTAAGTTTGGGGTATTTTTGGTATTTTGTTCTTAGTGTGTGTCTGGCCCTTTTTTTGTATGTTCTCAGGCACATATATATTGTAATCTCCTTGAATTAAATAAGATAGATACTTTTTACCCTAATTTTTACATGGTATCAGAGCCGGTGGAGAACCTCCACCGCGCCGTCCTCCCTCCGTAGGGAACCACCGCGGAACCACCGCGCCCCCTCTCCCTTCGCGTTCGCGGCTTCCTTCCTCTGTAGGGAACCACCGCGGAACCATTGCTCCCCTCTCCCTTCGTGTTCCCGATGTAGGGAAGTCGGTGGAGAACCTCCACTGCGGGTCGCACCGCGCCCTTCACGCGAGCGCCAGTGACGTCGGCCGCGGCTCTCTCCTCCGGCGAATTGTAAGCAGATGTCCGCAGCTCTCTCGCCCTCACACCGTCCATCTCTTGATGTAGGGAACCGCCGCGGCCCCTCCCTTCGTGCGGCTCTCCTCCGGTGATATGTAAGCAGAGGCAGAGCGAAGGTGGTGCGGGCTCCGCAGGCTCCGCGGCGGTGCGACCATCCGGCCTCGTGTGCACGGCGAGTTGGATGTGAGGGCTGTGACCTGTCACCTTGCGACCCTCACAGGCGGGTGACACGGTCCCAATCTTACCCTGCGGTGAAAGAGGTTCGAAGTCTCTAGAAAATCTTTGGTGGTAAGAAAGCGTACCCCTATCTTCTAACAGAGTTTTCTCCGCACCGGCTCGTTCATTTAGGATGGTCAGCGCATGAGGGCTTCTAATCTTCTCTTTATGTGTTGACCCTTATGTTGATGTAAGAAGATTGTTTGAGTCCCTTTTTTGTGCAGCAGAGACTTTGGTTGTTTGATTTGTTGTCATGGCAGAATCGTCGGGGTCCACTTCTATCCCGACTTCTGACGGAAAATTTTATCATATGATGGCTACTGCTACAAAATTAAATGGCACTAATTATTCTCAATGGGCACGGTCTTTTCGCCTCCTACTGTTTTCTTTGAGAAAACTTCGACATATTGAGCAAGATCCTCCAGAGAAAATTGATAAGAAAGCATATGAAGCTTGGGAAGTTGATGATGTGATGGTAATTTCAGTTCTGAATAATAGTTGTGAACATAGTATTATCTTTTTAGACACCGCAAAAGAAATGTGGGATACTCTGAAAAAGATTTATTCTGCAGAGCAAAATATTTCTCATATTTATAATATTTATTCAAGATTGTTCACTCTAAAGCAAGAAGGAAGACCTATTTCTCAGTATTTTGCTAAAATTCAGGGTCTCTGGAGTGAATTAAAACTGTATCAGCCTAGTGTTGTAGATGCCGCTCAGCTGGAGAAACAAAAGGAAGAGTTTGTTGTTGCTAAGTTTTTGTCTGGAATGGATGATAATCTCGGACATGTTAGAGACAATTTGCTTGCAGACACTCAGGTTCCTACATTGGCCGGTGCTTACTCTCGTGTTCTTAGAGCAAGTACCAAATTGAATCTGACTGAGACAACATATAGTGAGATTGGAGAGTCTGGTAGTGCTTCAGCTCTTGCCGCAGGGGGGCGTGGCCGTGGACGTGGCCGTGGTCGTGGCTCTCCATGTATTCATTGCAACAAAATTGGACATCAGCCTGATTTTTGCTGGAAGAAATATGGCAAAGGGGGATCACGTCTGCGACATGTTGCTAATCTAGGTGCCTCTAGTGATTCCTCATCTCTCACTCCGGAGTCTATGCCACAGCCTGTGCAGCAGTCACCTATAGGACCACCATATGAGAAAGGGGTTACACTGTCTCCCGAGGAGTACGAGGCATTCCAACGGCTCTTAAAAGGCTCTTCAACACATTCTTCGTCCTTTCATGCCACCACATCCGGTAGTGCCTCTGCAGTTCACCACAATTCCTCCTGGATTGTGGATTCTGGTGCTTCTTGTCACATGACAGGTAGTCGTTCCATTTTCTCCTCTCTTCATTTATCTAATACTCACCCGTCTGTTACTGTAGCGGATGGGTCGTATAGTTCTATTGCTGGAAAATGGACTGTTCATACCTCATCTCTAACCCTGAAAGATGTCCTTTATGTTCCAAACTTTCCCATTGGCTTGTTATCTATTAGTTCTTTGACCCGGTCATTAAACTGTTCAGTAACATTCTATCCTTCTTATTGTATATTTTAGGATCTCCAGACGAAGAAGCTGATTGGTGGCGGTCATGAATCTGGACGATTGTACTATCTCGTTGATGGACCTCTCCAAAGACACAAGGCTTCCTCAGCATCTGATACTTCTTTTTAGTGGCACTGTCGGCTTGGACATCCATCCCTTTCCAGGCTACGTGAGATTGTTCCCGTTTCTTCTTCAACAAATAGACTTTTGTGTGAAGCCTGTGAGCTTGGGAAACATCATAGGGTCTCATTTCCTTCTAGTAATATTGAAAAGAGCATTGCTCCATTTCATCTTGTACATTCCGACATCTTGGGACAGTCTCCTATCACCTCCAGACTCGGATTTCGATATTTTGTCATTTTTGTTGATGACTTTTCTCAGATGACCTGGTTATTTCTTTTGAAAGCTTGTTCAGAGGTATTTGATGTATTCAAATCTTTTTATTCGGAAATACAAAATCAGTTCTCCACGTCCATCAAAATTTTGAGTACTGACAATGCCAAGGAATATGTCCAGTCCTCCTTTGCTTCCTTCTGTTCAGTGCATGGAATTCTTCATCAAACATCTTGCTCCTACACCTCTCAACAAAATGGGGTTGCTGAGAGGAAGAATCGGCATTTACTTGATGTTGCTCGTACTCTTATGTTTCACATGCATGTTCCAAAGTACTATTGGGGTGATGCCATTCTTACCTCGTGCTATCTTATTAATCGGGTTCCGAGCGAGGTGTTAGATAATAAAAGTCCTTTTTCATGCTTATATCCCAATGACGATCCGTTTCCTCTAGTTCCTCGGGTCTTTGGGTGTAAGTGTTTTATTCACACTCTTAGACCAGGACATGATAAGTTGACTCCCAAATCTATTCTTTGTATCTTCTTGGGGTATTCTCGGACCCAAAAGGGGTATCGATGTTTTGACCCTTGGTCCAAGAGGTCATTTGTGGTGGCTGATGTGACCTTTTTTGAGTCTGTGACCTTTTATGATTCTCCCTCTTCTCCACAGCCTTCTCCTACACAGACTTCTCCTTCAGCTATTCCTCTTGATCTTGTTTCTCTGGATGTGCCAGTTGCAGATACTGATTGTTGTGTTGAGCCTTGGGATACAGATAATAGATTTGGACATGTCTATCAACGACGGACCCATAGTGCACCGCCGGCCGCCTTGCCACAGTCAACTTCTTCACTGGAGGCTCCCCCTCCCACTGGTGAGACTTCACTTCCCGCTTCTGATCCGGATCTTCCTATTGCCCTTCGCAAGGGAAAACGATCCAGTACGAAGCATCCTCTTGATGACTTCATTTCGTATCATGCTTTGTCTCCATCTTTTCGCCAGTATGCCTTGTCTATTTCTAATGCTCACCCTCCTAAGTCTGTCTCTGAAGCACTATCCAAACTTGAATGGAAGGCTGCTATGGATGAGGAAATGTCTGCCTTACTGTATCGTGGTACTTGGGTCCTTGTACCTCGGCCAGCCGGTGTTACCCCTATTGGTTGTCGGTGGGTGTTCACTATAAAGTACACTCCAGAAGGTTCCATTGATAAATATAAGGCTAGACTTGTGGCCAAGGGTTTTACCCAGACTTATGGAGTTGATTATTTTGAGACTTTTTCTCCTGTTGCTCGACTTAACTCTGTTCGGGTGCTATTTTCTCTTGCCATCAATCAAGGATGGAATATGTTGCAGATGGATGTCAAGAATGCCTTCTTGTATGGTGATCTTAAAGAAGAAGTATATATGGAGCAACCCTCCTGGGTATGTTACTCAGGGGGAGATGGTGTGTAAACTACAAAAGGCAATTTATGGCTTAAAATAAAGTCCTCGAGCATGGTTTGAGAAATTCAGTCAGATTGCTTCTGAAGTTGGATTAAAGAGGAGCCAAGCCGATCATTCTGTGTTTGTTCGTCATTCTGCTGATGGTGTGGTGATTCTTATTGTCTATGTTGATGATATGCTGCTCACGGGAAGTGATAAAAATGGTGTTAAAGAAGTTCAGAAATACCTTCAGTGTCATTTTGTTACTAAGAACCTAGGGAGACCGCGCTATTTTCTTAGGATTGAATGTAGCAACCATGATAAATTTAAAAGGAATAAATAAATCAAAATAGATTAAAAGATTTAATAAAATAAACGAAAGAGCTTGGAATAAAAATAATTAAACCCTGATGAAAATAACGTCTCAGATATAGGCGCTACTTTACAAGAAAACGCCCTCACCTAAGGCGTGAATTAAAGAAAGGACGCCCAAATAATAAGGCGTCAAATTTCAAACGACCAAAATAAATAAAACGGGCAAGTTTGCATAACGTCCTTTGAGTGGACGCGTTTCAACAAGTAACGACGCCTGACAAGGCGTCAATTTAAATTCAACGCCCTTACTTAGGACGCTAATTCAGTTCGAGTTTCGTTCGACCCAGGAGTCTATCCCGGGTAAGTTGATAACTATGAGAAAGAGTTCTAAAGTAGTAACAACTCTAATATGGAAGTATTACTTCCAATCAAACACTAACTCTATTAGGATTCTAGAAATCCTATAAATAACCTACTGCTTGAACCGAGAACGCTATTTGGCGTTCGGATTCTTCAGAGGTACGTGAAGAATAGTAGTTCCTCTTATTTCCTTGTTCTCTGCTTCGACTGCATGAGGAATTAATGATTCTTCATACTCTTCTCTGCTTACAGGTTGAGAAGCTCCGGTGAAGGACTAGGTAACGTTCTTCTGCTTTCTCCTCTGTTACGTACGATGAAGAAACTAAGGTATATAGTTTCTTTTTCTTTTATAGGATCTGCAGACGGTTGACAGGGAAGAACAGGGAATTCTTCGTCATCAACCAACATCTTCTGCATCTTCCCAAGCTCATCTGTTGTCAAGGGAAGCATATATCTTACTTGGCTATCAGTACGTCAGAAACTCTGTTTATAAACAGAGTATCATTTTTCCCAGAACCTGCATCCGTTCATCTCCAGATCAACTATTAAGGTAGGTTTTCTCAAGCACTGTAGCCCAAATCACCATAATAACTATGTTAAACCATATATATTAGTTCATGCATATAGTTTTCGCGAGTTTTAAATGTTTCTATTGTTGGAAAGAAACGCCCTTTCCAAGGGCGCTAATTTTATACGCGACCCAGACAAGGGCGCTAGTTAAATAAACGACCCTGACAAGGTCGTCAATTCAAAAGATTTGACGCCCTGTACACAGACGTCAATTTAATTACCTGATAATTACCCATGTTAATTAGTCCAATATTCACTTAAACATGATTCTAATCAGTGCATGATCATGACCATATCTCGTTTTCGGGAAATTATAATACTTGAAATCTGAAAATTCTTGAATTCACGACCCTGTATAGGTCGTCTCTCACTTGACTAACGCCCCTGTTCAGGACGTGAATTGAAAAGTAACGCCCCTGTCCAGGGCGTGTTTTGGATAAATTTCTGAATATATATATACTGTAAAAATAGAAGTAAAGAATGAACGACCACTGTATACGTCGTCAACTTGTAATTAAACGCCCCTTACCAGGGCGCGTTTTTGGTAAAATACTGAAATATTGAAATCTTGCAAAAATGTAAAATAGATAAACGCCCTTTCTGAAGGCGTTAATTACTTGAGTAGTGACTTTACTTAAGTCGTTATTTTTCTGTAAAAATATTTTTACCTTGTTTCTGACAACCGATGGTTTCAATATATATATATATATATATATATATATATATATATGTATATCGGCACTATATCTCCACTCCGTGAGTATAGTCCCACGTTTCATGATGTTTTATCGATCACCCTTAATTCTCATTGACATACAAGCTCTCCATTGGACATTCCGTTCCTTTGGACTAGCGAGTTAGTCATAGAGACCTCCGTAAGACTCCTCGTAGCCTTGGATTCCCTCAAGGCCGACTGAGCTGGTTGTACCCTAAAAATCCATTACACTATTGAATGCCATGTCACTCTAAAAGAAACATGGTATACCGGCCCTTATGATATGCAAAGAGTATATCATGAGAATTCTTAATGGGATGATGATATCATGCCATTTGTTGATGTTCTTGTGGACCTCAATTCTATAATAAGAATGAGGATATCTTGTCTTTGATATACTGTTCATGTGGACCTCAATTCTATATAAAGGATGTCCATACTTGCTTGTCATGGTACCCGAGTTAAGGGAACCTAATTCCACCTAGTTTCATCATTCATCGTGATTGTACCGTTGTTATCGCCTATCTATGTCCAATATCGTATTTTTGGACTCCATTCTCTCAAAGTTATCCTACGTGTCTACAAGCTTAAATTGTTGAAATTCCATATTGGCTATATATATATACAAGAGTGGATGTCAAATATACATGATAAATGCCTGCGCATATAGGGCCCGATCTGGTCCTAGGAGGAGCACCCGAAAGTACTTGTGCCCATGGGAGTTGAATGATAAGGTATCTGGCATTATACCGAGTGCATGACTAGCTTGATTGGACATTCCACACAAATCTTGTACTTGACTCGTACTTGACATGACATGAATTGCGTGACCCGAGAAAGGGTAATTACTTGCTTGCTTGATACATGATAACCAAAGTTCTTGACATGACTTGCTAAAAGTACTTGCTTAAATATCTTGTTATCTTTTCTTGAAAGCTCATGACTAGTTCATCTTGTTGTCTTATTGATAAATTCTCTCTCTCTCTTGTCGTTTTATACGAGCATGCATAGCTACAGCACATACATGAAAGATGTAACTATTTAAACCCCTTGCTAGCGCTTGAGATATAATTTCCTACCGAGCGTTTGCTCACTCCGTGTTTGTCCCTTACTTTTCAGGTAAGTCCGACGAAGAAGGTCAAACTGATGGGGAAAGTCAAGAGTGAAAGAGCTAGAGCTTTTCCAAGTGTCATTTAGTCCTTTTTCCTATTTTCTTGAGTCAAGTATGTACTTTTCCTTTTGAATAGAGTATTAGATTTGTAATAGTCTATCCATTATGAAATAAAGGATTGGGTTATCTTTCTATTTTGCGCATCTCTGTTTTGGTGTCGAATACACTGCTACTCTGATTGACATGATTGATATAAACTCGTCGCGCACCTCCGGGTATCTTCCGCGCTCGGGGCGTGACAGTTTTTATGGTATCAGAGCCTAGGGTATTTAATTCATAGGAAAACCCAAGTCCAAGGATATGTTCAAACCTTTAACCAGTGAGATTGGGTAGAACCAAGGGTTAAAGTTAACATAGAATGCTCGTCTTTAAGATACAAATCACGTATTAATCTAGTTATTATAATTGTAGGATAATGGCTGCCGAACGTGCTCAATGGCGCAACATGCAGCGTACACTGCAAGGCATGACTCAAGTGCTACAACAAGTAACACTAGGAGGTGGACAACGAGCAGGAAGTCTCCACCAGACTTTCAAGAACATGCACCCGCCCAAGTTCACGGGTTCTACTGATCCAGATGACGCTGAACACTGGATTAGGGAAATAGAACGAATATTCCGTGTTATGCAATGCACGGATCAAGATAAGGTCTTATTAGCTACTTTTCAGTTAGAAAGGGATGCTAGATGCTGGTGGGAATCAATAGAGGCTACTATAAATCAAGATCAGGTTTCGTGGGAGGAATTCGTTGAACACTTCAACGCAAAATATTTCT
Source organism: Amorphophallus konjac (assembly GCA_022559845.1). Taxonomy (NCBI): domain Eukaryota; kingdom Viridiplantae; phylum Streptophyta; class Magnoliopsida; order Alismatales; family Araceae; genus Amorphophallus; species Amorphophallus konjac. The sequence continues at coordinate 93,629 of JAHNEJ010001130.1, forward strand.
CGGACCGAGTTCAGGAAAAGAAGGCTGCAGAATTTGCTGCATTAAAGTAACGATCTTTGTCAGTGGCCGAGTATGAGGCCCAATTCTCTAGATTGTCTCGGTATGCTAAGCATCTAGTTAGCACCGAGAAAATGAAAGCTAGGAGGTTTCTTAATGGGCTCAGGCCCCAAGCTATTACTCAACTGGCGCCGATGGACATTCAAGTCTACTCGGAGATAGTACGCCGAGCTCAACTATTAGAAGATGCCACGGAGCTGTCTGATAGGATTCGTGGTAAGGATAAGAAGGAACAAGTTACAGGTTCGGGTTCCTTTAAACCCAACTTCAAGAAAAGGCCTAGCAATGGAGGAACGTCCTCACAAGATCAGAAATTTAAGAAGACCAAGCCCTTCTCTATCACCACTACCCCTTCAAATACAGTGTGCAAGCATTGTGATAAGGCGGGCCATAGAGCAGAGGAATGCTGGAGGAAACTAGGAGCATGTCTCCGTTGTGGGAGTCGTGAGCATCGGATTCCCGATTGCCCATTACTTAATGATCAAGCCGGTGACGGGAAACGCCCGGTAACAAAGAGTGCTCGTCTTCATGCCATCAAGGAGACCGAGCAAGAAGAAGAAGGCGGACTAGTGGAAGGTACATTGAAAGTTTGTTCCAAGAATGCATATGTCTTAATTGATACTGGTGCATCGCATTCTATTATTTCTAAGAAGTTCGCTGACCCATTACCTCTAGAACTGGAATGGATGAAGTTAGTTTTGTCTACTCCTCTGGGTGACGAGACTGATATTACACATCATTACCAAAACTGTGAAGTATTAGTCCAGGGTAAGAATCTCCCTATTAATCTTATATGTTTAGATCTAAAGGAGTACGATGTCATACTAGGAGGGGATTGGTTATCCAAATACCAGGCAACGGTTGATTGTCACAATAGCAAGGTTACTTTCAAGGAGTTCCCGGAACTAATATTTACTAGCCCCAAGAGTCGGAGCAAAAACCCTCTTATTTCAGCTCTCCGAGCTAGCAAGCTCATTAGGAAAGGATGTACATCTTTCCTTGCCTTTGTCACAGTTAAAGAAGCTAAGGAAGCTAAGCTAGAAGACATTCCAGTGGTACAAGAATTTCCGGACGTGTTTCCGGAAGATTTGCCGGGATTACCCCCGCAAAGAGAAGTGGCCTTCACCATTGACTTAGTCCCTGGTGCTGGTCCGATTTCAAAGGCACCTTATAGGATGTCACCTGCTGAACTCAAGGAGTTAAAGGAGCAATTGATGGAACTCATTAAGAAAGGATTCATTAGACCAAGTACTTCCCCGTGGGGAGCACCTGTGCTATTTGTAAAGAAGAAAGACGGATCCATGAGGTTATGCGTCGACTATCGACAATTGAATCATCTCACTATCAAGAACAAGTATCCACTGCCGAGAATCGATGAATTGTTTGATCAAATTTCAGGATCCATGTACTTTTCCAAAATTGATCTTAGGTCCGGATATCACCAACTAAGAATCAAGGACGAGGATATTCATAAAACCGCATTCAGAAGCAGGTATGGCCATTATGAATTTGTTGTTATACCTTTCGGACTAACAAATGCCCCTGCTGCCTTTATGCAGTTAATGAATAGTATATACAGGCCTTATTTGGATCAATTCGTGGTGGTCTTTATTGATGATATATTGATTTATTCCAAGACCAAGGAAGAGCATGAGGAACATTTGAGGATTGCATTACAAATATTGAGGACAAACCAATTATATGCAAAACTTAGCAAGTGTGAATTCTGGCTTGAAGAAGTGACTTTTCTCGGACATGTCATATCAAAGGATGGCTTGTCTGTAGACCCATCAAAGGTTGAAGCTGTAAGAAACTGGGAAAGACCGACCAATGCTAGCGAGATCCGAAGTTTCTTAGGTCTTGCCGGCTATTACAGGCGATTCATCAAGGATTTCTCAAAAATCGCCGTGCCACTTACGAGGTTAACTCGCAAGGAGATCCGTTATGAATGGGATGAGGAATGTGAAAGAAGCTTCCAAACTCTCAAGGATCATCTTACTACAGCTCCTATCTTAGCATTGCCAATTGAAGGAGAAAAGTTCGAGGTATACACTGATGCTTCTGGCATTGGCCTCGGGTGTGTTCTAATGCAACAAGGGAAGGTTATAGCCTACTCTTCTCGTCAATTAAAGAAGCATGAAGAGAACTACCCCGTCCATGACTTAGAATTGGCCGCGGTAGTGTTTGCACTCAAAATATGGAGACATTATCTTTATGGAGTACAGTTTACTGTATACTCCGATCACAAGAGTCTCAAATATCTTTTCTCACAGAAGGAACTAAATATGAGGCAAAGACGATGGCTGGAATATCTCAAGGACTTCGACTTCAATATACAATATCATCCCGGAAAGGGTAATCATGTAGCAGATGCCCTTAGTCGAAAGCCGAGAGCACTGTTAGTCAATTGTCTAATTCAAGAATGGAAATTGCTGGAACAATTCTCTGAACTCAATATAAGCATGGACACGGACCCTAGATGTGTCACATTATCTCATGTAAGCATACAATCAGATTTATTGTCTGAAATACAAGCACTTCAGAATAATGATCCTGCATTAGTAGAAATCAAGGGCAGATTAGAAGGACAATCGGATTTCCAATTAGCTTCTGATGGAAGATTAATGTTCAAGAATAGAACTTGTATACCGGACTGCCCAGAATTAAAGAAGAAGATCTTAGATGAAGCTCACAGATCAAGATATACAATTCATCCTGGATCTACCAAAATGTACCAAGATATAAAAAGAAAATTTTGGTGGCCCAACATTAAAAGAGAAATAGCGGACTATGTATCACGTTGTCTCACATGCCAACAAGTCAAGGCGGAACACCAAAAGCCTGCTGGAAAACTACATCCTCTAGATATCCCTAAATGGAAGTGGGAGGATATTGGTATGGATTTCATCATGGGTTTATCTAAATCAAAAAGAGGACATGATGGAATATGGGTTATCATTGACCGATTGACTAAATCAGCGCATTTTTTGCCAATCAAGAGTCGATGGTCAGTTGATGTCTTAGCTGCACTATACATCAAGGAAATAGTCAAATTACATGGTATTCCTGTTTCAATCGTGTCTGACAGAGATCCCCGTTTTACTTCTCATTTTTGGAAGGGACTACAACATTCGTTGGGGACGAGACTTAATTTTAGTACAGCCTTTCATCCTCAAACGGATGGTCAGACCGAGAGAACCAATCAAGTAGTCGAGGATATGCTTAGAGCTTGCATCATTGATTTTGGTGGAAGCTGGCATGATCACTTGCCGCTGGTCGAATTTGCATACAATAATAGCTACCAGGCAAGTATACTAATGGCACCTTTTGAAGCCTTATACGGAAGGAGTTGCCGATCACCCTTATGCTAGGACGAAGTTGGAGAGAAACAACTGTTAGGTCCAGACATGGTAAGGGACACTACCGAGAAGATACAATTGATCAGAGAAAGACTGCAAGTTGCTCAGTCTAGACAAAAGGCTTATGCTGATACAAGAAGAAGAGATCTGAAATTCCAAGTTGGAGATCATGTATTTCTCAAGATATCACCTGGACGTGGCATACGGAGATTTGGTGTTAAAGGCAAGCTTACACCAAGATTCATCGGACCTTTTGAAATTCTAGAAAGAGTTGGCGAGGTTGCTTATCGCATCGCATTGCCACCTCAACTGTCCGAGATACATAATGTGTTCCACATATCCATGTTGAAGAAGTATGTACACGATCCATCACATATTATCGAACATGGAGACCTAGTAATCCAGAAGGATCTCACATATGAGCAGAAGCCTATGAAGATCTTAGATCGAGAAGTACGTACCCTAAGGAATAAGGTTATTCCCATGCTAAAAGTACAATGGAATAAGAATTCAGAACATGAAGCTACATGGGAGACCGAGGAATCTATGAGGAAACGATTTCCCGAATTATTCTAAGAGGTATTCACTCTACACTCTCCATATGTAAAGATATGATATGGAATTTGGGGACCAAATTCTTTTTAAGTGGGGGAGGGTGTAGCAACCCTGATAAATTTAAAAGGAATAAATAAATCAAAATAGATTAAAAGATTTAATAAAATAAACGAAAGAGCTTGGAATAAAAATAATTAAACCTTGATGAAAATAACGCCTCAGATATAGGCGCTACTTTACAAGAAAACGCCCTCACCTAAGGCGTGAATTAAAGAAAGGACGCCCAAATAATAAGGCGTCAAATTTCAAACGACCAAAATAAATAAAACGGGCAAGTTTACATAACGTCCTTTGAGTGGACGCGTTTCAACAAGTAACGACGCCTGACAAGGCGTCAATTTAAATTCAACGCCCTTACTTAGGACGCTAATTCAGTTCGAGTTTCGTTCGACCCAGGAGTCTATCCCGGGTAAGTTGATAACTATGAGAAAGAGTTCTAAAGTAGTAATAACTCTAATATGGAAGTATTACTTCCAATCAAACACTAACTCTATTAGGATTCTAGAAATCCTATAAATAACCTACTGCTTGAACCGAGAACGCTATTTGGCGTTCGGATTCTTCAGAGGTACGTGAAGAATAGTAGTTCCTCTTATTTCCTTGTTCTCTGCTTCGACTGCATGAGGAATTAATGATTCTTCATACTCTTCTCTGCTTACAGGTTGAGAAGCTCCGGTGAAGGACTAGGTAACGTTCTTCTGCTTTCTCCTCTGTTACGTACGATGAAGAAACTAAGGTATATAGTTTCTTTTTCTTTTATAGGATCTGCAGACGGTTGACAGGGAAGAACAGGGAATTCTTCGTCATCAACCAACATCTTCTGCATCTTCCCAAGCTCATCTGTTGTCAAGGGAAGCATATATCTTACTTGGCTATCAGTACGTCAGAAACTCTGTTTATAAACAGAGTATCGTTTTTCCCAGAACCTGCATCCGTTCATCTCCAGATCAACTATTAAGGTAGGTTTTCTCAAGCACTGTAGCCCAAATCACCATAATAACTATGTTAAACCATATATATTAGTTCATGCATATAGTTTTCGCGAGTTTTAAATGTTTCTATTGTTGGAAAGAAACGCCCTTTCCAAGGGCGCTAATTTTATACGCGACCCAGACAAGGGCGCTAGTTAAATAAACGACCCTGACAAGGTCGTCAATTCAAAAGATTTGACGCCCTGTACACAGACGTCAATTTAATTACCTGATAATTACCCATGTTAATTAGTCCAATATTCACTTAAACATGATTCTAATCAGTGCATGATCATGACCATATCTCGTTTTCGGGAAATTATAATACTTGAAATCTGAAAATTCTTGAATTCACGACCCTGTATAGGTCGTCTCTCACTTGACTAACGCCCCTGTTCAGGGCGTGAATTGAAAAGTAACGCCCCTGTCCAAGGCGTGTTTTGGATAAATTTATGAATATATATATACTGCAAAACTAGAAGTAAAGAATGAACGACCACTGTATACGTCGTCAACTTGTAATTAAACGCCCCTTACCAGGGCGCGTTTTTGGTAAAATACTGAAATATTGAAATCTTGCAAAAATGTAAAATAGATAAACGCCCTTTCTGAAGGCGTTAATTACTTGAGTAGTGACTTTACTTAAGTCGTTATTTTCCTGTAAAAATATTTTTACCCTGTTTCTGACAACCGATGGTTTCAATATATATATATATGTATATCGGCACTATATCTCCACTCCGTGAGTATAGTCCCACGTTTCATGATGTTTTATCGATCACCCTTAATTCTCATTGACATACAAGCTCTCCATTGGACATTCCGTTCCTTTGGACTAGCGAGTTAGTCATAGAGACCTCCGTAAGACTCCTCGTAGCCTTGGATTCCCTCAAGGCCGACTGAGCTGGTTGTACCCTAAAAACCCATTACACTATTGAATGCCATGTCACTCTAAAAGAAACATGGTATACCGGCCCTTATGATATGCAAAGAGTATATCATGAGAATTCTTAATGGGATGATGATATCATGCCATTTGTTGATGTTCTTGTGGACCTCAATTCTATAATAAGAATGAGGATATCTTGTCTTTGATATACTGTCCATGTGGACCTCAATTCTATATAAAGGATGTCCATACTTGCTTGTCATGGTACCCGAGTTAAGGGAACCTAATTCCACCTAGTTTCATCATTCATCGTGATTGTACCGTTGTTATCGCCTATCTATGTCCAATATCGTATTTTTGAACTCCATTCTCTCAAAGTTATCCTACGTGTCTACAAGCTTAAATTGTTGAAATTCCATATTGGCTATTTATATATACAAGAGTGGATGTCAAATATACATGATAAATGCCTGCGCATATAGGGCCCGATCTGGTCCTGGGAGGAGCACCCGAAAGTACTTGTGCCCATGGGAGTTGAATGATAAGGTATCTGGCATTATACCGAGTGCATGACTAGCTTGATTGGACATTCCACACAAATCTTATACTTGACTCGTACTTGACATGACATGAATTGCGTGACCCGAGAAAGGGTAATTACTTGCTTGCTTGATACATGATAGCCAAAGTTCTTGACATGACTTGCTAAAAGTACTTGCTTAAATATCTTGTTATCTTTTCTTGAAAGCTCATGACTAGTTCATCTTGTTGTCTTATTGATAAATTCTCTCTCTCTCTTGTCGTTTTATACGAGCATGCATAGCTACAGTACATACATGAAAGATGTAACTATTTAAACCCCTTGCTAGCGCTTGAGATATAATTTCCTACTGAGCGTTCGCTCACTCCGTGTTTGTCCCTTACTTTTCAGGTAAGTCCGACGAAGAAGGTCAAACTGATGGGGAAAGTCAAGAGTGAAAGAGCTAGAGCTTTTCCAAGTGTCATTTAGTCCTTTTTCCTATTTTCTTGAGTCAACTATGTACTTTTTCTTTTAAATAGAGTATTAGATTTGTAATAGTCTATCCATTATGAAATAAAGGATTGGGTTATCTTTCTATTTTGCGCATCTCTGTTTTGGTGTCGAATACACTGCTACTCTGATTGACATGATTGATATAAACTCGTCGCGCATCTCCGGGTATCTTCCGCGCTCGGGGCGTGACATTGAAATTGCTTATGGTAATGATGGTGTTTCCCTATCTCAAAGAAAATATGCTCTAGACTTGTTACAGGAGATGTGAATGTTGGGATGTAAATCTGCTGATACAACCACTGTTCCTCAGTCTGATCTTGAAGTGGAGGATAGTCCAATGTTCAATGATGTTACTCAATATAGGCGGTTTTGTGGAAAGCTGATATATCTGACAGTGACTCGCTCAGATATTGCCTTTGCTGTATCAGTTGTTAGTCAGTTTATGCAGAATCCAAAGCTATGTCATTGGGAAGCGGCTCTAAAGATCCTGCGTTATGTCAAAGGAGCTCCTGGATGTGGTCTTCTATATAAGAAAAATGATTATTTATCTATTGAGGCTTTTTCTGATGCAGATTATGCAGGATCTCGGTTGGACTGACGATCAACCTCTGGGTTTTGTACCTATGTTGGATGTAATCTTGTCACTTGGAGAAGCAAGAAACAAAGTGTGGTTGCTAGATCAAGTGCTGAAGTAGAGTATAGAGCAATGGCTCAGACAACTTGTGAAATGATGTGGCTGAAATCTTTGATGGCAGATTTTGGGGTCACTTATTCTGAACCTATGGTAATGAGATGTGACAACCAGGCTACTATTCATATTGCAAAGAATCCAATGTTTCACGAGCGCACAAACCTTCTTTAGGCTGATTGCCATTTTGTTCGGGATGCCGTCATGTCTCAGAAGATTAGTACTCCTTTCACTCCTACTGAAGACCAACTTGCTGATCTCTTCACAAAGTCGCTTGGAGTTGGCCGATTCAGTGTTCTATGTGACAAGCTGGGCATGTTTGATATATATGCTCCAGCTTGAGGGGAAGTGTTAAAATAACTAAGTTTGGGGTATTTTTTGTATTTTGTTCTTAGTGTGTGTCTGGCCCTTTTTTGTATGTTTCCAGGCACATATATATTGCAATCTCCTTGAATTAAATAAGATAGACACTTTTTACCCTAATTTTTATAATGACCGTCACAAATGTGGTGACAAGTGATATACTGTAAAGCACAGATAATGAAACAAGATGAGTTAAATTAACCAAGTATGTTTGTGATGATAATGAATGAAATGATTGTGTGAAATGCTTTCTCAAAAGGATTTTTACATGAAAATCATTGTTAAAGATGAAATTTGTAAAAAAATCATTCTTAGAAATATATTAGTAGATATATCACTGGGTAAATTTAAATAGTACATAAATGTCATCTAAGTGTTATCTTTTTTACAAGTTTTTGACAAAAAATAATATGTTTACAAATAAATATGATATTTTTTCATAATTCATACCTATACAGTGATATGTCTGTTAATATATTTACATGAATATTTTTTTTATAAAATTTTATTTAACAATAATTTTCATGCAAAAAAACTCTATTTTTAAATGTGATTTGTGGGCCATTGGAAGGAAATCCAGGATCGCTGTCGTTGCTTTACTTTTCAATCTCTCATCAGTTGAAGCCTTTTTTGTTTGTTTGAAAAGTGAGTAAGAGGTTATTAAAAGTTGGTTAATAAGGTTGGGTGATAGCCATTGCTTGGGATGGAACGTCAGCAAAATCTTGTATAAATGCTTGGCCATCGACTGAAATCTGACCCAACCCGGTTTTAATCTGAAAATTGTGTTCATACATAAAGGGGTGTTTAATCGATGTATCAAACACGTCTTTCAATATCAATTTGGTAATGATATTGATACTGTTTGGTTAAGTGCTATCAATGTTAATATTATCATCTTAAAAGAATGTAATGTTGTATCAAATTTAATATAGGACCAAGCCTGTATTAAAAGTGATAATCCTGATTTTGAGAGTCTAAAACAATATCCCCTCTTTCTTTCATTTTGAATTTTATTATTTTCTGTCAATATCATACTTGATATTCTTTCTATATTAATATTAATATTATATTTTATACTTGGAGAAGAGAAAATTGTGACCCATTAATTCTTTTGCCAAAGGTCCCCAAGACACATTCGGCCCGCTAGGTTACCGTCCACTAAAACACTCGAGACCCATCTACTGAAAAACCTAAATAATAGGGCCCAAAAAGCGCGGCTAGCCCCGGAACATACATCCATGCGGAAGGCCCCCTAACCTCGGGAAAAGTCTTGGCATGCCATAGTCCTGAGCAACCGGAAAGCTACCGAGAGAATCCTCTCAGAAGAGCGTTAAGATAGGATCAACACTACTTTGGCTCTTTAAAGGGGCTAATTCTTATCCAGAGACGGGTAACCCCACGTCTGGGGTCCCCTTTTGGCCCCAAGGGAGACCTATCCAGACCGAACTCCTATCCGATATAACCGCCGGCGAACTCCCTGCGAACGGATTAAATTGAAGGACGTAAAGAGATTATGATAAGGGTAATAGTCCCACATCGATAAGAGTCCTTATCTAAGAATATGACTCTTAATCTACCCCCCTCTCTTTGGCCTCTGTGGAATCAAAAAGGGAGTTCACGGCTATTTAATCTAAGAGATCTCCCTCCAAGAAGGACATCAGGTATCACCTCATCCTAGATCCTCAACAGGTGAAGAGCGATCTCGTATCCCCAAATCTTTTATTTTCTCTTGCCCTTATCTCTTGCCCCTTGCTAACTTAAGTATCATAGAGTTTTCTCTGAGACTCTCATCTCACGTCCTCTAATCTTCGGTCCTCCTTACGGACCCGCTCTAGAGGAGTTTTGGCGTGATCACATCTTTAACTTCTTCCCAACATCCGACGCGCTACGACAGGATACGAGATCGAGCCTCTTCAATACTCTAAAATTAATATGATATTAAAATGAATACTCTCACTAAACAGTGCATAAGATGCCGATACCGACAGAATCGAACCCGGTCAATGCTGGAGAAATTTGTCCAACCAAGACTAACTCAAACTTATTCGCCCCAGTAGTACCCTTTTAGATGCTCTCTTTCTTTGGACCCAAGTTATGTAGTCAAAGTAAGATGAAACGGCTGAGTCTAAACAGACACTAAATTATTTACACCCATCATGATGGTATCTCCAGAATAATTAACATAACAAATGCAAATGGATAGTAGATCGTTTAGAGCTGTCATAAAACATGATCATCCCTAACCCAATTGCAAAAACGGATAAATAAAATAAGTAGGCCGCTTTGATAATGAAATAAAATGAGTTACTATGAGTTATTCGCGAGTGAATGAGTTATTCAAGTTTGAGAGTCAGGTCGGATAGATTTAAGACCCTTAACTCATAGTTAATATATTTCACCTCTCTCACGTGAATATCTTGTCCGAATAAGATAGGTATTAAACTAAAAATATAATAACTCACTCCGAATTCACCCCGGTTAACTTATCCTAACAATGGATGACTAAGCCACGACAAAGCTTCTAGCTCCTCCTTGGGGTGCCCTTGCTTTTGTCACTTCTCTTTAACAATATTTTGATGGTTCCCCATTTGATGTGCCTCAACAAACCCACGACTCAAATCTTATAAGTTAACGAGTCCTTTTCAATGTTAATTGAACCTATGTAAATAAAAAGAGAAGAAACGGGAGGAAACAGAGTCGCACCCCTCCGTAGCTGGGCTTGTACTAATTTAGTTTGTATCTAACAGCAGGACCTTTCGGTTATTTGTATTTGGTGAGATGTGGGAAATTTCAAGCGAAATGGTATCACATGAAGATTGACTTCCCTTCATGGTCAGACAAATTACAGCTCTAATGGTTAAAAATAAAGAGAAGATTAAAGGTGAAAATAAAAGAGTTTTTTTTGCATATAAGCTATCGTTAGAGACGAGATTACAGATATATCCTTCCGAAAAATGTATTAGTAGACATATCACTGATTTTGACTATAATTTTAAAAAATGTTATTACAATTAACATATGTCGACGGGGATATGAATATTTCACAAAGATTCTAATATTCTCGTTAGTTGATCGTTGCTCGATGAAAATTCCCTCCATTTAACCCTTACGTTTGTTTAAAAAGGGCTCCGGAGAGGGAAATCGTTTCCTCCCATCTCCTTCCTATCACCATTAAGATATTGCTTGTTCTAAGCTCGGGATAGAGGAGAAATCGGCCAGACAGGTGCTCGAGACAAAGGAGAAATCAGCCAACCAACTCCGCCATTCAACTCCGTTACCCGGATGCAGCACACTGCCATCCTCCATAGCTTCTCTTCGTTTACAATCTCTTTCTTTGTTCCAAATCTGAACATGAGTTAGGCTTTATCCATTGGGATTTCTTTCCGAGCATCCCATAGACAAATCGAACCTCCCTTATGTTTCTGTCGGCGGTCTTGTAGGATATTTAACTCTGTCTGAGAAAGAAGTAAAGGAAGACGATTTTATGAGTGCTCCATATGAGGGTAAGCAGCATTCTTTTGTTTTTTTTAAAGCAAGGAGGATGATCCTGAGATCGATCTTGAGAGAGCGCACACCTACTTACAGGAAGAGATATGTTCACGCTCCACCAAGATAAGCCTTGGCCACCAATTTTATTGAATCATAATATAAAGAATACAAAACCATCGGGGTATGCCCCCTGACTGAACATTAGTTGCAATGCAAATAACGAACGGCAAACATAAACAGAAGCAGCAAGCCATGCGGGCAGACCACCGCTTAAGAGAGACCGCGTTGCGGGGTATTATGCCCGCGGCATCCAGGACGGCACAACCGCGAGCTTCAGGTGGTAGCTGGCTGGCTCCAAAGAGCAGAATTCCCCATTTCCTCATGGAGGGAGAGACAAGCGTGAGAGGCGAGGGCGTCGGCCACTCCATTCGCTTCCCTGTGGGTGTGATGAATCGGCCACCGATGGATACCAAGCAGGCGCAAGAGCTCATCCCACCACTTCCTGATCGACCAGGGGGGGGACTGCCTGCCCCTTTGGTTTATCAGAGTTACAAGTCGCTGGGAGTCAGAAAAAAATGGCGGACGGCGGCAGAGGGCTGAACAGGGCGAGGCGAACGCCGTCCAACAACCGAGCTCGTGCTTCTGCAGCAAAGTTGGTCCCGTGTCCATAAAACAATGCAAACGCCAGTGAAATGGCCTTCAGGATTGCAGGTCCAGGCGCAAACGTCCTTGCCCACGCCAAGCACATTGCACAAAACATTCTCTTAATTTGAAGCCTTGCGGCAGACTAGGGAGCACATCCTAAGCCATATGATGGCGGATTCAGAGCAACCTCCTGCAGAGAGAAGTTGGGAGTAGAGGCGCTGGAGGACTGCAGGATTAATGGGCTGGTGCCACACCGGATATATCTATCCCTGGAGAAGTCAATACAGGAGCCTTCCCGGGGAATCCAACGGCTATGCTGCAGGATATATAGCTTCCTCGGCACCATTGAAGATTTCCATGCGAGTTCCGGAAGCGAAAGGTCTGGTGATATCAGAGAGGTGAGCTTCCAAAAATTTGGGTCTGGCACACTCGCACCACAGGGAACCGCCATGGAGGACCGTCCAAATTTGCTTCACTGACATCGCCGCCAGTTGGACCTCATGAAAGCTGCGTAATCCTCCCATGCCCCACCTTCTTGGCTGCGTAATCGCATGGCCTCACGTCCTCGCAGTGCAGGGCGCGCCTCAGCTCCGCCTGGGCAGCATTCTGGGCAATTTTGTTATCCTCAGACGGGTCGGAGTCATAGAGAGATGTTCAGCGCCCAGAACCTTGTCTTAAGCTTTGTTGATCCTGTCAAAGATGTTACCAAAGGTGCATTTGTTCCACTCGCGTAGAGCATATGCTTGATAACCTTCAGCTTGTGCTGCAGCACACTAAGCTTGTTCACATGGAAATAAGTAGAAGATTCCCACGGTTCCTTTACCAGTCTCAAAAGAGCAGTCCGTGAGTGTAGTAACTCGGGATTTCGTATATATAATTATATGAGAAAAGAAATGATGAAAGATAAGAATAAAATAAATTTTAAAATATTTTTATTTACGATCATAAGTATAGAATACATTAATATAAATTCTAATTTCACGTGATAACACGAACGACGAGATTCACGACGGGATTCTGATAGTACATCATTACTGTAACGGTACCGTAGATGTACTGTAGCAACACTATAGTTGATGTGGGACGGGACTGAAAGGGCTAAGACCTACGAATGCAACAAAATGCGGCCAGCACTCGCACGCCAAAGGCAAGGTGGGCGGCTGACCTGCGTAGCGTTCCTCCGGGTGGAGGCGTCTCTCAACAAGAAACTCAAGCCCCACGACCGTCCCTATGAGGGAAGCGCGGGATCTCAGCGGCTAAGGAACCGCCTAACGCCTAGGGGAGTCTAGTTCGAGCTCGGTGCTCATTAGGGGCACGGGACGGGTGCTCTCAACTCACATTCGCGCGGTGAATTACAAAATAGCTAGGATCCTACACGCTCACGTGACATATATAATAGCATACTAGTAAAGCAAAGCAACAGAGTAGGAGCGTCGCGCGTACCTCCACGCCTAGGCGTGGGGAAGAAACCCCAGCCGAGATCAACAACCCCGATACACACGACACATAATAATACAATGCCAACCAAAATGCCCACTCCTCGCAGGGAGATAATAGGCTACAACAGTAGACTTTGGGGTTACCGATGCACGGGCTGACGGGCGGCACTTGGTGAAGGGTTGGCCGCGAGGAGGTTCCCGAATGGTACTCTGCCGGTTCGCAGCAGCATGCAGGTCACCGGCGAACTCTACCACGAGCCGGTCCGGAGTCCGAATGGGACGCCGTCAGTGGGAGTGCGAAGCCAGGTCACAGGGGGACGCGTCGGCCAAAGCGGGTGCGCAGATTCGCACCGTGGTGGCCGTGAGGTTGTCTGCAATCCGTGACTGGTTTCTTGCACACAGAACAGCGCGCTCGAGCGAGAAAATTAATAACTTAATGCTCCGGCGTGCGAACGTGATTCCGCCTGTGGGAGGACGACGGGGACTCGTAGCAGAAACTTCTGATCAAAGGGTTTGACCAGATTGCATCGAGGTAAGCCGTGGTGTCTTCTGCAACATGTCACTGGTACTGGGGTCGGACTGCACAGGATCAGTCTGCGCGGTCCCACGAGAATGAACGCCACGCACAGCACGATCGTCGAAATGAGGCGAGACTTGCGGCGTTGGAAAGAGGACGAGAAGTTGTTCGAACCATCAGAAGATGAGCCGCATCACGTCACCCGACTGGGCGCAGTCGCAACAGTGGTAAGCTTCTGTCCTCTGGGCGAGCAGTCGGACAGAAGTACGATGGCCGTGGTGAAATTTTCTGAAACGAGGTCGGAATCCGACGAAACCACCTGGGTTGGTTCCGGGACGCCGAGGGCTACAACGTTGAAGAAGAAGACTTGGGCAGAAAACTGATGTAAAAATCGTGACAAGAACAACACCCAACTGCACCCTCTGGGCGGGTTGATTCGAATGGATTCTGTGCAGTCGTGGGAGAACGGATGCCACGAACAGTGCCGAAGTCGAAACAAGGCGAAACCACCTCTGGATCGAAGAGGACTCGGGGAGGAACAAACTCACAGAAGAACTCTCGGCCTGATTCGCAATGTGGACGTCGGGGTCGCCTCTGCAAGTAGGGATTCAATTCTGCCTCGGATCTGCAGGGTGCAGATTATCTTGATCTTCAAGCTTGATGGTGGAGATGAAGACGAGGGCTTGCGAGGGCGGCGTGGAGGAACATGGAGGATGGATGCCTTGGCGTCGCACCAAGGGGATGGGGAGTCGCACCCCAGGTTGATCCCGTCGCAGGAGCAAGGAGGAAGAGAGTGGGAACCTCGGCGTCGCACCGAGGGGTGGGGAGTCACACCCCGGGCTTGCTCCCGTCGCAGGAACAAGGAGGAACAGGGAGGAGGGCGCAGCCACCTTCAAGGAGAATCAGCAAATTTTTTTCTTTCATTCATAATAATCCTCCAAAGAAAAATACAAACCTTTTATATGGGGAGGGGGAATGCTAGGGTTGAAACCCTAGCCAAGAGGGAAAAGGGGGGTGCGCAAGGTGCTTGGGGAAAAAGGGGGGTGCGCACCACTCCTAGATTCTAGGAGGAATTGGGGAAGGGGGCGGCCAAAGGAGGGAGGGGGTGGTCGGATGCGGAAGGGAAAAGGGGGGGCCGCACCCCTCTTCCTATAATCTAGGAGAGGGGGCGGCTGCCACCTTCCAAGAGGAGGGAAAGAGGGGGGGGGGCCAAAACCCTAACCCTAGGGAGGGGGGCGCAAATCCCTAGGTGGGCCAAGCCTTGGTTGGGCAGCCATGCCAAATGGGCCAAGGCATGAACCAAGAAAGTGGCCCAGTAGCCCTATCTCCTACCTAATAAGCATAAAATGACCCAACTAAAGCCTAATTGGCCCCAATTGGTCTACAAAGGTCCACAAATAATAAAAGTGTCCACGCAGGGACTAATCCAAGGCCCAGCATGGCCTAAAGTATAAAATAAATGAAGATAACTCCGCTAGTCCGCCAAGTGATCGCCGAGCCAAAGGGATGCTGGCGTGCTCCGTGTGCTCCGTCGAGTAATGCGGCGCGTGTCCTCACCAATAGTAGTTAGATCAAGGATGATTGATTATTAGCTCTAATCTAATCCCGATTAAGTTAAATGTCATTGTATACGTCGTTAGGTGGGAAAACGAAATTAATGCGCCGAATTACTGTACCAATCACTACGCCAAAGTTTGAATTCTTCGTTCCTCGTGGGTTTGGTGAAATAGTAAAATTAGGTAGAAATTTGACTATCATTAAATGAATTATAGTTTAATTAGGGGGGAAGGACTATAAATAGGGTTAGATCCTGCCCTACTCGGAACACATAAACTCTGAGAAAATTCTGGATGAGGAGAGAAGGAAAACTCAAAAGTTTGGAGGAGTGTTCGTCGTTTTTCATCTCCTTATTTTTAGATCTTTAAATAGCTAGGTTTTCTCTCAAGTAAAAATTAATTAGACGTTCATATATATATTTTTGCACGTGTACTTCGATTTTATGCAAGTTTTGTGCACCGTGATATTGTATTTGAACCCAATTTTAGATTTTAAAGTCGAGATATCAAGCTTTCACCGTTTCTGATTCGGTCTAAGAATGCGCCCTTCACAGAGACCGCGTTCAGAATGTGGCACCTCGACTGACTGCGTTCTAACGAAGATGAGCCAGAGGATCCCGGAGGACCTTGCCATGAATGCGGTCCCCTACCAGACTGTGACAAGGATGCAGTCCCACAAGAGGCCGAGACCTACCTATCTTCTGAAAATGCATCATTTTTGCGTGCCGAACTCCATTCCACCCTATTTTACATGTTGATAGTCCAAAAAATCTCGTTTCACGTGTAGTTTTCCAAAAGCTTCATGTTTAATTTTCAAAATCATGTTCTTGCCTTAAATTATTATCGAGAAGGAAATGATTAGGTAAATGAACCGTAAAGCTATCTTTAATTGTTCAAAGGATTATGCTTTAATTTTCATAAATTCATGTACATGATTGATCCTATCTTTTGATCTAAGCTCTATCTGAAAATTTGACATCTTATTTCAAGTTTCCTTCACACATAAACATGTTAAAATATATAAGAATGAATTCAGTTTAATTTATGTGATTACGTGTTTCCGACAAGCCTTGTAGCTAGCAAATCGATCAAGAAATATCAGTGTCTAAGGCTAGAGGTCCACAGGCAAACACCTTAAGTGGATAAATTGTTATTTAATTAGGACCTTATGAATGCGAGGAGAACCTCCCACTGTCTCACCTTTTACATGACCCTGATTTCTTTGGTTTTTTGCTAAGCACATGACTTTGAAAAAAAGTTGATCTAAATCTATTTTACAAGATTTTTCGTGAGAGCTGATCGTGCCTTGACTAGTAATTTGTTCTCTTTATTGTCTTAATGTCGTTGAACATGATCCTTTAAATCATTTTTGCACTTCTATTGAAAACTTCACTTGTACTTCATACTACATGTCCTTGAAATGAAAATTTTTGCTAGATCTGTACTTTAGCCATAGACTGCCATTTGGAAGTGCTGGAGCTAAGTGCTATGCGGGACAAAGTGTTACGTTATGGGAGCCACATCTTGAGGCTTAAATGACGCAAAGTGCTACATGACATGAGCCACCTCTTGAGCCTGTCGGGGCCACCTTTAGAGTCCTGCATAACTATATGTTTAGTTGTGTGCTATACTACGCTTCATGAGCTTTTATTGAAACTCGCTTGGCCAATTTATAAATGAATTGTTCTAAAAATTACATGGGAGTCTTGGTCCACCTAAACACTCAATGCCCCGCAAACTTGGGGGCCCCCTAATTTGGTTCTAGGTGAGCAAAACCTGAAAGTACTTGTGTCTGAAGGAATTGAATGATCATGTGTGATATTACACCAACTAACATGCAAGATTGAACTAGACAATTCACTTCTTACGTGCTTGACTACTTGTTTAATTATTCATGCCATTCTTGACCGAATGGGTTAAACATCATGTTGCGTGGCCAAATTTATAATTCTCTATATGTTATTAATTTTCATGCTTACACCTGATATCTATTCTTAAATTCTTCACTTCTTAATCTTTATTTCTACTTTACATGTCACCTGCTATATTACCTATTTTATTTTTCATGAGCATCTAGATGATCCAAGATGCTAATCACTTAAAGTGACATGGTAAAGAGATATAAGTCTTACTGAGCTTTCTAACTCACCATGTGTATTGTTAATAATTTTTAGAAAATTCCAAAGATGACAGGAATGGGTGGGAGTGATAGAGAGTGCTGATAGACTTAGAAGATGTTTCTTTCATTTAGAGAATAAATGTACTAAGTTTGAATAGTATCGAAAGTCTTTGAAAGATATTTATAGGAAATGTCAGATTTTGAAATAAAGATGTGACTTTGTCTATTTTGATGTTCATACTTGTCATCTAAGTCTTGATGGACCCGCTTGTTAACTTGTCACGCCTTGATATTTTCGTCTCCTTCGAGACGTGACAGTTGTAGATATCAAAATAGACGATAAATGAATATATGACCCCACTAATCAATCATGAAGAATATAGAGACAGAGAGATGAATAACAAGGGGGTGGGGTGCATGCGATAGAAGATAAATAAAATGAAATCCGTGATCGCCACTGAGAGCTAATAACATGCAAATAATATAATAGAAGGATGAAGGGGCACGCTACTTATCTCGAGAAAGGAAGAATAGGCCGAAGGAGGGCCTGAATAAGAACGCGGCTACTGTGAGAACCACGATCTGAAGAACACGGTCACTGCTGACACCGTGTCCAATAAACAATACAGGATGATGTGAATTCGTTCCTTCCTCACTTCAAGACCCGTCAAGGAGTAAGGGTTTCACGTCTAGTCTTCTACCTATGCCTGCAAAGTAGCTAACTAAAGAAGAAAACCCATTAGAACTCGATCAAGTATAGTATTTATCCCCTAGTTGATATAAACATGAAAATTGGGGGAAAGATTACCTGGGGGTTTTGGGTTTTTAACCCCTGTGGCAGAAAAAATATAGGTTTATGTGTGTGTGATTGATGATAAAAACATGATTTTGAGAAGAGATGCAATGTTATGTAAGGATTTGAATGAAATAAAGGCAAATAAGGAAGAACGGTAAAGAACATAAGACAAGGGGAGAAACACCCTAAGATACTCCCTAAGGCCCACTTTGGTAACGGAATAGAATAAGCTGATTAGGATAAGGGCGGGTAAGGTATCCATGGGTTTAGATTATTCTACTTTGATAACTGTCTCTTATCTTAGCTTGGGTTAAAGAGAATAAGGAGACCTTATTCCAATCAATTTGATAACCTGCCTGGAATTAGATTGGAATAATATTTTGCATACCTATTTTACCCTCTCTTTTTGAGAGGAGGAGGATCTTAACTCCACCACTTTTCTATAAGGCCCATTACAGGCCAATGCAAAACCCACGCCCCCTAAGCCGACTAGTTGCTTTTATAATGTTGGCATTTTTACATGCCAATAATGGTGAATGTAAAGTAGTTAAAAATTCATTAAAATCGGATCTGCAGTGATATACTTGTATTGGTTGTGGGTTTATTTTTTTCTCTGTGTCTCTACTTGTCAAGGCCACATATATGATGTACCAAATATACTTCTCAGAGCTTGTTGTTACTAAACTCTGTTGTTATTTTTTTCCAAATGTCTATTTTCATTCTTCCCTCTCCCAAACCTGAATCCAAACAAAAGTCTTCTCAGTTTTACGATTTTTGGCATGGGAAATGTTGGATTAAGATTCAAGCTGTTACATGAAGGACCACGAGAGCAGCTTCTCTATTTCAAATCTAATTATACAAAAACTTAATTCGAGATCAATTTAGTGGCTGCATATTTGTTGGTTTCACAAACTAATATCTCTGGATGAGGCTCGTACGTAAACTTATTTGAAAAAGAGACAAATGAAGGGCAAGGCTCTTAATTGACCGAACGATGATAACATGAAAGAAATTGAGCATGAGTGCACATGTGAACTCCATAAATAAGAACACGCATGACTTGTCAAATAGCATTGCTTTGAATATATACACTGTTGTATGTTACAATGGCATTTTGGAAGGGCTCCTGGTCTGCCAACAGTATTACAAAAACACGAAAAAGGAGTATATTACATAGCCAACAAAAGGTCTAAGCATGAATGTATACAAATAGTGGTATATATCGCCGTTGATTCAGGGAGGTTTTAGAGAGCCAGGACCTTCTCTGCTGGAGCACTATTTGTATCAAAAAGCCTGCCAAGTTATGATCCTTCAAACAACCAACACGAAATTCTTTCGCACTGAACAAAAATCACACATATGAACAAAGAGTGACTTGTAATAAATAGGCATGTAAATAATGACAAGTAAGGGAAGTTACCAGTTTTTCCTTGCGGGTCTCATGCATGCAACAAAAAAATTAACTAGAGTCATCAACTTAGTGTACAAAAATACCTGAAAATCAGTGCAAGAAAATACCTGGAGGTCACAAACTTGCATTACAATCAATTTGGCATCCTCTGATAGATCCCATAAATACATAGTATTCCAGAAATCCCGGAAATACCTAGAGCTCACTTACCTGATAATTTGTTTTTCCAGAGATTGCCCATGTACAAACATAGTATTACAATCATATCAATGTAATGACTACCTACATTTCAAAAAATTATGCACCACTACACCACAGATAGGAGCTAATGAATACACCTGTAATTCTGAAAGACATCTTAATCCCTGTGTAACAGAAAGATATCTGCTCAAATTGATAAATTCAACAGCATAAAAAA
This sequence comes from Amorphophallus konjac, assembly GCA_022559845.1. Classification (NCBI taxonomy): domain Eukaryota; kingdom Viridiplantae; phylum Streptophyta; class Magnoliopsida; order Alismatales; family Araceae; genus Amorphophallus; species Amorphophallus konjac. The sequence continues at coordinate 113,994 of JAHNEJ010001130.1, forward strand.
TCACATTTAAAAGTGTGTTTAAAAGTGTGCAAAGGTACAAGGTTGGGACCCACTTCTAGTCACGCTTTTTCAAGAACTAAGTAACTTATTCATGCTCAACAGAAAATCGTATAGGAGAAAAATGACAAGACAACTGTCGATCAAGAAAAATATATTAATCAAGCTATATGCATAATTCAAACTTGTCCTTTCTGCAATCTTCATTGATGCTATAAGTCAAAATCGTATAGGAGAAAAATGACAAGACAACTGTCGATCAGAACGTTCATTTTATTTCTTCTTTTGTATTCTATTGCAAAAGGGATGTTAAAATGGAGAAGCAAGGATTCATTGATGCTTGAACTTAGCAAAGTAACAGACTGGCCTTTTGTATTCTATTTCTCCTTTTGTGCATTATTGGGCTCAGACTAGCCTTCACAATCATACCATTGACAAGAGTGGGGCATAAGCCAGCCCTCATAGTTCATACCCATACAACATATATGCTCCTAGGAACCTCCACAGTTGTATAATGATATTCACTATGTTGCAATGGCACATATGCATTCACTCTTGTCGGGGTAATTATCAGACATCAGGTTTTGCATCATTGCCCATCCCCCTACCAAAATGGTAAGTCAACATCACATAACATATGGGTGAAACAACTGCCGTGCTACATGTATCAAGGGCCTGCAAATTGAAATCCAGACATTACATAAATTAGGATAGAACACCATTATACATAAACAAGATGTCTCAGATATACTCATGGAACCACAGTCGAAGGCGCAACTGTCAAATTCTGAAATTACCATATCAAAATTGAATGAATAAAGGTCAAGGGTCTGCGTGCATATTAAGACTTACTCATGTAACATAAAACTGATACCAAGCATACATATCCAGCTGATAGGTTACCTTCTCATCAGTTGCAGAACCAAGTTACATGCATAAATCAGAACATAAATCATGATTGGACATAGCAAATGAAATAGCATAATGTTGCATACATTAAAATCAAGGAACATAACAGGTCTCTCTAAAATACACAACAAAGAAATTAAAAAAGACTAGTTTCATATGTTTGTGAACGCTTTCATCCCTGAAAATTCTGAACTCTCCTATGTATTGGTAGCCCAAAGTGCATCAACAATCTGAGTTCTACGTTGCTCCCCAGCTGTAATATCCCTTCGACTTAGAAGTATATCATCTGGGACCTGAACGTCTCCCGCATCTTCAATGGTGGCATCATTATCGGTCACCCTATTGAAGTACCAATCGTACCCTTACTCTCGACGAATAAAATTATGAATTACACAACAAGCTAATACAATCTTGCGTTGAATTGACCATGGGTAACAATTCTCCTCTCGCAACGTATGAAATCTCATCTTCAGTACACCGAAGGTTCGTTCCACAACATTTCGGAGTTGAGCATGTCGGTGATTATATTTCTCCTTCTTGTTTGAATATGGCATTCTTCCTCTACCCCGAAATTCAGAGATGTGATACCTGTGACTTCGATAGGGGGCTAAGAATGATGCTGTGTTCGCATATCCAGCATCCACTAGATAATATTTACCACGGGGCACAGTGAAGCCTCCCTCATCTATGCTCCACCTGAGGACCTTCATGTCCGAAGCAGAGCCCTCATACCCAACACAAATATATTGAAAAAACATGTCAAACGACACCACTGCCATCACATTTTGTGTAATGCACTGTTTTCGATCGCGGAAGCGAGGTTGGTCGTGGAGCGACACATTTGCAGGAATATGAGTCCCATCGATTGCACCCAATGCATCCTACAATGCGAAAAGGAATATTAGATTTGTCAATATGGATGGCACAATTACAGATGCATAACATACACCATACCTTAAAGAACGGATAGAAAATATCCTTATCACGTATGTGGGGATGGCATTCGTTTGTGTGCGTTGGGAGCTGGATGAATTCGGTCTTCAATGAAGCCAATGCAAGTGCAAGACGATTAACATAATGACTAATTGTTTGAGAAGAGTGCTGAAAATGCTCACATAATGCACCGGTTGAGACACCATGTCCAACAGCATATAAGAACATAGCGAGTTGCTCATTTGCCGTAACATAGCGTGAGTCAGATATCAAATCTCTACTCACTAACAAGTCTCTCAATCTGAAAAACATTGTTGGATGTAACCTAAACACATGGTAACGCCTAACTTCATGGCCGTTGAGAATATCATGAATCCATGCGTGGCCAGTGTGTGTCGAGGTGTGCATTGGACGCCTAGGAATCACCGATGCATTTTCTTCTTCAATTTGGTCCCATATCGCATCCTCAATTGCATCGAACATTTCATCATCCTCTTGAAGATACTCCAAAACTAGGGCATTCAATTCTACAACATTCAAACACAACATCATGTGATACATTGTTCAAGCGTCTAATACAATACATGCATAATATGGAGATTACAACTCTCGTTGAGTTACTCAAGATGAAGGGATAAAGTTGTTACATACCACCCACTAAGTTGACTCAACTAACGATGCATAATAATAATAATAATAATAACACTGATAAGTATAAAGAACACCAATAATACAAGCAGGCTCAAGAGACCGATAATGAGCAATGGCATCGAGGAAGGACCCATGCTATTGTGCGTAGTTGATCTAGCCTCTACAGTCAATGGTTCAGCCGTTGTTGGGGCTTGGGGTCGATGCACAATCGTTGACATGTTAGAAGAGCTCCCCAAAAACTCAAAATATGCTTTATACGCATGTTGGGCTTCCTCTAGAGACTGAAATCCTTTATAGCGAGCCCCTGGGAACCCTTGTACTTTAGCATGACATTCCGGCCATGTGAGATATATGCCCGGATGACGCCCTACCCATACAACATAACAACTATACTTCCCCATCCCTACTTCTTCTCAATGCCCTGCATATACATTACATAGGAAGGACAATCATACTTAAGTCAATGGCGAATAAGATAGTTCATATAAAAAGGTTCATAGCAAAGAGATTCATCCATTAGACTACATAACACAACGTTCATACATATAAAGGAAATACATGATAAAGAGGTTCAAATTGTTCATTACACAACATAACCAACCAGACAAAAACTTCCCACCGTAAAAACCCAATGCGTTGTGTTCACGATGCATGTAGGACTACCCAATCCACCTTATCTTCCTCACTCAATATCATAAAAAGTGACATATTGGATGGATCTTTAAATAGATCCAATGACTTCACGACCGTTTCACGAGACAGTCCAGGGAGCGCCTTTAATGCTGCAATGCACTCTTGGGGGGTGGGAATCGTATCTGTCTCCTTCACTTCGCTTTCACTTCCTCCCTGATTCTTCTGTAACATCTTCACTAAATCAAGTTTGTCACGAGCGACAGAAGTGAAAGCCATAACAGAATCATCCCCAATCCTCTTTGGACGTGGTTTTGGGCCACCAACGGAAAGTCGCTTGCGTGCATTGGAAGTACCTTCGGTGTTCGAAGCCGGTGGTGGTGTCTCTGATAGACGTTCTACGTTATGAGTCGTACTTCCATACATTGACAAATCAAGGGAGGGATCACAGCTGAAATGAAGGTTGTTCATCCCACCACCCCCTGCTAGAGCATTTAGATATTCTTGAATGGATGATTGGGAAGCCACAGGCCGCCAGGATCCTTCTGCATCTACTCCTGTACTGGTACTATTGGAGCATAAGTATTCCATCTCTTTGAAGAATTTGAATGCCTTGCCCTTTATGACCCTATATTCGGGAGATCTCTGATAATGATGGGAGACAAGATGAGTCAATGGTGTGCAAAATGAGCAATCAGTTGGATCAAATATTCAAATTAATTACCTCAATTAACTCCTCCCAGGCTCCTTCATATCCAGGCACAGGCATGCTGGTCAATGGATCCCAGCCCCACCCACTTTTCCGCAACAATTGGTCATATAAAGTGTATAATTTTTTCAACGTTTTCCAACGATTGTATAATTGTTCCCTACCATGATCCAGACCAGTCCTTGCATTAAATATGGGAACACACTCATTCCATACCTGTGGCTTGAACGTCCCATCTGATATGTTATTTTTATCATAATGATCCCTTAACAACTCTAACAACTTCCCATCCTAGATGTCGGTCCAATTAGGTGCACGGCTCTTTCCTTTTCGAGCGTTATGTGATGGCCCTTTAAATGAATGTGAAGATAATATATAATCAGAAATAACAATAAGGAAAGAGCAAAAGTTCAACTATTTACCTAGCACTTAGCCACTTGAGATAGGGAAATGTTAAGCTCTTAAACTAACACTTACATGACACTAGTTAAAAACTTGTCTATAGTTGTTGCCACCTTATTGTAAGAGGTGTGAAGGACCCAGACTATCAATGGTTCAATGTCTTATTGTAAGACATGTGAAGGACCCAGGGATAAGCAGATCTACTTGACTGGCATGTGAAGGACCCATTATATGCACCTCAGTTTTTACATTATATCTAATTCATTTGGATATAGTGCATATAAAAAATATTTCAGCCTGTTGCATGACAGAACCTTAGATTAGCAGACTTACCATTTCATTTGATAAAAACAGGAATTATTATGCAATCACTTATATGCAACTGCAAGAAATAAATGCCAAATTAACAGTTGAAGGTGAGTATATATAATAGTAAGAATTTTTGCCAGCAACATTCACAGTAATAAGACATGCAAAATCTGGTATGTCCACAATGACTTATGTTACACAGGGATTGGCTAAAGATCTTACCAAACGAAAATAAAGTATGAATGAAATGTTAAAACGACAGGGATTCTAGTTTATTTGTATCTTATATAAACCTAACATTCTTTATCCTCATGAAATCTGTCAGACTGGGATAGCAGCACATTGATAAGCACCGTGACTAAAAATGTAGCATATTGCATTCAGATATTCAAAAAACTAATGTGACAGTCAACATAAATTGTATATATAAGAATGAGCCATGTACCTGCTGCAGACATTGGCAAGCGTTTACGCTTCCTCCCCCTTGAGAAATTATTACTGTGAATACCATGTCCGAAAATCAAATAATAAGTAAGTAGCCATGATATAAAGTTACAGTCAACATAAATTGTAGGATGCCTAAAACTAACATGCAGATTATAGAATGTGGTAAAAAGGACCAAATATTCTGTTATGCAGGTTGTATAGAATTGCCCTTGTATATCAAATCATGTATATCAAACCAATATATGATGAACCAAGCATTCTATATGTACAACCATGTCTAAAAATTAAACAGAGTACAACAAAATAGAACCGCTAATGGGTGCAAAAAAAAACCCAAAATAGAAAAATAGGAGTCATCAGTTTCCCCTCTCGCAGCATACTTGGATCTCATCAAGCAAGACCAAATACATATGAGTAAGACAATAAGATCTGACCAAGAAATCCACCCAAAGGAGGATAAACAATGTATACACCAAACAGAACTGATATAAGGAGTGAAAAGAAAAAATAGGAAAAGCAAAAATAGGTTTCATCAGTTTCCCCTTTCCCCTCCGTCCTTGGATCTCATCATGTAAGACCAAATGCATGTGAACAAAATACAACAAATAAGATCTGACCAGGATACAAATCTGCCCATACGAAAATACATAATGTAAAAGGGACCGAGTTAAGCGCCAAACCTGGTGAAGGGCGGGGAGTTAGAAGAGGAAAAAGATATGACCTCCGTGGTGAAAGTTGAAGTCCTGCTGGAAACTGATGCGGAGGAGGAAGCAGAGGGCACCCTTTTTTATAGACAAGAAGCCTGCAATGTAAAGAAAGCTCTACAGAACTACGGACACAGTATGGCCCGTGACCCTTGGGAGTCTCGAAAGTAGTCAACAGAAGCACAGGAGAGTGCGTGAAAGGTTGAAACAGTCGGAGATGACAAGGCAGAGATGTTAAACAGTGTTGAGAAGACCAGGCAGAAGCTTTCGGACAGTGAGAAGACCAGACGAAACACAAGGACACCGTGCAACCACTGGGTAGCAAGCAGGACGATGTACCCTTTTCCCGATGATCAGTCACCATGCGGCAAGCGGCTCGGGGAAGCAGGCAGCGAGGGGATCCCCCCCACCAATCTTTGCTCCGGATCGGGGAAACAGGCAGCGAGGAAATGATAATGACGCTGCTCACCGGGGAAGAGGATGAAGGGAGATCCCCAACCGCGTCGCAAGGACTGCTCACCGGGAAGAGGATGAAGGAGCCCTCGTGGCCAGGATCGTCACCGGGGGCGCGTTCGTAGAAGACGGATCGTCGTTGCCGCGATGAGGGTAGGAATGGAAGCACGACGCGAGGTAGGGCGTCGCAGCGGTCGGGGTAACGCATTCGAGGGGGGAGGCTCGAATGAATTGTTCGACGAATAAGCTGTTTATCCCAACCGACGTCGGGTGGGTTGTTCGCGTCATCAAAGTCGAACAAGTCACCCGCCTGCCGAACAACGCATGCTATCCGGGCTTATGCGATTATCAAAGTGGGCCTAATTGATTAGGAGGATGAAGAAGAAGATCTCCAGTGCAGCATGGCCTCACCCTCCTCCTCGAAGTTGCATCCTCACGAGTTGTTGGCCATAGAGTTGAATTTATAGAGGTAAGAAACCCATAAACTCTAGTTCGGGTATGAATGGAAATCCGAAGATTTGGCGACTGCAATTGACGTAATCATGTTGAAAATTGAGGTAGGAAGGATCGTAGAAGGATTAGGAACCTTCCTAGATTGCTTCTCGTACTTGAAACCTTCCTAGATCCAACTCTAGGAGGGTTAAAATTGGAAAGAATGGGTTTCAGCAGGACTGAGTTTCCTTACATGATCGCGATCCTCACAGTGACCGCGGTCACACAATACGCCGCATTCAAGGTGGACCAAGTCAAACAACAGAAATTTGAATTTTGGTGAACGCGATCTGGGTTCCGACTGCAATCTGGAGAATGCACTCGTGGGCCAGACAACGTTCATACTGGGTTGGCCAATACACCGGTTTGACGTCCAGGGTATGGAATTGAATTTTAAGGGCTTGAAAGGAGTTGAAAGGGCTCACAATGTGCCAAAGAATCCATCAATCAATAACCAATTGGGACATTAGCAATGAGAATAAGAAAATGACTCAACTTGTGGGTCCAAGACAGATGTCTTCAACAATGAGCCAAATATGTTAGAAAAATAAAGCGCGTAGGACCCCGAGAGGTCTGCACTAGAGAGAGAAGAAGTGGGGCGTGGTTAGAAGGCTTCCGAGCCAAGTGTCTGACAGAAATCTAAGGCATGCTCATCGCCCAGGCCGAGCTGCCTCTGTCGTGGGAGCGGGACCTTCAGCTCCGCCTGCAATGCCCGCCACCCACCCCTTGCTGCCTGCCTCGGACGTCCGGCATCGCTCCATCTTGGACTTGCCATCTTCTTCTAGCCAGGAGCTCACTGAGCCTTGCCCTGTCACATTCTACTGTGGACGACGGCACGTCTGCCCCGCCTCTTAATTTGGCTGCTGTGGAGGATGGAACATCTGCTGAAATGGAGGGTGTCCAGGCTCGACCCTTCACTTCCTCTGATCCAGATGTTGCTGCCTCCAGCCTGCTTCATGGTGCCACTCATGCGAACGCCTCGGTTCCACTGGGCCTCCAGACCAAGCCCCAAGCAATCTGGCGACCTCTCACGTCTGCTGCTCCCCCGACCGTCTCGCCATCTGTTGCCCCTCCAGTCGCCCCACGTAAGCCCCTTGTGGCTCCTCCATCCGCCTTTGGTGCTGCTCCAACCGCCATTACCTCTGTTGCTCCCTTGGCGCCTCCTCCGCCCGCGGTGGTTGACCCGTCTACTTCCCCTTCGGGCCTCGAGGTTCAGCCACCTCCCGCTTCTCCGCTTGCCACGGTTGCTCCTGCGATGGTCCATTCCACCTCCCCTGCGGTGCACCAGGTGATTCCTTCCCATGCAGCGTCTGCTTCTTCTGAAGGTGGTCACAAGGTGGGGGTCGAGTGCGCCTCCGGCCAGCCAGCAAACCCCCCTGACGGTGCTTCTCCGGCCATCCCGGTTGCTCTGGCGGGCCCGACTGCCGTCGTCCTCTCTAAGGAAGCGGAGCGGTTGGCCCGTTTGGCTGCTCTGCGCGCGATGAGGGATTAAGTCAACGCTCTTCCATCCTTTTCTCAGTTTGGGGCTTATGGCCTCCTTCGGCCCTGCTTTGCTGCAGCTTCTTTGGTGCCGTCTCCGCTGGCCTTGCAACCCCCCCTAGACGTGATGATGGCTTTGTGAGCTGAGCCTCGCGACGACGTTCCTCCACCACCTACTGCCTCCGTTCAGGCTGTCGGTGGTTCCGCCTGTGGCATCTCCAGCCAGTAGTCTCCCCCGACTGCCTCGCCTGATGCTCCCCGAGGCTCCCCTGCGTTACCGCTGCAACAAGATATCTACCCTCCGGTTCATGATGCTGCCTCTGACGAGTTTGATGGTTCGGTTGATGAGCAGGGCCTGGAGTTTGATGCTTCTTTCCAGCCCACCGGCAGGAGCAAAAGAAAGAATCGTCGCAAGCCCAATCATCTCGACTCCTACAGTCTCAGGCTTTAGCTGGCGGTCTCTTTGATTTGGCTTACTTGGCCTTGTTTCTGTTTCTTTGGGCCTTTCTTGGGTTCATGGGTTTCTCTTAGAGGTTTTGTAGGTTTATCTCCCTTCTGTTGTTTGTGACCCCTTTCGTCTCTTTTAGTTTGGGTGCCTTTCTCTCCTCCCCCCTCCTCCCTGTATTGCTTATGTCATTTACTGTTTTACTTAATGAAAATCGTTTGCTCGGTGGCTAAGGTGGAGCGTCCACCCCCTTCCGCAATGAAGGGATGAACGGGAAACCTCGACCCACCTTGCAAGTATTGACTTTGAGTAAAAAAACATATGCAAGCATCCCCAGTGCGGTGATTAGACCACGTGAACGCACTGCCTGAATACCCAGCATGCAAAAGGCCCGCCGTCAAGGTGAAGCCCTGAAAATCAATCATGGAGTTCACAAACATCATATTACCCCCATTTTTTTCAGATGGAGTGAGGATGACATTGAAATCGCCACCAATGAGCCACGGGGAAATTAGATGTTCACCAAACGAGAGGAGATTTGAAAAAAGATCCCTACGCTCCCCCATGCTGTAGGACGCATAGATGATAGAAATATGGCAAACAAGAGAGCTGCCATTGAGGAGGGCCATTGTCAGCAATTGCTTGCCGGCCTGCACAACATTTACCTGCAGGTTGGAGTTCCAGGACAGCCAAATCTTAGAAGAGTCCCATTCATTGCCTCCCGCTTTGTCAAAACGAAGTCATCGTCTGATGTTGTCAATCAGGCTAAGTGGGATCTTAGGCTCGGTGATGGCCACAAACTGCAAATTATAGCTCAGTGACTATTGTTTTTAACTCCACTTTTGCTCCGACTAATTTTACTTAAGTTTTACTTTGTTTTAAAGAATAGTATTATATGATTCCTATGGCTAACTATACATTTTGCATTATTTTATAGGTTGCAAATGCTTGTGACTACTTTAAATGAGTGGACGATTTTCATCATTGGACTTTGAATCTCAAAGATCATATTATAGCTCTAAGGGTTTTGAAAAGAAAATCGGAGATTTGAAGCAGAAGATAGAATCACCTTACTAAAGAGATGTATCATTGTAGTTTTCTACATTTCTTGTGTACTTTTTCATGAGAGTATTAAGTGTCATGTAAAGAAGGCAAATGATGTAAGTGTCATGTATCATTGAAGTTGTTCGGAGAGTTTTAGTGTCATGTATCACTTTGGAGCATGGTTCGCCGGATCGGATCGGATAGGCTCGGATTGGCCGATCCGATCGATTTCTGGGCGAACCGACCCGATCCCGATCCAAGATGAACTGATCCACCCTTGGGACCTTTTGACTGGGATTTCACTCTCTCTCACACACACACCCCCTTTCACTTCTCTATTCTTTCACTCTCCTAAGCTTCTTCCTCTCCAAGTCTCTTTCACAGCTCTCTCTCTCTCTCTCTCTCACAACCACACGTACACACTCTCTCACTCTCTCCTCTCTCAATCTATGTTAACTATTTCATAAAATGATGAGCAAATGTCAACTATTTCACATTAAATTTGATATGGATCTATGTTATAATAATTTTTCTATTTTTTCAGTTTTTTTAGATTTTTTTAGACATTTGTATCCCTAGCCGAGTCAGTTGGCCTGACTCGGCCGGGATTGATCCGGGATCGGTCGATCCCACCAACCCAGATCGGTTTGGGATCAGGCGATCCGATCCCGATTCCCGATTTCGCCGTCCTTGCTTTGGAGTCCCATCTGAATTAATCTTTTCATGAGATGTTCACCACTGAAGTAATGAGATGTTCATAATTGGGTTCTACAAGGTTCCAAAGGATGAAACTGGTCATATTAGTTCGACCACAAATAGCTCTTCTTTTATTCATGGATGAAACTGGACTTTGCTAATGGAAGCAGAAAATCTTCTGGACCTTTTTGGACTTCATAGAACTAATATGAGCAGTCCTCTGCACAGAGTTAATTCATCAAGAAATTGCTTTCTTACACATGATTGGTTTTAACCCAAAGAGTTTCCTACTTAAACAAGATTCAAACGGCATTCAAAGCCTGTGATTACACATTCTCAAACCCAAGAACATATCTGTGTGGAACATATCACATACCACAGAACATATCTCATAACCTGTCCACATTCTCAAGCCACATAACATATCTCATAACCGAGCATACACCATTAACTTTAAAAGTCATTACAGTAACCAACTGTGATCAAAAGTCATTACATAGGACTACTAATATGTCACTCTCGGCTAAGAAAAACCAAGTCATTACATCCTGCAGCAGTGAATCACTATGCACAAAAGAGTGTGCACCAAAAAGTTGCTGCGTCACCCAAAAATTGAACCAAAGAGGCAGTTGTCCTCACTATTACTGCTGGCTTGGACTTTGTTGGTTCACATTGCTTGCAGAAAACGATGATTGTGTGATGGCATCTGCAGTCACATTGCCAATAGCAGCAGGCCTTGTACTCACAGAAGAACCTGGTGTGCTTACATTGCCCGTCATAGGAGGCAAATATAACCTCTCATTTGGAATAGCCACTGATCTAAAAACAATAGGGAGAAAACAAGCCAATCTCCCTATAGCAACTAACTAGAATATAAAAGAAGGTTTTACATAGAACCTGGTTGAAGGATGTATGTTTCTGTTAGTAGTGGAGAGTGTCTGAGGAGCCACCTTCCTTTCTGGGTCTGCCCGGTGGCCTAGGATTCATATGAGCGACACTTGGATAGAGTTAAGTAATAGTAGGGTTGAATATGAGTTGTAAGCTATTCATTACCTCGTAGTAGGTGGTTGACTAGTTTCAGGGGCCGTTGCATTGAATTGGTTCTTGCATTTTTTTTTGCATAGTGGCCATACCACTCACACCTCTTGCACTTATGATCTTTTCTTGATTTTCACCTGACCTTCGTATCTCTGATTCTTTTCTTCATAGGTCTGCTTGGTGACTGTTTAACCTTTGGAGACAGAATGGGATCGATGTTCTAGTGTTATTCTTGACAACATGCTCTTATCAGGTATGGGTTTATCGGGTATGGGAGCAATGTGGAGATAACTTTATACCTCTCCATAGTGTAGCATTTATTCACAAAAGTTTCCCATTCCACTTCCCTGCACGTGGCAAGAAAAGAGGTCACGTGCACACATGGCAAATCAGTCAGCTGCCACATTTGATAAGAGCAAATCTTGTCTCTAATGTTCACAACTGACCTCTCATGTGGGCTGCTAACTTCTCCAAAAAAGGGAGTGGATTTCTAAACTGCATAACCCCCCAAATCTTTTAGGCCCGCTTTGATAATCTATTATGATATGGTTGAATGACTCATCTCGCCCCATCTTCATAACTGAGGTCGAGTAAGCAGTTCGACCCCATCGCCTCTAATGAGTTCTTCCACCAAAACATCGTAAAAGTGCCGCATTGACCTCGATTTCACATAACTCACCAAAGCCTGTTAAGACAAGACTGGTGAATAAGCAAGTCAAATGACCTCAACCGACGAATAGGCCACCCTCCTTCCGCCTATTCGATTATCGAAGGCGACCTTACTGATTTCCTGCATGTGTCTTTTGACCTTTGGAACAAGACTATCCTTCCATTTTAGGGCTTTCCTCCTCCTCAATTCCATTATCTTCATTATTTCGTAGTGTATGGAGTTGATATTATTTAATATAATCTTGTACCTGGTCTTTCCGATGAATGTATCAAAGGACTCTGAAAGATTATTTGTTAGGTAATGACATTTTGCATCCCTGCCGAACATAATCCGACTCCACTTTTCACCCTTCTCACTAGCAGAGTTCATATAATTGTGTGCATCAACATTTTTTTATGTGATCTGTCTCATGTACTCTAAAAACTCTTCCCTTGTAAAACATCTAGCTACATTCCATACCATTCCCTCCAATAGCTTTCCTGGGTATTTCTTTTTGAAGTTTTTGTCTATATGCCAAACATAGGTTCTATGCTAATTAGTAGGATAATGTTGTGTTTGGCCACTTCTAAACCATTATGTTTGTCTGTTATTAGAATCATACCGAGGGCATCTCCAATGGCTTCTGTCAAATTGTATAAAAAACAGAACTAACTGCCCTCATTTTCAAATCCGACCACACCAAAAGCAATCGGGAAAAGCCCATCATTCCCATCTAACGTCGCTTCATTGAGCATTGATAGCGTGCATATTTTCTAGATTAATTACGTATATTTCATGTAATTATGTTCATCAAAATTATCATTTTATATGCGAATACCTATGAAAATTCATTTCTATAATTATTTGGGATATTTTGTAAAATTTACATTCCTTGGGCATATTTATTTGAGCATTATTAAGAATTATTTAAGTGCATAAGTTATTGTTTCTACGTTATTTAAATATTTAAAATGAAAAATAATATTATTGATAATTTCTCTTATTATAGGAGGGTATTATTGAAAAAAATTAAAAGAAAAATAAAAAATAATTAATGTGATTTTTTCTCCAAAAAAAAATTGTGAAACCTTAACTCTATTCAAACACCCTAAAGGGGGATGCCCTAAGTATATATTGGACAGTTGGAGTAGTTAAATCTTCTTAAATTTATTCTTAATTTAATCTTCCTATATCAATCTACTTAGTTTAATCTTTTTAGTTAATTTTCTTCTTGTTTGATTCACATCCTCTCTTTTGCGTTCTCTTGTTGATCCTTTTTCTTCTTCCGTTCTTTGATTTGCATCGTTCCTTCTCCTCTTTGGCATCGTGTTCGCATGGTCCGTAGTTCTTCTTATCATTATCCCTCCTCCCCTCTTGTCCTTCTCCTCCTCTCCTTATTCTCACCCCAACTCCATCTCACGTTCGCCTTCCCCTTCTTCATTCTTCTTTTTCTTTCTTCCATCAAACGTAAACACATTCTTCTTTCATTTGTTTTTTTGATATTTTTTCTCTTCATCTCTCTTAGTTTTTATCTTCTTTCGAATCGTTATCTTTTTATGCTCACAATTTCTTCTGTTAATTTATGTTTATTTCCCTCTTATTTCTTAGTGTTTTTTTACGGGAGGAGGAGCTATTCTCACAAGCGACAGACATAGAGTCTCGAGCATCCTCTTAACTGTCACATCACAATCATAATTTTAATTTTAATTCAATTTCCTTCGTTATTGTGATAAAGAGTTAGTAGTTGGGAGTTTTTTACATTTGTTGTGAGGTTCATTTGAGTTATTGATTTTTGTTTGAGTTAATTTTCATGCCTATTTTTTAATTTTTTTCATTTCTCTTTACTTTAATTAAAGTTTCAATTCAAACACTATTGATTTTTAATCTTAAAAAAATCAAGATTTTTTAACATAAGAAAGTAAATTTCTGAGTCAGTTTCACTATTTAACTACTCTTTTTAATCATTCATGAATCGAAATTTAAATTTGGTAGAGGGTGTATTCACGATGTACGCTTTCGCTCTATCAATTTTTAACACCGTTATTAGAAAATTTTATAATTTTTAGGTTGATTATCTTGTGTTTCTTGTGCATTCGTTGACATTAACAAGTTTTCTTTTATTTTGTTCTTTACATGAAAATAAAAAAAATCAAAAAAATGATCCTAAAATCCTCAAAAAATAAAAAATCAGCATAAAAATAAAAAAAATAGAAACAAAAAATCCAACAATACAATAAAAAAGAAATGTTGGGCTTCTTGAGACAAGTCCTCTTTCTCTATTTCTTTCTTTCATACTTTATATAAAAAAAAATGAGAGATCGCGACCAAGGTTAGTATCTCATAGGGAGTTTGGGAGTAATTTTTTTCTTAATATTATTTCTCATTTAACAAATATTTCACTGTGATTTTTGTCACAATTTTGAATTTATAAAATTTAACTTTTGACATGTTTAGTAAAATCTAAATAATATTTAAGAGAATATGGAGTTTTCTCGTTAGGAGGTGGTTGAAGAGAGAGAGATAGGTGGTAATCGTGTGTGTGAGAGAGAAAGAGGTGGTTATGAGAGGGAGAGAGAGGGGTGACATATGTGTGTGAGAGAGAAAGAAGTGGTTATGGGAGAGATAGCTCTTTTATAAAAAATAAGAAAAGAGTTATTTTTTATTTAAAAAATCTTAATGAAGAGTTAACTCCCTCCCTAAAAATCAGGAGAGATGCTCCAAATATGATTTAGTACACATTCTTTCATCAAAATATATTTTGAGAGAGAAAATATCTAAAAAAACATAACCAAACACCCCATTACCCTCCCTCTTTTGATTTAGTTTTTTGTTTTCACTTTTCATAACTATTTAGTTTCTATGTTTAGTATCGTTTAATTAAAAAAAATTCCCTTGCTAGTTAGATAGGATCATTAACTAAAAAAATAAAATAAAAAATATTCCATTTCAAGATTAGAAACCACATATGTCATGTCTAGGTTATGGATCATATAGGTTACATTAATTATGATTCTTGCTTTCATTTTCTTTAAAGATTAATTGTTCGTGCATTTACATTAAAACCCCCTTGCTGAAATTAATTGTTGCATTGCATCCCTCTAAAACACTTAAAGTGGGCTAACCCTAACAACATAAGGTGTAAATTTTATCACCCTTCCTTGATCCATAAATCACAATTATTCTTACATCTTGTGCATAAACCTAATAAAAGCAAGCAGGCATTAGCCCCTAGAATCATACTGCGACCTAGGTGCAACGTGAGTCTACAATCACTTTTGAAACTAGTGTCTAGGCTAGAGGTTAAAAGATAAACGCCTAAACGGACAAGTGGTTCTCGAATTAGGTTCTTAAGAAAATAAGAGGAGTCTTCTACTTCCCTACCTCTTACTTGGTCGGTGGACAAGGGTGAGGGTGGATTTAAGGTGTGTCTAGGTCGCTTTGTGAAGTCCAATTTCTAGATCTAGATTGCGCATAGGTGTCTTAGGTTAATTTGTTTGACAACTTATTTGTGTCTGCTTAAAAAAATAACACAAATAAAAAAAGAAAAAAAATTTGGGCGCAACTTTTGTGTTTGCTTAAATTATAAAAAAGAAAAAAGAACTAAAGCAATAAAAACAAACAAACAATAAAATAAAATAAAAAAGGGAGAAGGATGAAATGAAAAAAATTCATGAGGACTTACACTAGTGGACATGAATCTGATTACACAGATTGGACAAGTTGGATCTCAATGCTCTAAAAATTGATCAATTCCTTGCCCCAAGTCACAATCTCTTCACATCAGACACAACCAAACCAAACACATCTTACATACCACTTCCTACTTATCATGAGAGTTGCTACAATTATGCTAGCTCCACTCATCATGTAAGCGAGTGTCCTATGAGTGCACAATTTTCACATCTCATCTAAAATCTAGTGCAAGCCATACATGGTTTCTATAGCTCGGATGAGGATTCATTTGTCAACATGTATAACCAAGGTTGGAGGGGCCATGTTGATTTTTCTGGGACACCACATCAGGCTGAGGTTTATAGTCTTCCAACTTAAAATTTTTCGAGTATATTTTCATACTTTGATTCTTAACAAAATGATGCATATATTGGAGGGCAGTCCACATATTTATATATTCTCAGCCTTAATATTCGCAACATTTACATCACATACCATATCAGCCACCTCAAATAGGTGACCTAACTGATGAGCAATTCATGTAGCTTGAACAATTGATCCTTACAATGATCGCATGTTGAAGCTATCATAGGGCAAGAGTGGCTGGGAGGATGTCGCACATCTTCGATGCAATGATCGCATGTTGCTCAATATGCACCACACAAAACTTCATACATTTTTACGAAATCCGGATGAAGTGAAAAATACTGTACATCAGTGAAGAATAGTTTGCAGTGAAAAATAATCTATGAAAGTGAACAATAGTCCATAATATTCATGGGAGTGAAAAATAGTCAATAAAACTCATAAGAGTGAAAAATGGTACATAAAAGTAAAAAAAAACTATCAAATGTTCATGGTATAAGAGCATTCATCTAGCCCTTGTTCGCCGGTACCATCTAAAACTGAGTTTGTTGGAGTCTATAATAAGCAGGTTGAACAGAACAAAATGCTCTCGTTTTGCTTGAACAAGGCAGAATACGTATTCGACCTGGATGGGTCGAATACGCTATCCGCCCTCCTAGTCCACTGGTTCCTTGTTCTATTCATTATCAAATAGGGCCCTAAAGAATATATTTTACTTATATTCTAAATGAAGATGGCAGCATAGATAAGAAAGAGCCAACCAAATATTTCACATTTAAGAATCTATTTTGCTAAAAACTCACAAAATTCTTCGAACCCTTAGAAAAAAAACCCACTGAGTTAACCAACATCTACGATCTATATCCTTAGAATTTTATTTTCAAAAATAATCTCTCTCTCTCTCTCTCCCTCCCTCTCTCTCTCTCTAGTGACCTTCCCCCCAACTCTCACCATGTTTCGACTTCTGGGTGAGAAGACAAGCGGCGAGGCCATTGGGGGGAGACCCTCCAATACCATCCACCCTCTCTTTCTTATCGATGACCGTTAATGAAGGGGGATTTCATATGTTTATCACTCTAGTTTACCCTAAACTATAGTTAAGTTGAACACTGTAGAACCTTCTCAAGGAGACGAACAGCAACAGCTTATTCTTATAATGGAGTAAATTTTATGGGCTTTTTGATAAATAGATATATTGCGACATATTTTTCTGATTTCAAAGACTAGGGCCCCAGAATGAAACCATCGATATATTTATATCCTTAAATGTGACGGTGAAAAATACTTCTGAATACGTCGAAATAGTTGCCTTTACACCTTATGCTTATCTTTTACATGGACTCGTAACCTTTTGAGAGCTGATGAGGTCACGTGAGTCCCAAGAGTGTTGTTAGTATTTTATGTTCTTTTCGTAGCATCTCCCAAGGACATCGTTTAGGTGTTAATATCCTGAGAATAGGAATTATGTATCTAAAAACTATTTGGATATATTTAAGGATATGTTTGAAAATTGTTAAAAGTCAGGTCATTTGTGTAGCTTCTCTGGTTTCAGCTAAAAACTCTAATCGGAACACTTCTGAAGGACAAATAAGATTGTTTTGGGGACGATTGACTAGATCCACGATGAAAGTGGGAAGTTGAAAAGCCACTTCCAATTAAAAGTTTTCACTAAACACGCCATCGATGAGTGCCAGATGCTTGCCCACACCAAATTCTCAAAGCTTCTTTCTTACATATCATTTTAATGAGCATGACAAGCAAGGATGATGGGGAAAATAATTGCATCTACTATTGAGAGCCAAAGACATCAAATAGTTTGAGAAAAAAAGTTGCCGAATATGCAACCTCCACATACTGGCGGATAAAATATATATTGTAATCTAAAAGAAATGAGTGATACAAACACAAATCAATCGGTGGAACCCTAAAATGAATATTTCTTTCTAGCATTCTAATGGTACACAAACTCTTCACATCCAATCGCCGGACTACTAACTTCACAGTAAAAATTCCGCATGTCGGGGAGCACAGGCGAGGCAGCCGATCAGAGTGGAGCAATGGAATCCACTTGCCCTTCTCTCGCCAACCTGGTTGGAGTTGATAAATCCTAACTGAGATAAATTATAGATAATGAATCTAGGGAATTAAAGGTGCTCTGGGAACTATAATCTAGCTTTTTACCAACTATATCTATTTCATGAAAATGAGACAGGCCCTTATAGATATGGTGTATAGGATTAGCATAGTTCTAGCAACTAAAAATCTCCTATTCTTTGTATTTCACCCAATCACAGATTTGAAGGCAAAATGCCAATTGCATTCAAGGAAACAACTACACTAGTATCAAACCACACAAAATTGTCCCAACTCAAATTGGATACACTTCATGGCACGATTAACATACAACCAACAGGCACTCACTCAGTCCGGAAAATTAATTGTGCACTGCTTCGAAATTTAATCTCTATGGTTAGATGTGACAGGTTTTATGTACAACAGCCTCGAGAAAAGAACACACATGGGACTCTTCAACAAAAAGCAATTTCCAACCAAGCCACACATTTAACTTATATAATGCAGAAAAACTTGTGCATAGAACAGAAGTAAATAGCATGGTGCATCTAATTCGTACAATAGTCTCTATCTTCACCTTAAGAGGATGAACAGCTGCAGGAATTAGTTGTCTTGATGGTCTCTACTGGTGACGCGGAGTAAGCACTGTCATACCAAAAAAAGAGACTTAGTCAGGCTAGTGCAAATCAACTATCAATGTCATCATACTATCACATGGACAGAAATGCTTGTAGTCCAAAAGCACAAGTTTTATAACTTACCACAGCATAAGAAAAAAGATCGATTCAATACAAGCAAATAGCATTTTCTTTTTGAGCAATTCACAAGAGTTTGCAAACTAAAAACATATCTTGTGCTACTACTGATGTTAACAACCTGTGACATGAAACTTAGCTATCAACGTAAGCTAGCATGATCCTCCAGATGCAAATGGTTGGCATGAGGAAGATTCTGGGTGATGAAAAGTGATCATGATTCATGTTTCAACAGCAGGAAAGTTAATACGAAGAACACTCTTCAGTCACACATTATTAATCACAGTTGTACAAGACAGAACAGTGATGAACGTAAGGAATGAACATTCAACATTCCGCATCAACCCATTCAGGCAAGTGCATGATACTCAACCAACTTGATGAACGCATGAGCCATTTGCAAGACATTTCTCCAACACTACATATACCACTGACAGTAGTTACAGTATGAGATGCAAAAAGGTATTTTAGGGAAAATTAATTAATCACCAGAGACAAAATTTGAATTATACACTTGCCCAACCAATTGCGTTTAGGCTGTCGGGGTTCCTTCATTATTCGTACCCCACTGTTCGTCACCCTCATTTCCGTTAACAAGGACGGCACCGTCTGTAGAACCATCAGCATCAACTTCAATGGCTTCCTCTTCAGCTTCTACGTTGTCTTCTACTGCCTGAAAAACAATGTATCGCAAGTTAAAGATTTGAAAAATAATATATTCATTTTAATAAGAGGAATTTCCAATATAGCAAATCTCTTCACATTGAGCATTGTGCCCATTTTCTAGTCAGCTTCTTAATTTTTAATTTTTAGCTTTGGGAAGCTCCTCTTTAGCAAAAAAACCATGATATTTCAGGTCCTGAAGAACATTTCTTTCTTTCCATCGGAGAGGTACATAATGACTAACAATAACAAAAAAACGGGTATAGCTCCTATGATACATAATAACCTTTAAAAAAACAGTGGTAAGGGCAAAGCCATTTTTTAAAAAGCCAAGAAAGAAAGTAGAAAAGAACTAAAATGCAAGAGTAGTAATGTAAATCCAAGTTCAAACACCGAAATAGACATTCAAGACTGGATCATCCACATTTCTCAAAGCACAGCAATGTTATGGTTACCAAGGTGAAACCATCAGTTCTTGAATTTTCAGCAGGATAATATCTTACAAAAAGGGATTTAAATCTGGCTTTCTGAATGAGAACAATGCGAACCATACTGCTTATGACTTCTTGGAAAATTATTAAAAAAAACTGAAAAGTTGCCTCGTGAACTAACAACAATATGAAAAAGTACACTACAGACCTCATGGCCAGAATCTCCATTTTCAAGAGGTACTTGCTCATCTTCACCAATTTGCATGTTTTTGAAGGCTTCAACAAGATTAGTGTTGGCTTTTCCAGCATAATTTATGTACTGATCAGCAGGAGGATAGTTACCCCTGTTTCCAAAAACAAAATGTATGAAGAATAACATTGCTTAGTAAAATAGAATTCCTAGGAAGAAAAGCTTCTGCAAGGAACAAATTGCTTAGCCTTAAAAATCATCAGCCTGTCCCGATCCAATCGGGAAAAGATCGGGTTTCACCCAATGGACCTTTGCAGCAGTATCAGGTACGAGTGGAACATGTTTGAATTGTAAAATTTTTGGAGGTAAAGGTCCACAGAACAACCAAAATCCCAACTTATCACAGTTTGATTCAAGGCAGGGTTCAATGACTGCTGGGCTGGATTGAACTGGGTCGAGCTTTTCTTCATTATACCCATGCCTACCTCCAACCAACAGAGCCATTCCCACTTCTAGGTTCTAAATAACATCCAATCCCATGATCAAGAAGAAAAAATAGACAACACAAATTTATGCTACCATCCTACCAACAAGTTTCTGATAAATTAAGATTATTTTCAAAGAGAAAGCAAACAGGAACTTGTCAGGATCTGCATTGGATCTTGACCCACTCAGTGCTATGGGGCAGATTGGTTTTTTTTTTTTTTTGGTGAACGTGGCACAGTGGCCAGGGGAAAACCGGACACCCCCACACCCAGGGATTGATCTAGCATACCTCTAAATAACTTTTGGAGAGATTCTTCCGAAGGTTGCACTTCTCTAAATTACTTGAACACTGGCCACCCACAAATCTCTTTTATCACAGCTATGGGAGCCATGGTTACTAATGATTAACTATGTTATCAAAGGCACTTGAAGCACTCGCCTAGGTAATGAGGCGAGACAAGGTGCCGATAGTTCAACTCACCTCAGTGATTAGGCAGGGCCATCGATGACTTTGGGCCAAGCCACTTAGGCCACCCAGCCCAGCCCATTCCTATAACACATGCATGTAGAGATGTAAGTATTCTTATAGGTTTTATATGTGTTGTTAACATATTAAATGAAATATGTACATATCTGACCTATTTATAGTTTTAATGAAATGTCGCCTCAAACGCCCTAGGCCATCACCTAGGCGTTTGAGGCTTGAGGAGTTTGAGGCTCTTGCCTCTGACTACATAGATGATTAATGAAGAAACAGAGCCAATACAGCAGCTATAAACCACATATTTTCGCTGGAGCATCTGAAGAACCTAAAAAAACTATTGTTTAAAGAAATGGATATCCTGCATATTTTATGTCAATATTACAAACTGACTTTAGTGAAGTAGTTTTTCCCATCGAGTCACATGAAGAATGCAACATGACCACAAAAAGTATAAAGATAAATACTTGCCTTCTAGGAAAGGTTTCTTTAGCAAGACAATTAGGAGTGTCAAAATATGTCAAACTTCAAATGGAACATGTTTTATTAGATGGACAAGAGCCCAAATCAAAGCTATTGCGTTTGACATTTGATCAGGGGGGAAAAGATGAAATTGCAGGTATAGACAGTTTGAGACATTGCATTAAGCTAATGAGTTTCCCACAGAATGCAGCACCATAAAATTCAGAGTTGTTACTGAAAGCCAATAATCACAGGTTCTCAAAATGTTTTTCTTGCATTCAGAAGAACATAAACCAACATATCTCGTTGTAGGTTATTATAAAAGTATAATTCTATTTCATTCATTGAGAATCCTAACATAATTAAAAAAAGCAATAATCAACAAATTAAAGAATGAGTATAGTAACATTGGCCAGTAAAAAAAATGATTTGACTACTCCACTAGTTATTTTTAACTACCTTTCCCAGGTTCCCACAGCAGGACCCTTTTAGAAGTGGACAGTATTACCAAACTATTAAATAACAGGGAATTTGCAAGAATACTACGATGTTCCCACAGGCAGCCAGCAGGTTATACTGATCTGATCAAAGATTGACCAATTTTGATGAAATCCTGTTCAAAGTTTTTGTTTATTCACTTCTAGACCAGTGCAAATCAAATCCCAGATCAGATTTGGTTCATCCCAACAAAGCATGAAGCAGAATCAGATTACTTTCCACCCAATTCCACCAGCAATGTTTGTTCAGGAAGGAAGGCAGATGTGTCTTACTGTCATAAGCATTGTGATTACATAAAAAAGAATGAAACATACTTCCAAGAAAAAAGTTTACGTTCATATCAAGAGGAACAACAAAAACACTTAAACACTGAATGCTTTTCAACCAACTAACAAAATGAAATTGAAGATCATGCAAAAGAACCACATCCAATTGATTGGTTTTGCATGGGAAACAGAAACAAAATGTCCAACATGTGAGGAAATATGTCGTCAACAGACTCATATAACGTAGACTGAACCTGATAATAGAAAATCCAACGACAAGAAAATGAGCTTCTTGCAAAACATTGGACAAAAATAGAAAGGAACTGGAAGGCTAAGACAGGCAGGTAAAACTATAGAAGGGCACCTTTTTTCTGAAAGATTAGACTCAACTTCAAGAGATAGATGCCAGTCCTCAAATAAATTAGGGTACTCCTCAGGATCTGCCAAAGACTCTGCGGCTTTTGGGTTAACCTTTCAAGAAACAAAAAAAAGGGTAAGAAAGGACTCTTGCTTTCCCTCTTAAGATCGTAGAAATGAAAAAAACTAATCCAAAGAAAATGCAGGCTCATATATGAACAGAACACACTAAAGAAAAGGAAAAAAAGATGTTCATTTTTTTTGAACATGTATAATTCAAGAAGGATAGAAGGAACCTTGTTGAGATCATTTCGCCAGATTCCTACAATCTTAGAGACTTCACTTGGAAGATATGATCGTGCCATTAAAGCAGCCTCTGGTATGCGATTGCTGCAAATGAAGTAAACCAAGTGAAAATGGTGCCCACAAATATATTATCAAAAAAATATGGTCAAAGTATTTCTTCAATCAAAGAACAAAGCTGAGTACCTCTCCACCAATAGCTGAAGGCAATCCTCCAATTTGCCTAACATGAAGAGACAGAGGAAGGCAACATTATTCTTTCCTTGCTCTTTCGCAAGAGATGCAAGTTTTGTCAATCCCTCTGCATCTCCAAGAGAAGAGTAAAGAAGCAATAAACCACTCAAGTCCATAGCATTTGATAAACATTCCTCAGCCATTTCTAACTGCATCCAGAAAAAAGACAAAATGTATAATAAGATAAATCCATATGAAATGATCAGAAGCATGTGGCAGTGTCAAGTTGTGCTAGAAAATAGCAATCAGTGAAAAGACGAAGGCAGGTCCACAGCAAATGCCTTTAGAAGGAAAAAGAAAGACATATTAAGTCCCACAGTAAAAACTACATTAAATTTAGCCCAAGTTAATCATTTTTAAACAATATTGACAGGAAAGAGATTTTACTGGCTAACAATTGGCAATGGAACCAAAAGATAAGTATTAGACCATGTATTTCTGTTCCATGACTGACACATGTCTGCAGTTATATATCATAAAAAAGACTGCACCATAAAATATGATACAATCAATAATCTACACCATAAATTATACAAGAAAAAAGAAGAAATTAAAGTTCATTTAACTAATATACAGTGTTTAGCTGTCTTTGTATGAACACTCATTACTGTTTTTCAGCAAACAAGACTACAAGAGAATACCTTTCCAGATGACAAGGCTAATTCTCCTAACTGCTTCCATTTTGATTCACTTTGGACTTCAATAGCAATTGCCTGAGTAACAATAATAAGTCAATTTTAAGCACCCCAAGATTGGACAGAATAATAAACTGATCAGCATACACCGCAATATGCCATCTAATCATAAAAATATACCTTCGCAACCTCTAATCTCCCCAGCTGAACAGCTAGATCAAATCTGTAATTAGGATCTGTAGCAACTTCCAATGCATCCTCCAGCATGCCTCGTGACTCCAAGAAATGTGCCACACTAACAAGTACAACATACTTTCCCAAGTGAGAAAGAATTGGCTGTCAAACTAAAGCATGTAAAAGATTATAAAATAAAGAAATGCAATTCTGAAAGCAGATCCTTGGCAGGCCAGATAAAACTATGTTCATCTCCCCAAGTCCCTACCACAATAAAGCCATGACCATGACACAGATGCCAACCACAGGTGAAGGCTTCAAATGCAACTAGAACTATGTTTTCACAACAAATAGAACCATCAAATGCAGCTCTTCACAGATCTTCTACACAGTATCATCGCATATTCCACGTGTACACTGTTCAATTTCTTCAATAAATGTGAATCATCTTGAGAGGGATATTGTAATACAAAGATCATGTCGTAGTTAACCAAATGGTGCATGACAAGAATCTACATGACCATGTGTCAATATGTATCATTGCATTGAAACAAGATTTATATCGCCAAGAACAAAATGTGCCGCATCATATGTTATCCTTTTCTATAAATTTGGACCCACAACAAATAGAAAGGAAACAAAACCAATTAGGAGGCAGCATGTTCTAAACTCTAGTATTCAAATCCCTCCAATTTGAGCCATCAATGTAATGAGAAAGAGAGTAAAATCCTAAGAAATGTGACACAGCATAAGAGCAGTACGTGTAATTAAAATTCCTTGTGTCATCCTTCTCAATTTTTTCACATTTCATATATTCCATTTTGGGCAGATTGACCTTCAGAAAAATATCAAGCACATCAATTGCAATGATACCTGTTATGGTGTTCCTTGGGTATTGAGGGTAAAATTTCATCTGCACGTTCCAAATCACCACGCATCACCAGAGTTTTATACTCAATCAAACTGAGAAGTAACGTGTATCCCACCACACTGCATTGAGGGTAACAACATATAAGCCATGTACCTCAGTGCTTGAATTGACAGTAGAAAGCAAATGAGACCTAAACATCACTCACTTGAATTCTTTGTCAATAAGATATACCCGACTTTGGCTGGCAAGATAACCCAACAGGTACATCGGTCGGTCCAAGTGAAACATTGTAGTCACCTAAAACAATAAAACAAGTGTTTGAACTTTCGCAAGACATCCAAAAAGCATATGACAAAGTGGATGTGAAACAATAGTCTAGAGAGTCATCAGAACAAACCTCTCCACCAACACAATAGTTTAGTCGTGAAGCAGAATTATTGTAAATGAAACAGTCTCCAACCCATATCCCTGTTCGGACCCTCTCATTTGTTTCATGAAGAAGCTCAAATGCCTCTTCAACACCTTGATCATCTGCCGCCCTACCACTATCCAAAAAGGCAGCAACAACGTCCCTCTGCCAAATAAACAAATCTGACTTATTGGAAGGAAACCATGTCACAATCGCACTTCACTGAAAAAGCCACTTGAAGAAGAAGAGGCAATATACACAATAAAGCAATCGGTTGAATATATAACTATCTGTACCCTCTGCCAGGAGGAAATAAAAGCATACATTGTACTTCAGAATGTAAAATGATGTATCGCTAGCAATAGCCACCAGGTCACCACTATCAGCCCAGTAGAGATTCTGGAAAACAAAAACAAAAGTATGTTATGAAGACAATAGCAGGATGGTAATCAAAATAAATCAAATGGCTTTCTATGCATAAAGGTTGCATGAGACTCACCTTGACATTTACATCTATCCTACGTATTAACCTACACTCAGCCCAGTCATAGAAGCAAATGAAGTCATTTGAACACATTGCCAGCAGGGTTCCACCAAAAATACGTTCAGCAGAGAATGTTGGCCGTATACTCTTCTTCTCCTGCAAAAGATACAACCTTCAAGCCCAGTTTAATCTTCTCTTGACAAAAGCTTAAACTTTGCCTGAGTTTGAATCCAAACTCCAAAGTTACAGGAAACATGTAATGACAGAATGTGTTTAAGTGGCTGAATTTCTGCTAGTTTTTCATTTCTTTTACAATGATACCCCGCAGTCAACAAATTGGGAAATGAAAGCGGGAAATCAAGCAAGAAACAAGGTTCCAAAAAATGTCAGAAATAGGAAATGATTTTAGTATTGCAACTTAAATGCATATTTCTTAGTTAAGGCTTCTATATAAATAAATGTCTATTGCAAGCTTTTACAGGGCATAAAAGGAAAATGTTTTAGATAATAGTTTATTAGCCAAGGATTTTATATATTATCTAAGACTTATCTAAGGACACCAAAACAATGGAATTTGATCTAATAAACTTAAACAAGGAGGTAACCAATTAAGTAGCCAACCCATTGTCTATTTCTTAATCCCCAAAACCTTTGAGACTGCAATCCTACAAATCCTTCATTGTTACTGCACCTCTCATCTCTGATCCCCCTGCCGCACCCTCCCACCAGCAGCATACCAACCTAGGTGAATCCCCCCTCTCAAGATGGTGGGGATAAAAAGGCCTTCCTCCTATATTAATCAGCACTTCCCCTACATCTCCAAAATAAATCACTTTTGTTGCAAATGCATTTCAACACACACACATGCATTCTTCCGTCCCAACTACATGACAAATTAAATAATTAAACAAAGGTGCATTGAAGGTGAAATATTACTAATTTGGAGGTTTGCCCATCTCCCAACATGTGACCAGTTGGTTCACCCATGGTAGGCATCACCACATCAGGTGCACTTGTCACTTGTAGGATGGGCAAATAAAGATTTGGAGCACCTGTTATTGCATTCCCATTTTACCAAGTCCATTTGGAGATCTCTCTTTCATAACATCAGGTTAGTGTCGACTCTGTCTGCAAATATGGCTGCTTCGTTGAGGGTGTATAAGCCTTGGAATTCACACTTGAACAAATAAGTGCGGTGGATTGTGCTACATGCCACCATTTGGGCTGTCTAAGGAGAGAGGAACTATCACCTCTTTCCTAGCAAAAGCAGGACAGGAGCAGCTCACTGGCTTCATTCTTCATCACATATGTGACTGCTCGAAGGTTTTGCATGAAAGGGATCTCAATGGCTCTATCATTTTGGCCTTTTTTAGCTACATGGTCTTTGCTCACCACCTAAGTTTGATGTTTGTATGAGGTCTTTTCTTCTGGGGCTTCTTTTGCGTATATAGAGCCTTTGGCCTGGGGTGGTATTCTGGAAAATGGTGGACCGTGGATTGCCTTTTGTAATTGGTGTCCTTTTTACTTTGTACACTTTTTAAACTTGAATATGTGATAGAATCCACTTTCAGGGGAAAAAATTACAGATTAAACAAAGAAAGACAACAATTTCTTCCAAAAGTAACATGGAAAAGTGAAAATTACCAAATTGAACCTGGATTATTATAAAATTACTGAATTCATAGTCATCAAAATGCATTTCACACCCACCCATGGCCCCACACATCTCCTTGCAACTATATCATGACAGTTTAACCAAACAAAGTAAACTTTTTTTGTAATGATAATGAGGGTGAATATATCAAATTGAATCTGGATTCTTATGAAATTACTGAGTTCAATGCATGGTTCGCCAACTCAAACCAACGGTCGACTCATACCAGATCATGGCGACCCCGAGCCATGGTCTGGCGTGGATCGCTCCGATTCCATCATTAATTATTTAAATAATAATATAATATTCAAAAATTAGTTTAATTTTTAAAAATTGAAATTTATAATAATGATATAATGGTAAAACATTAACCATGAATCTTACATTCCATAGATGAAAAACATGAAACACTATTTTCTAGTTTATTGATTTATTAATTATCTGATTTTATATAATGTTCAAAAATTTGTTAAAAATAAAAAATAGACTAAATAATTTATACATACTTTAGATTGATGAAATAGTAGTTGTACAAGTTAAAATATAAGATAAGTAATCCAAACATTGAATTTTGCAAACAAAATAAGAAAGCCTCAAACATGTGACTCGGCCAAGTTGGCCCAAGTCAGTGCAAATCACGGAGTCAGAAAACCCTGGTTCAATGTCAACAAATTAATGTTTAGAACAAACAAAAAGGAAATAGTTGTTTAGATGTACACATAGATAGTAGGCACCACAAGAATTTCAATAAGATGTAAACATCATTAGAATTAAAAAGGGATTTTTGCATATATACCACCTGTAAAGTTTGGTTTTGTCAAATATACCCCTCATATGAGCATATTATCACGAATATCCTTCATTTAGACAGAAATGTTGCAGTTATACCCCTTTCGTTTATTGTCGTCGACGGAAGAGAATATTCCGTGAAATATGACATCTACGGTCATTAGATCTAGGGTATATTTGACAAAATCAAACTTTACAGGGGTATATATGCAAAAATCTTACTCTTTAACTCACACTTAACTCGGGTTAAACACACGGGAGTTACGGCGAGGGCATAATCGTGACATTACTCATATTTCGAGGATATTCATGATAATATGCTCCGATGAAGGGTATATTTGACAAAACCAAACTTTGTAAGGGTATATATGCAAAAATCCCAATTAAAAAAGAATCTGATTTTAAGCTGCACCCAGGTGCATGCTATAATAGAAGTCTTCATGATGAAGTGCATGATACAAGCAACTTTATAATCATAATCTTTTCAGTGATAACAAAATTTTTGATTTCAGGAGAATGAGAGCATGACCACATTTCAAAAAAAAAAAGAATGAAAATGACAACTAAGCAAAGAAGAAAGCAGACCTGGAAACTTTTACTGAAGATCTTTACTCTTGAGGTACTCTCCCGAACTGCATATTCTCCATCTGATGACCAAACAAATTCCAAAGCTGAACCGAATGATCTATTCCTCCATGCCAAAGCAGTGTATATGATGTATTCTCCATCCCCACAAACAACAACAAACCTTCCATTTGGATTGTGTTTTAAGCTCTGAAAAACAAATGTGATTTTTTTAGAATCATTAAATTTGAATATTATCATAAGCATAAACACATTTAAATATAGTCAATGTTAATGCACTCCAATCAACGAACTTTAAGGTATAGGTTCTACAAGGCCCTTGCAATTTCAATTTTGAGCTCATACCATAAAGGTCCTAAAATGACATTACAGTCTCACTTCAAAACAAGCATTACTAAAATCAAACCCCAGGGGTAAAAGGCTGCTACCCCTGTTAAACAAGCATTTGCTGAAGTCTGAAATATGTAAATATAATTAGAGAATCCAATTATGAAAAGTTTGTAGTAGAAATGATTAGAACATGAACATGTAGCTTGACAAGTACAATCATTTCCTTGTCAACTCAATCCTCCCGCCATTTTATTAAACATTAAAGCCTTTCTCTGAAAAGTAGACATTTCCTACAGTTGACAGAACAATCTTCCTCCTCAGGGATCAATACTATATCACTAATGCACTGCTGGGGAAAATATAGGTAATTCTTCACTTATCTACACTTATCCATCATTAGGGAGGCTAGCCGTCATTAAGAATGGGGGATACACTAGAAAGGAAAAGCACAGCCTCCTCACTACAAATTGCAGTTTCCAGGAATTTAGGATCTCTTTCCCATAATTAATTCACTTAAGAACATTCAAAAAAACTTTAGGCAAAGTTATCAATCATATCAACAACCCCTTTCAACAGACATGCACATAGTAGGCAAGTTTGTTCTTTCACTACTGAACCATAGTAGCATGAAAAACATTGGATGGATACTGACAGAACATCATTCAATATACTTCGGTGAGTCGATGAGTGACCAGTGTCCAATAACCATAACACTAGCAAGTCTGGTACCATCTGATAACTCTTTTCCCATCTTTTTAAATTATAGCATTATCTTGCAAGTTGTAACATGGAAAAGGTAAACATTTGAAGATAGTCATATCCTGGGATATTGAACGATACAGGAAAGGGAAAACAAAATCACCCTATAGATGGATTGGTCCTGTGTGTTGGCCAAATGGATCAAGCCCCTACCCCCCAAACATTTCTCCTGAGTGGATAATACTGCATTCATTAAATAAAGGAGAGCATCTACACCTGAGAAAGAGGAGTGTAACCAAAAAGAACCTCCAAAAGCTACACCCCACAAAGCTCTCCCCAAAAGCCCTCAATACACACAAAGGCCAATCCAAAAGCAGATAATGTCACACCAAGAAAGTGTGGGCATAGTGGTCAAGGCACATGCCTAGGCATCACTTAAACACCCCACAAAGCTGTCCCCAAAAGCCCTCTATACACACGAAAGGCCAATCCAAAAGAAGAAAATGCCACACCAAGATAGTGTGGCCATAGTTGTCAAGGTGCCCGCCTAGGCACCACTTAAATACCACACAAAGCTCTCCACAAAAGCCCTCCATAAACATGAAAGGCCAATCCAAAAGAAGAAAATGCCACACCAAGATAGTGTGGCTATAGTTGTCAAGGTGCCCGCCTAGGCACCACTTAAATACCACACAAAACTCTCCCCAAAAGCCCTCCATAAACATGAAAGGCCAATCCAAAAGAAGAAAATGCCTCACCAAGATAGTGTGGCCATAGTTGTCAAGATGTCTAGGCGCGCTTATCCCTCCATACATACAAAAGGCCAATCCAAAAGAAGAAAATGCCACACCAATTTAGTGTGGCCATAGTTGTCAAGGTGCCAACCTAGGCGCCGCCTAAGCAACGCCTATGCAGGAAGGCGCTATTCAAGGTCCTAGGCGACCAGACGCCTTAGTGGGCCATGAAAAGGCAGGCCAAGGCGTCGCTTAGGCGCGCAAGGTAGCCCAAGACGCCACTAAGGCGTGCAAGGCGGCCCAGCACACCCGCTTTGGTGCCGGGTCCGCTTACCCAACCTGCACCGTGATCCAGACCAGTTAGCTCCCGATCCAATTATAAAAAGACCCCCGTCGCCTCGACCCCCATTCCCCCACCCCCTGCCCCCCCCCCCCTCTCTCTCTCTCTCTCTCTCGAGTTTTCAGGGAGACCCCACCACCATTGCCGTCGACCTCCGCAGCTGCTGTCGCCATCGTCCGCAGCCGCCGTCACCGTTGTCCATAGTCGGTGTCATCCGCAGCGGCTGTCATTGCCAATGACCTCTCCCATTTGAGAGGAAGCTCACTCTCCCGTCCGTGGCCGGCTGGCCATTGTCCGCAGCAGCTGTAGACCACGTCCACGGCCCCCCTTGCCAGCCAACCATCATCTCCCTCTTCCACACTGCCGAGGTTCTCTCTCTCTCTCTCACTCTCACTCTCTCATTGTATGTCATGCACACACTGCCCACGGCTGCCCCAACCCTCCCATCTCTCTATCCCCTGACCCCTCTTCTCTCTCTCTCTCTCTCTTATATACATATATACATATATTTGCATGTGATAATTGGTCATGTCTTTTTCTTTTGGTATATGTTTTATATTATATGTATGATGTTTCGAGTATGATTTGCAAACTTTTGGAAGAAATTGACAAACATCATGTTAGTATTTTCTTCGTTCTGAAAGTTCAAGTTTTATTATTTATTTTATCTCAAAATTAATTTTGATATTTTATTGCAATGTCATTTCGATTAGTTTTTATTTCTGTTCTATACTAGTGTTGTTTCCCATATTTTTAATGGTCATGATTAATTTTTATATAGAAAATTATATACATGTGATTATAATTTTTTGAACTTGATGCCTAAGTGCTTAGGGACTCGAGGACCCCAAGCATGGCTTGGGTCGCCTTAACACATTGACAACTATGAGTGTGGCCTCTTTCCTTTGAAAGTGGATAGTACCACTGTTTGTATAAAATGAAAAAGAGGATGTACAAGTATAAGCAAAGAGCTCCAAAAAGATACCCGGTACAAAAGACCACACCAAGGCGGTGTGGGACATGCTAACCCCCCAACAAAACGAAAAGAGGGGAGTTGAGGGTATTGATATTAGAAAGCAACTCCGCCCATTCCCTCACTCTAGTACAAACGAAAGAAATAAGAAAGTCCTCCACTCTAGCCTCCATCCTAAATATCCGGTTGTTCCTTTCACTCCATATGGACCAGAGGGTGATATGAGTGTGGCCTCTATATGTGCAAAGAAACTTAAAACTCAGCCAGCCCCTACCCCTATCACAAATGTAAGAAACCAACTGCTCCATTGTCCTACTCCTGAATTGGAAAATGCAAACCACCCCAAATGAAGAAATGACTCTAGTCCTGGGTCAAGACCCAGAGGATCTTGATGGTTTGGGTCCTTAATTTCTTCCATTCAGGATCTGAAGCATATAGTCATGAGATACGATTATTATCACGATCATATGATTTTGATCTGCAACCAAACTAAACAAGCCAAGGTAGGTTAACAATCTTGCCAATACTGAACCAGAATAAAGGGCAATTGTCTGCATAATAGTTTTTGTCCCAACCCCACTTGTTTTCATTTTCTTTTCCATTTTTTTGAAGAGGAAGGTCCAATGTCATTCGAGAAATTATTGGTATAAATTCAAATCAACAAGAGAAGAAGCTGTATGTTTCACTATTGTTGAATCCACAAAACCGCGGTGTTGAGATACAAAGGTCCAGGGTTATAAGCACATAAACCACAACTCAAATAACCAATACGGGACTATTGCCCGCCCAAATTCCAACACTCCTCCTCACGGTCAAGATGGGCCGTGGACAATAATTGGGTGGAGTAACAAGATAAGAAATATATATAGTTGGGCCAAGACCATGCTCTGATACCATGTTGAATCCACAAAACCGCGGTGTTGAGATACAAAGGCCCAGGGTCATAAGCACAGGAACCACAACTCAAATAACCAATACGGGACTATTGCCCGCCCAAATTCCAACTATTAAAAATAAGAAAATAGAAAGCAACACAGCTACTAGAGAAAGTTTTATGATCATATACATCTTCAGCAATATAAGAACAAATTGGAGAAAAAAATAATTATAAATCATTTAAACAGTAGTTTATGTTTCAGTAATCAGAGATACAAATGGCCCTTTATCAAATAAACTTCAATAAGCAGTGCAAATTCTTTGCACTCAATAATCAAAGTATTATTTCTTTTATCTTAAAATATCATAAAGCATAATGCTTTAGACAAGCAGTCTAACACGAGTTCAGAAAAGCAGTCCAACCAAGATGTGATAACGATTAATCCACTCACTTGAGGGTAGAGGTCACAGCTGCCCAATTCCTTTACTGCCAAGGGTATCCTTTCTCCATCTGTAACCTGGCATGAAAAGGAAAATCAGTGCCAAAAGCAACTAAAAGGGTGCACATTAAGGTCTACTAGCATCAGAAGAGTCAACTGACCTCAAAATCTGCTAGTACAGATTTGATGTTGACAGTTTGAATTTCATTATGCTTTGCCCATATTATTTTTCCACTACTATCCATACTAGCTACTGGTTCTTCACGACCAATTTTTACCATAATGGTTCCTTCATCATATCCAATCGCAACTCTGCAAAGTAAATCTGGTCATATAATCACATCTATAAAAAACAAAAAACAGAGAACAATCTTTTGAGTGTTCTATTTTATTAGAACTAATGAGTCAGCATCTAAAAATAGGTTACTAATGCATAATTTATCGACTTCAAGATAATTCAGTTTCACCTGGTATTAGTTAAAGAAAAATGAAGACAGTAGGAGGGGTAAAGAAAACAAGTGAGTCTAATGAAGTATAGATACTTCTCAAGAATTACAGCAGCTCATAAGTCCTGAAATGGGCCTCCCTCAAGAGCTTGTGCAGAATGAGTGATAGAGATAAATCCACAATTCACATACCTCCGTGATCCTTTCATGTATCCAAGGGCCCCACACCCGTTCAAGACCATAATTCAATGTTGTCTCCAGCCTGTAAAAGAATTGCATCAGCTGACCTAGTGGAATATTTATTTCTTGATGATAAAAGAGAATGATACATTTTTTGGTATCTTTTCAATCATCTAAGGGAACGTCCCATCTCTCCATCTAAAATAATACCACAAGAAAGATAATTAGTATGCACAAATTTTCATTGAAGAAACAGAGATACAAAGCATCTCTCATCCAAAGAAACATAGTATATTTTAAGAACAATACAAAATTGTTTGCCTATCAGAAGGTAAACAAAAGTGCTTCAGTAAAGAAGGCAAAGGATGCGGGACTTGGAGAAAGCACCCAGACATTTCCCAAGTGCCACCAACAACTAATGTAATACAAACTTCCAGACGAGAGCAACACACTGCAGCAAAATGATCATTACTTTCTTTTACTAAGCAAATACTCTAGCCAATTTTGTCTGCACATTCAAGAGGCTTAACATTCTGTTGAGACAAAGCTTTGGATAACAGATGACACCAAAAGATGATTACAAATCAAGTCATCTTTGGATGTAATAGCTTTGTGATTAACATGATTTCAGCTTCAACTTTTATGTACTTTCTCATGCATGAAAAGTGCTTAAATCATTCTCTGGCTGATACTCCCCTAAAGAAGAGTATATATCTGATATCAAACTCTTCCCCGTCTTGGCATCTCTTGTATCTTTCATTTGTGATAGAGTGACAGAATGGGTGGGGTTGGCTTGTAATGTGAGTTCTCTCACCTCCCCTCTTTTTGTTTTGTTGGGGGGTTAGTTTGTGAAACACCATCTTGGTGTGCTTTTGGCACAGGGTTTTTGGGAGCTCTTTGATTATACATGTACATCTCCATTTTCACTTATTACAATAGTGGTACTACCCGCTTAAGAAAAAATTCTCCTGCATCTGTCTTATTCTAGACTCTTTCTATAATCTAAGGAGACCTTTTCGAGGGCTGCCCCCGGTTGCATGAATTTACGTTGCATAACTAAAAAGGTGGTTTTCTACCGTGCTGAGTGCCCCTATGAGACATTTGGCAAACCCTCTGTTGTCCAGTGTTGTCTAAGACCTTACAAAAGGATAATGTTAAAAACGCAGCCAGTTGGAAAGCTTCGACTGACATTTGGATCACTCGTTGGATATAGTTGAGCAACATTAGTGCGATAATGTTTATGGCAATGATGATATGCACTCAATTTTGATGGTAGCTATACAGCATAGTCTTATTAGAAGAAAAGGGAAAAAACATGAAAACTAGGTCTTCATTTGTCTTTCCTGGAGGTTGATTTATATTAAACAATGAAAACTGGCATGCTGATCATCTATTGCAAGATGTGGACCATCAGTATTACATGGAGAAGGTAATTTGTGAATGTACAAGTGATACAATCTGGCCCTATATCTCCTATTAGCAATTTTGTTATTTATGTTTACGGTGGCAGCATGCAGACATAATTTGAATGGATAGCATACTTTCTTCATAGGAGCTTAAACCCTTTTTCTTGATTAGGAATATCCCAGAAATGAACATTTTCAAAAAGAATAGTAATGGCATCCTTTGAATTAAAAGATGCTGCAATTTGCTGAGACTACGACTCCATTGACTCATAGCAATGCCCCGGCCCCATAAATGCCACCACATTTGCCAGAGATTTCATACCCTATAATAGGAGTTCTTGCTCCTCTCCCTTCAGTTCTTGTTCTGCTTTTTCATCTTCTAAGTTACTCTTGAATGCACTTTCAGAGAGAGAGAAAAAAGGAAAAAGGTTGGTTACTATCTTGAATGAATGATGCCATACATGACACAAGTGAGACGCCAACAAGTGCATAATGACCATAACCATAATTGACCCAACTTGAAGCCATATCACAAACCAAAGCGCATGAGATATCATACAAATACATTTGGAGAGGGGAAAATCAGCGGCCCAAAAGACATGTGGCCCGGAGCAGCCCAACTAGGTCCAACCCGACCAACAAGGCCGAACTCCATAAGTGAGCCCCAGACTTGCTCGGCCCAATACTTCCTAGGCGGCCTTCCGACCCGGAAGTCTAAGTAACGGTCGCTCGGAGCAGGGAACTCAAAGGGATAAGGGAGGGCAAGAGTCCTCAGGCCATGAAGAGCCCACAACCAGGACGTAACGCCCTTAATCCCTCAGGCTTCCTTATCCCTCAAGCTTCCTTGACTCCAGTAAGGGAAACGAGCAGCTATATAAACTCAAGGAAACCCTCCCGAAAGGTAAGTGAGCCTGAGCACTCAAAGCCACACTTGTTGGTGGAGAGCAATCTCGTGCCCCTCTCTTTCCCCCTCCTGCACTTCTCCCGCCTACGCTCTACCAACTCGCTGACTTAGGCATCGGAGGGTTTTCCCCAGGATCGTAACCCCGGGCTCCTCTGATCCGTTTCCTACCTTGCAGAGTCCTCATCATTAGTGGCGGCGATCAGCATCTATCAATGATCGAATGGCTCAGGCTTCAGCACGATATTACCCCTCTTCAACATTGTACATGAAAGCTGGCATAAAATAAAGAGAAGTAATTTTCAAAGAAACAAGAGAAACAAGACTTTTGCAGTAATCCATTTTTCCCCTTTGGAAG
Organism: Amorphophallus konjac; assembly: GCA_022559845.1. Classification (NCBI taxonomy): domain Eukaryota; kingdom Viridiplantae; phylum Streptophyta; class Magnoliopsida; order Alismatales; family Araceae; genus Amorphophallus; species Amorphophallus konjac. Next base: position 150,502 of record JAHNEJ010001130.1, read on the forward strand.
GTAAACTTAAGCATTAAAATTCTATAAAAAACTTACAATAAAATCATGGAGGGAAAGATATTACATAGTACAAAACAGAAAATGATCATATGGCAGCAATAAAAAGATGTAACAGAAGGACATAAATATATGTGCCATCAAATAGTAACATGCATGAGTGGCAAATAGTGGAGTACAAGACTAGAAACTTCTGTATGGCTAACACAAGCTTTGCACAGTAGGAACTAATTTTTTTTTCATAAGACATCAGTAACAGAAACTAAAGGGTTTGTTTCACTTATTAGTTTCGCCAGCAATGACATTAAAAACTATCGAATTCTTTGCTCCAACCCCTATAATATTTTACAATCTGGTCTCAATAAATGTAAAATCCTTCTGAAAATAAAAAGTAAACCGTAATGCAAGATACAATACCTATATGTGGTCGCATGCCATATGCGAACCGTCCCATCCTCAGAACCAGTAATAATTATGGGAAGCTCAGGATGGAAACAGACTGCAGAAACATTGTGTGTATGTCCTTCAAGTGTCTGAACACAGCTCTTAGTTTGGTAATCCCAGACCTGTTTTCACAACAACTATTAACAGAAATCTGAGCAGAGAAAACAAATAACAAGTCAAACCAAACAGAAACAGAGGTCAAACCTTGGCAGTATGGTCATCAGAGCCAGTAATTAGATATGGCCTATCACCACCAGTGAAATAATCAACACAGTTGACTCCTTTCAGATGAGCATCCAATGTAAAATTTGGGTCCGGGGAACCAAGATTCCATATCTGGTACATGCAAGTTCCATAAATTTACAAGTGAAAATTGGTATATCAGTGGACAGTGAGTGTCAAAAGCAAATCAAAAGTCCCTGGTACCTTTATTGTGCGATCAAGCGAAGCACTTGCAAATGTGTTAGTGTCTTTGGGATTAAATGTGACTTGCATAACATAGTGAGAATGCCCCTCAAAAATCTGAGTACATATCCAACCTTTTTCCCAGTCCCACAGTTTTATCAACATGTCATCAGAAGATGACAGCACATAAGGAAGGGTTGGATGCACAGCCACACATCTGATGTAATCTGTGTGGGCCTCGAACACTTTGACTTTGTCCATAGTGTTATAATTGTAAACACGAATAAACATGTCATCTGCTCCAGCAACAATCCATTGTTTCCGCGATATGAACTTTGCTGACCGCACTGCAGATTTAATTGTTTATTAAAACATATTAGCAACTTTGTAAGAACCAAAACAAGAAAATAAATGGAGATAAATTTCAGAAAAAATACCTGGTAACTCTGTCACCTCAAAGGATTTGACCATTGTCTGGAGAAACGTACACAAACTATTAATGTACTTCATCAGGAAATGTAAACAAATATATATATATATATATATGGGAAATGTTCACAGAGGGCCGGCCCCATGGCTATTTGCCATGGTGCCGGCATCTGGGCCCTTGATCGCATGGGACCGCCCATGCGACCATCGACCACATGAGATGGAGGCCCCAGATGCCGGCACCATGTGAACATCTCCCTATATATATATATATATACACGGCAGATGTACAATCTAATCATAGATTCAGTGTTCTTAAAAAGAACAACAGCAATCTATTTTTTTATTAAGAGGTATCAGAGTTTCACAGGTTGATTCTTTTTTTAAAAGAATAAAATGTCTTTTGATTGCATCTAGAAAAAGACATACAAAAGTCCATTATTTAACACTCGTCAGAGATGGATAAGGTAATTTATTATAACTCTGTGAACCATGTATGACTACAGAAAAGAGCCACCTACATATGCAAGTGAACAATGTGAGTAGGTTGCTCAAAGTCCGGAGATCTCTTTTAGTGGTATCTGGAGATTAAGATTTACAATGAGCCAATCAACTTCATAATTCTTAAATGGAAACCATCTACATAAAATGTGACTAGCAATAGCTTACAGGATATGTCAACTTAATGTGACACATTGGAGAACTCTCCCAATGCAGATGCCATGTCAGGGCATAGTTTACTTTTCTCCATGGATTAACAACAGTGTTAATCACTGACATATATACTTCAAACCTTTCCTAGCAAAAGCTTGTATCTGCTTATACCATTTAACTTGATTTGTTTCAAGTAAAATGAAAGGTCCTCAGATGAGTAACTACCAACATCGTTGACTGCATGCTAGCTTTTAAACAAAATGTCACATTTTCATCCAGAACACAAAACTACACTAAACAGTCATTATTCCCTTCTGCTTTTGACATTTCCATCGGTAAGGCCATTCATGAGACTGAAGATTAGAAGTGTTTACATTGCATTACCTGTTAACTTTCTTCATTGCTTCTTCCTTGGAGTTGGAACCTGTCTCCAGCAGGCTCTTTAAAGAGTGAAGATCATGAAAAAATTGTTTAATAAATCATCTAAACTATGTTATAAACATCTTTTGAGGGTGTTTTTCCACGTCAATTACCCTGACTCCCTATGGAACACCAGTATGTTTTTTTTCATTGTAACTACAGATCATTTGGGTCGAGTAGGATCATCCTGAATCAGATTGGATCAGCCAACATAGAACACGCCAGATCAGGTTGGCATCCTAACCCAGTTCTATCCATAAGAATCCCAGTTCATTAGATTGCTTTTCCAAAATAACAGGTCCAAGGATTTCCATAGCAGAGTATGTATAAGAATCTACGAATTTTGTTGTGCTTGCACCACTCGCCACAATGTAATCAAGACTTTGCACGTAAAATAAAAAGAGCTGAAAGATGCAAACAACAGTTTCTCACCTGTGACTGGTGGTTCAGATGCAAACACTTCCAGAGTAGAGACTCACGAGAATCCTGCATAAACAAAAAACTGTCACATTTAAAGACCCGTGACATTGTATCAACAGAGACAAAAACGTCTAACCATCTTAAATGCCCAAGTCATTTCCTAAACCAACTTTCGCGCAAAACCATGCCACTCAATTAAACAAGGGAAGTAAACGAAGTCTTCTCGTTTCAGCACCATTAGCAGCAAGCACACCCAACACCTCGGGAACTCGTTAAGACACAAGGAAGTAAATTACCATGCCTCAGTCGGATGCAGATCCACAGATTTCACCCTCTCCGACCTTTGCGCAAGTTTCCTCTGATCCAGAAAAATTCTCATCAGCACACCAACAGAATAGACAAGACGCCGAATTCCAAAACTAGAGCTGATGAAAAATAGCAGATCTAGCAGCAGAAACATCCAAACAACAAGTGGGAGGAATGAAATACCTTGATCTCGAGTCGGAGCGGCTGCGGATCATCGCCGAACGACACCAGAAGTCCAGATAAAAACACAAACACTATTTGTCAGATATCAGAAGCAGAGAAGAAAGGAAGAAACGTATGCGGGAAAAAATATGGATCGGAGATGAAGTTTTCCGCCCACTACTGGCTACAAATCTGAGTTTTTGCGAGCAAATTCCACGAACCGACACCGACATATGATCGAAGTGGAGATGATTTACGTACCATTGTGGCGAATTGGGACAAGAACGGAGGGCTGGAGACGAACACCTGGTGGCGCGCGGATCTGAGGAGGAGGCACCCTCGGCGCGACGGATCTGAGCGAGAAGGGTGGTGAAGAGTGGGAGGGCGCTCCGCTTAACGTCTGCTCGTTTGGGGGCGAACTGTGAAGAAGAGAAGGAGGGGACAGTTTTGCACATTCAACCCTGGTATTTTCACGTATTCGCTAAAATACCCCATATGCGTAGAAACCCCTGGTCCCAAGTCGTAGAAGAAAGCGCCAGACCAATGACGCAGTGCGCTACCCGCATGTGCGTACGTGGCATGCATATATTGGCCAATCTTCAGTCAAGTTTTTCGTCCAGGTGGATCTGAACTCCATCCGACTTTACCTCTACTCTCCTCTGTTTTTCTAGTAATGTTTAGTGCACTTAATACATTAATTACATTTATTGATATAATTAATAATTTAATATAATATTTTAAAAAATATTTTGTATGACTCTCATCTTAAATTTATTTGATTTTCATGTCATGTTATCAAGTGACATGACATCAAAGTTAAAAATTTAAATTTACTTCTTTATAAATAGTATGAAATATTATGTTTTATTAATTAAGATAAGGCATAAATAATGGAAAAAATAATATGCCATTGTTAGTCTCATGACTCTCATCCAAGGTTTGACGGTCTGGTCGTATAAGTCGTAAGTGTATCAAGAATAAAAAAAATTATAATAAATATTTAGTACAATAAATATTAACATAAAGTTATATGTAGCAGTGTTTTAAGGTAATGTTTGTTCAATTGAGGGGTGGGCAGTTTGAATATCAGGTTTAGCATTTGAATTTTAAAATTTTTCTCATAAAATAGTGAAACTTTAAAAAAATGAGAAATATGTGACAGTCCTAAGTTTCGAACCCAAAGCCCACGACGACATATGTTTGTCTCTAACCAACTAACTTATTAAAGAATATCAATTATAAAATAATATATATAATATATGAGAACGTACCGATAGTGTACTATAGACCAGTTGTATCGATCTATGAATAGTACGATCTGATACGTGCGATTCATAGTATCCAATTTATAAAATCATGCTCTCATCACATAACTAAACTCATGACACATACCTATAGAATATTTCATATTATCTTCTATACGCATCCAAAGCTTTTTATCTTACATGCTCAATAAAATATGCTTATATTATCTACTATTATAATTTGAGAGAAATAAATGAAATATTAATATTTGATGTAGATAAATGTATGACAATATAAAATCTATATGGTATGAAGCAAGGTTTGCCAAATCGTTCCGATACGATACGGGCCGTATCGCCTGTATCAGATTATATCAGTCACAAATCGATATGTAGTACGTACTTGGTACGTAACTTATATTTTTAAATATTATATATATTAATTTAAATCATATGTGATTTCATAGGTAGTTTGGTTAAGAATTTCTTTTTGAAAGTTAAGAGCTGCTTTCAAAAAGCACTAGTGGCACTATTTTCTGACTCTTTTCATTGTTCTCTAAGAAAAATAAACCAAAAAATATATGACATTTGTGAGATTTGAACCCTCATATACAACTAACATATCTACTAACCACTAAGTTGCACATAATATTTTGTTATAGTTTATAATACTATATATTTATTAAATAACTTTTTAATCTTGACACCTTACAGTACGGACGATATAATACCGTACTATATCAGTAGAAAACTAATACGACCGATACGATCGAGCCTGCAAATCTTGGTATGAAACAAAATATGTCAAGATTAAGGGGGTACATGTATAATTATCTCAAAAATAAATACATCAACTATGTAATCACTGCAAGGGTGATTTAGCTCCACCAAACATCCCACTACGGTATAGCACTTCATTTAAATGTTTTAGAATTAATATTCATTAGCAGTATCATGCTCTTTATTGTCAACATCACTATATGCTATGAGGTAGTGTTTAGTTTTTTTCATAAGTACGTGCTAATGTGTGTGCATCGACGGGTGACCGCCGCATATCGCCTTTCTTGCTTATCCAGATTTTTTCACTAGGTTTTGAGAATTTGAAGTTGTAATAATAGCAGGCCGACGTCAGCAAATTTGTGCCCCTTCCCAATGCCACGATTCACTCCACTTCCCCATAACAGCCGTAGCTTCGACTATCACGCAAAGTTGCGGAGTCATTTCAAAGGCTTGAGGCCTGTCGACCACAACATTCTTACGTGGCCTTCATCTATAAAAGGGGGGTCTCAGCAGCCTCCTCTAGGTACACAAGACATAATAGAAAAATATTCTCCTACCTTGCCAGAATCCCCTCCAAGAGAAGCATGGCCCCTCTCCGATGAGCCCCCAGACTCCATGGCTACCTTTTTGTGCCTCCCTCAAGCCAGCTCCCTTGCTTTGAGCCCTCTCCACCTCTTGAGAACTCCACTATTGCTTTTCCTTTAGTCCATTGACTTAAGTATCAGAGAGTTCTCTCGAGAGACTATCACCCCGGTGAAGAACTTTGTATAGTTGAAGCTCGACAGGGTGCACTCAAAGGGATTCCTACTTCTGATGGACCAACTGGGAACCCCAGAAAAGCACACTCACACTGAGTATACAGCATGGGGCACTCGACCGGTCCTTGGCATCCAGCGGATCTAGGCTACCCGAGGTAGAAGGCTGCCACCGTCCAGATTGGAAGTCATCAAATAAGACTCCAGAAGCTTCGCACCTCATTGCACTAGCTATATGCGAGCCTAGTGTGACATCTTGAGTTCTATTCAAGGAGGCATCGCCACATGGTCGTCTGAGAGTTCTCAATATGAAGGACACCATCACCGTGGCGATATCTCAAGAACCGTGGGCCATGTACTATTTCTATTCTCTCATAGACTCAAGTCTCATGCAAGGCAAACTAAAAGCAAGTACCATCAGCCCACGGAGGAGTATCCAATCCACCATCCTTTCCCCTCGACTATGTCTGTCACGTCCCGAGCGCGGAAGATACCCGGAGGTGCGCGACGAGTTTATATCAACCATGTCAATCAGAGTAGTCGTGTATCCGACACAAAGACAGAGATGCGCAAAATAGCAAGATAACCCAATCCTTTATTCCTTAATAGATAGACTATTACAAATCTAATACTCTGTTCAAATAAAAAGGAAAAGTACATAGTTGACTCAAGAAACATATAAGAGACTAGACGACACTTGGAAAAGCTCTAGCTCTTTCACTCTTGACTTTCCCCATCAGTTTGACCTTCTTCGTCGAACTTACCTGAAAAGTAAGAGACAAACACGGAGTGAGCGAACACTCAGTAGGAAATTATATCTCAGGAACTAGCAAGGGGTTTAAGTAGTTACATCTTTCATGAATGCACTATAGCTATGCATGCTCGCATAAAACGACAAGATAGAAAGAGAATTTATCAATAAGACAGTAAGATGAACTAGTAATGAGCTTTCACGAAAAGATAACAAGATATTCAAGCAAGTACTTTTTATCAAGTCATGTCAAGAACATTTGGCTATCATGTATCAAGCAAGCAATTACCCTTTTTCGGGTCACGCAAGTCATGTCAAGTCAAGTACGAGTCAAGTACAAGATTTGTGTGGAATGTACAATCAAGCTAGTCATGCACTCGGTATAATGCCAGATACCTTATCATTCAACTCCCATGGGCACAAGTACTTTCGGGTGCTCCTCCCAGGACCAGATCGGGCCCTATATGCGCTGGCATTTATCATGTAATTTTGACATCCACTCTTGTATATATATATAGCCAATATGGAATTTCAACAATTTTAAGCTTGTAGAAACGTAGGATAACCTTTGAGAGAATGGAGTCCAAAAAATATAACATTGGACATAGAGAGGCGATAATAACGGTATAAACACGATTTATCGATGAAACTAGGTGGAATTAGGTTCCCTTAACTCGGGTACCATGACAACAAGTATGGACATTCTTTTTATAGAATTGAGGTCCACATGAACAGTATATCAAGGGTAAGATACCCTCATTCTTATTATAGAATTGAGGTTTACAAGAACATCATTTAATGGCATGATAATCTCATCCCATTAGGAAAATCTTATGATATACACTTGGCATAACATAAGGGCCGGTATACCATGCTTCTTTAGAGTGACATGGCATTCAATAGTGTAATGGGTTTTTAGGGTACAACCAGCTCAGTCGGCCTCGAGGGAATCCAAGGCACGAGGAGTCTTACGGAGGTCTCTATGACTAACTCGCTAGTCCAAAGGAACGGAATGTCCAATGGAGAGCTTGTATGCCAATGAGAATTGAGGGTGATCGATAAAACATCATGAAACGTGGGACTATACTCACGGAGTGGAGATATAGTGCCGATATACATATATATAGATATACTGAAACCATCGGTTATCAGAAACAGGAAAAACATTTTTACAGGAAAATAACGACTTAAGTAAAGTCACTACTCAAGTAATTAACGCCTTAGATAAGGGCGTTTATCTATTTTCCATTTTTGCAAAATTTCAATATTTCAGTATTTCACCAACAACGCGCCCTGGTGAGGGGCGTTAAATTACAAATTGACGACGTATACAGTGGTCGTTCATTCTTTACTTCTATTTTTGCAGAATATATATTTTTAGAAATTTATCAGAAACACGCCCTGGACAGGGGCGTTACTTTTCAAGTCACACCTTGCACAGGGGCGTTAGTCAAGTGAGAGACGACCTATACAGGGTCGTGAATTCAAGAATTTTACAATATTTCAGGAAATAAAATTCCAAGAAACAAGAGACATGATCATGACAGAAAATTAGCAGGAATTCACAGGTCGAGTCATGCAATATATTGGATTGGATATTTCATATCTATTGAATTTTTTAAACGTGAACAATTATTAATTACATGTGATTTTCATGAGATTAACGCCTACAGGGTAGGGCGTCGAATCTGAAATTGACGACCTTGTCAGGGTCGTTTATTTAAATAGCGCCCTAGAGACGGGCGTCTCTTTCAAAAATATTACAGAACGTGTAGAAACTATCAGGAAACTTATATACATGACATGCATGATGTGTTATTATGAATTTAACTTGTTTGGGCTACGTTGCTTGAGAAAACCTACCTTGATAAAGATTTGAACAGATGTAGGTTCTGAACGATACTCTGTTTTATAAACAGAGTCTTTTTGAAGCTTTCGATCTAATGGCAGCAGCAAGGGTAATTAAGAGGATGTAGATGAAGAATCCTCAATTCTTCAGTCAACCGGGTTCACTTCCACAGACAATCTGTAGGGACAGAAGAAACGAAGAAGAAGATATTAAAATCTTCTTATACGTAACCAAAAGCAAGGGGAAAGAACTTACTTGTTCTTCGGAAGACAGAAGCTTTCAACCTGTAATCAGAAAATAGATGAAGAATCATCAGTATTCTTCACAAATTCGATAGACAGAGTAAAGAAAAGAACATGCTGTTCTTTACGTACCTTAGAAGAGTCCGAACGCCAAATAGCGTTCTCGGTTCAAGCAGTAGGTTATTTATAGGATTTCTAGAATCCTAATGGAGTTAGTGTTTGATTGGAAGTAACACTTCCATATTAGAGTTATTACTACATTCGAACTCTTTCTCATAGTTATCACTTACCCTGGATAGACTCCTGGGTCGAACGGAACATAAACTGAATTAACGTCCTGATCAAGGGCGTCGAATTTTGAATTGACGCCTTGACCAGCGTCGTTTCTTGTTGAAACGCGTCCACTCAAAGGGCGTTACGTTATCTTGCCCTTTTATTTATTTTGGGTCGTTTGAAATTTGACGCCTTGATTTGTGGGCGTCCTTTCTTAAGACACGCCTTGATCAAGGGCGCTTATTTGTAAAGTCACGCCTTTTCCAGAGGCGTTATTTTTATCAGGGTTTTTATTCCAAGCTCTTTCCTTTATTTATTAAATCTTTTAATCTATTTTGATTTATTTTATTTCTTTTAAATTTATCAGGGTTGCTACACCCTCCCCCACTTAAAAGAATTTGGTCCCCAAATTCCATAGCATATATATGTTTACATATGGAGAGTGTAGAGTATGTACCTTCTAAAATAAATCTGGAAATCGCTTCATCATAGATTCCTCGGTCTCCCATGTAGCTTCTTGTTCTGAATTCTTATTCCATTGTACTTTTAGCATGGGAATAACCTTATTCCTTAGGGTACGTACTTCTCGATCTAAGATCTTCATAGGCTTCTGTTCATACGTGAGATCCTTCTGGATTACTAGGTCTCCATGTTCGATAATATGTGATGGATCGTGTACATACTTCTTCAACATGGATATGTGGAATATATTGTGTACTTCGGACAATTGAGGTGGTAATGCGATGCGATAAGCAA
>JAHNEJ010001134.1:0-185732 GCA_022559845.1 Amorphophallus konjac
CCCCCCTCAACCCCATCCCTGCCACCCCAGCCTCCTTGGAGACCCCAGACACGTCCTCCCCTCTCCTATATCCATCAGCCATCATCCCCTTGCTGTGTTACCCCCCCTCCTACTCCATTTGCCATCACAAGGTTGTAGCTCCGGTAGTAGGTTGCAGGCCACAAGCATTGGTCCTAGAAGCTGCATCGTCTCCGGCCCTTCCCTGATTCTTATGGTGGCAAGGCATATACCTCTGGAAAGGTCGTCTAGAGAGCTTCCAAGGCGAGGTGGTTTCGTCATCGTCCGATCACCGAGCTGCCCGTGGGATCATTTCTTCCTCGACTGCGCAGAACCACTCAGGCAGAGGACCAGAGCTGCAGATCCGGTTTGACCATGGCCTCTCCCTTGCAGATCTAGGCGCAAGACTTGGCTGAGAGCTTCCCTCTCAAGTCCTCTTTCATCCCCAAGAAGCAGAGCTAAGTTTGGACATCGGCATCAAGAGTTACAAATTTTCTACTCCAAGTGTGTCAGGTCAGTTTTTGGGAGCCAGAACTGATACATCTCTACTGTTCAGGACTTCACGGTCATCTCCGACATCTTCCAACAACGCTGTTGGTACCGACGGAAAGAGGACTCGAGCACGATCGCATCAGTACCTGCCACGCCTCCAACAGAGTTCGGATCATCTCGTAGTGTCCCCATCTTCCAGCCGTAACACCCTGAGAGTAAGAGCCAGCGAAGACCACCCCTGTTCTAGGCTCTTCCCCAACCAGTGACAGCGACACAAAATTCCAAGAAAAATCTGCCGTCATTCTAATCCAGCTACGAAGAATTTCCAATAGGTTTCATCATCAAAAAAATTCTGGAGTGGCCGCAGCGTCAAGAAAACCAACTGCCTATCCTGAAGCACAGAGAGTGGTCAGAATCGGCATCGGCTACCATTCTTTGCTTCTAGCTCGATTTTCCCCCTTTTGCTTGGCCGGGTGAAGGCCCCTCCCTGTGTGGAGGTAGTTTTGGATGTATTAACAGTTAACACCCACCCCAAGATCCCCCTCCTGCGAGAGGCGTAGTGTTGTAATCACTTAAACATGGTCAAGCGGCATCGGCACGGCGTGCGGGTGCGTATCCACGCCTCCCCGCTCGCCCTCGTCTTTCGGCCGAGATCGGTGTTCTCACACCAATCAGGTGTGCTCCGGGACACTTCCCTCGCTGGTTTATTCGTGCTTATTTAGTATTGTCTTTAGCTCCATCGGACGGTAAGTGAGTGCTTGATCCAAATTTCCCGACAATTGAGTGGCCACCGCGGAGTGAGGTGAGAGCGACCCTACAACCCATGCCTTTGGCATGCTGACCACCCACTAAATTGGGTATCCCAGCCCCTTAGGGGGTTTGCCATAGTGAAGCCTAGCCTCGGAACGTCAAGGTCCCACTTTGGACCCTCCCCACCATTGCCAATTTGCCCACGGGCAATAGTGTTCGCTAAGCGAGTGAGCTCGCCCAAGTAATTTCATCATCAACATTGCTTGCTTGCGAGTCATAGGTCCAAGGTGTATTGGCCTTGTGATTACCACCCAAGGTGGTGTCACATCAAGTCTATTTGATAATTTTCCCATATTTTTGTTTGTCCTCTCAATAATCTGCCCTTTTGCAGATCTACAGGACATAGTCTGTTTCTTGTATTTTTACCACCCACTTATCAGTTTCAGAAAAAATCACAAAACTTCTCCTGTGTTTCTCACGTATACCCCCTTCCCCATAATTTTCGTTGAGTCTGAAAAAACCATTTCCCCTTCTGTCAAAGGTCTGTTTCAGGAAAAACACAGTATGACCTGTGTGTCTGTCAGTCAGTGTTAGAAAAAAAATAGTCTTCCAGAGCCTCCCATTTCTCATCCCTTCATTGGCTCGACCTACAAAATTTATATGTGGTAGATCTGGGAGTCCTCTTTCCAACCCCATCAGTTTCATCTTGATCTAATTTTCGGTCTAAGAGAATTAATTCTTGCCGCCGAGGCGCGCAAATCTGTTCTCTGTGCAGATCAAAAAAATCAGTCCGTGAATAATTCAAGCAAAATTATCAAAGGTCAACTTCTGGAACCGCCACTTCATGGAGTCGATCAGAGACATCCCGCCATCGTCCCAGCCAAGCGGCGCCTCCGGAAGATCTCAGAAAGGGGACGTTCCTTTGGAATTCGTGCCTTGCTATCTAGCGAGTCAGAACCGAGTTGGCGCAGTACCGAGTCGGCGCAGGACCGAGTCGGACCAGCAGGTCGAGTTCGCCCCGAACGCACCTCCAGATTACTGCCCGTCAACCCAGGGTCGGTCCTCCCGGGCCCCACTTGTAGCCCTTACCTCCCTGCGTGGAGTGGGCAATAGATTTCACTGTTGTAATTAACTTTTACCGTTGTTACCGGGAGTTACCGTACATGGCCGGGAACGTCTTCCCCACGCCCGGAGTGTGGAGGTAAACTCGCCCCCACTCTTTAACGCATTTTTCTTATCTCGTATATCTTTGAATGCTGCTGCGAGTGTAGGTTTCTAGCTATATATATATTGTTATCACCGCTGCGAGAGTGAGTGAGTGTCCCGTCTCGTGACTCGACTCGAGTTAACATGGAAAGGCCGATACTCGAGACTCACTGCCGGTTTCTCAACCGCGCACGGTCCACATCTTCCCTCGCATAGGGACAATCGCGAGCTAGAGTCCCAGGTCGCGTGTCCGTCCCGTATCAATTTGGTATCAGAGCGCCAGTTGAGTCTAAGGTGTTCGAAACAAAAAAAAAAGAGTCATTTAAGTCGCGTCTAAGTCTAAGTTCGTCTAAGGTTGCCTTTGCATATCATTGTTCGGTATATAAAAAGGTGTTGTCCGAACGTTAGGCTACAACAAAGGAAACTCCTGGTTCGGCAGGATCCCCTGGTCGTACCTGAAGTTCCGAGCGAACCTGTGCGGGTAGTACGGCTCTAAGAAGCTTGTCACGGACCGGTGTAAAGGCAGCACCACTGGTCGGGTGCTCATTACCCACTCTGTGTACAATGACGCCTCCGGCTCATACTGGTAAGGTAGGGCGCAGGCCGCCCCACCATCCGAAGGCACCATGATCAGGTGGGAGTCTCTCGTGGCACCGTCAAAGGGAATACCCTCCTCGCCCCTGCTGGCCAAGTAACACAAAACTCTCTTGGCCTCCTCCAGCTGTACAACTGCGTCCCCATCTGGCTGTCCGGTGAAGCTGAACAACAAAGGTGCCGCCTGGTTTGCTACGGACCCGCGAGACACCAACCCTGGAAACAATAGCCCAACCCATGCACTGAGGTACTGAGTCGGCAGAAGCAGGCTCCGCTCATGTGGCGTCGGGTGCACCGCCAGTACCCCCAGTCCCTGATAGATATTAGCCAAAGCTGCTGGAGCTAAGGCCAACCTCCGTCCCTCTGCCAGTTGGCACGCAGGCCACAACAGCTCTACTCTTAGCTAGCCGTCCTCCCCGTGGGGGACCACAAACGTCACCAACCAGTATGCCAAGTACGCAGCCAAGTGGGTCACGTCCGGTAGCCTCTGGGGGTTCCACCCTTTCTGTGGTGCATAGATATACCTCGTGTATGTCCGGAAGTGCAGCTCCACCTCTGTATACTCCTCCCAGGGGGTCTGGTCCCTCATGAACTCCTGGTGAAAGCAAAAGGGGCCGTCATAAAAGTGGCGAATCCACGCGTTCAGTGGCACCCGGGGAGTCTGCGCCGCACTTTCCTTCCCAGCCAGGGCCAAGTCCCTCCAGGTCTTCCGCAAACACCGGTAGCTATAAGAAACCCGGTATCATCCATGTCTTTTAGTGTGGCTACGGTGGAGGTCATCCAGCACTACCTCCTCATACCCCTCGCCGCTAATCGACAACCCAGAGATCCTGCATAGGGACCACAGGTCTAACGAGGTCTCCCCCTCAGCCGTCGCCATGGTGTTCCACCTGCGGTTGAAGCACTCTGTCAACGCTTGTAGAAGTCCTGTGTGGCAAGGATACCCATACAGAGCCGCAGTCACAGCATATCGGATGTCGGCTCGGTCTAGCAGCACCCGGTAGTGGTGTACGTACTATGCCCATCAACCACTCAGTAGCTCCCTGCGGTACTGGTGTAACAAAATCACCACCCAGCGGCCATACCAGCTAACGGTGGTCTGTCGCAGAATCCCGAACAAAAGGCTATGGTCATCATAGCCTTCTCCGGCATGCTCCAGCCCTAATGGCTCCAGTGCTAATCCTGGACTGCCCTCTGTCTCTGCTCGGTGGTGTCCATGCAAATCCCAGAAGGCGGGACCCATCACTCCAGCCCGGACTCCAAACTGGTCTGCTCTGCTGAAGAAGCCCAGGCACTCAGCACTGGGAAACTGACTCTACCTCTAGTAATCCACAGAGAAGCTCGGGAAGCCGCAAAGGACAATTCCATGCAAGCTGTCTCGGCCCACCAAGATTGCCTGCTCCAGTAGGCGACGGGCTCCAGCAACCCGAGAGTCACTCTCCTCCATGCTTGGCGGGGTGAAGTGCCTGATAAACTCAAACAAGTGACGGTCCAGAGGGAACTCCACTGGATATCCACCACTGTGGTCATAAGTGTAAATCCCGCCCGCCTCCGACGCGCGGGCCAGCTCCACAACCCCAACCCCGTTGCCGCGCTCGCCGACGAGGCCCTCTGCCATAACTGTCTGCCCGCCGTCGAGCTGCTCCACATTAGCTGCAGTGATGACTGCCGGACCCAAAGGGGGCATGGGCCACTCGGTCCTCCTCACCCAGTGGTCCTCCTCCGGGACCACACGCCTCGGGACCCTCTCGTCCATGCCAAATCGGGCCATAGCTGCAAGACATAGCACAAAAATGGTCAGTATTCCAGAAATTCAATACATACAATACAGCAAATCACAAATATATGAAGCGTCAAATTGCAACTACAACAACTCAGAAGGAGAGGTTTATGGGCCGTACGCCCTCGTCTCTGCCTCCGACGCACGACCCGTGGGGGGCATTTGTTGTACCCGGACTATTTCCCCAGTAAAATACATAGAAATAGGGGTTCAGGAATTTCCTCGAACACCTTCAAGGCGTGGGCTACTCGGCCCCTCCGACAATCCAGTGGGCCCGACCAACGGCCTCAACCAGCTAGCCGAGGTGCACGGCGGCACTAGCAATTAATCGGGATCGCTCTAGACTCATAAGTCGCGAACTTCCTCCCCACTCTACACAACCACCCGGGCCACCCCTGGGACACTCCGACTACAAGCCGCGCCACTTGGCACTCAGTGAAAAGGCCAAGGGCCTACCCCGGAACGCATTCTCTCAACCCTCCAAGGTCAAAGGGAGACCTAAATAGGTCAACCACAGGCTCATAAGGCCCGTAGTACGCGTGTACGGCTCACACACGCGTGTTCGACATTCTGCCGAACACCTTGTGGGCGCACATGTTTCAACCCTTCTACATCGACCCGCGGGCCACCCCGTGGTTCCAAGTACACCAACTGGGTCCCACAACGACCCCCTATTGTGCATCCCTTGGTTTTGATGATGACAATAGGATATGTTTGATTAATCAAGTTCTATATTGTTTCATAACAAATACAAGTGGTTTGATTGTTCCTTCAAAGTATTGGACTCATGACTATTTGATGATGACAAACAATGTTTCTGATCAACTCAATATAAATCTGATAGTTCAATTTATTTCTGATAAGTTAAGTAATTTCAGGTCAACTGAAATCCAAGTGGAATCAACAAATCAGAAGAAGTGTCAAAAGGCCGCTTGTCGACCAGGGAAGTGGTTATGGTCGACCAACGAACCCAGCCAGAAATGTCTCAAGTCATCCGTCTTCTGCATGTGCCTTGGCTGTCGACCAAAGCCCCACTTCTGGTCGACCACAGAACAGCCAGAACATCAGACAGAACTGACGGCCATCTGTAATTCACCCTTGTCGACCAGCGACAAGTCTGTGGTCGACCACGGGGGACGCGAGTGTCAGCCAGAATGGAACCGCCATCAGGACACTGCTTGTTGTCGACCAGGGACAGTGTCATGGTCGACCACGGGCGTTATAGCGTCCAGAACCGAACTGTAACCGAATTCCGTTTAGGTTCCTTAAAACCTGCAGATTGTTGTTGCAGGTTGTTGGGCAGTTCAAATGATGAGATTCCGTACGGGAATCAAGGAGAGAATCGTGCTTAGAAGTGGTCAAACTTATTGTAGTGATCGGATTTAACCTTCTCCCTGCTTTTTAGCAGATTGATGCGCGATCTGAATTTTGAGCGGGAAAAGCTTCAGACTTGGAAAAGAATCTGCATAAAAGTAGAAGGCCACGGATCGCGAAGGCAAGCACACAGAGGGAGCATAGAACCCAAGCTAAGAAACACACCTACTTCACAGGACGAAGTAGCTCACCATCAATCAGAAATCTGCAGAAGACTGAAGGCATTCTCATTTGCTGCAGAAGAAAGACTGGGCTTCAAGCTGTGCGACCTCCAGCAACAAAGCAGCTGAAGGCATCCGATTGGAAGCTCTACAGGGAGTCTAGTCTTGTTATTTATGTGATTAAGTCCCAGGCTGAATTCTTTACTTTGTTACAAAAGTCCATATTCAGTCCTGTTACATCATCCCACCTTCACATCATTTCTATTCATCCTTACACCAAGTGTCAAGCTGTGAGGCAGCGGATTCAAGTTGTGTGTCAGCTGGTACAAGCTGTGTGTCAGCAGGAACAAGCTGTATGACAGCGGTGTCTTGTGTTTTGATTGAGATCAGAGGTTCTCATTAGTGAAGCCTTGCTTGAGTTAAGCAAGGGGTGGATGTAAGTCTCGGGAAGAGACTGAACCACCTTAAAAATCCTATCTTGTGGTTTGCTTATGTGTGTGTGTGCTTTTCTATGTGTTTGTTTTCTTCACTGATATCAACATCAATTCTGTAATTCGTTAATCACCGGCAACTCACTTAGCCAATAGATATTAAATCTGAAAAAGGGGGAAAGATCTATTCACCCCCCCTCTAGATCTATTCAGTCCGTACTCAACACGTGGTATCAGAGCCAGACTCTCCAAAAATGTGGTCTAACAACCAGGAGAGGCCTGCCGGACTGAACTCTAGAAGTTTAATGGCTGAGGGACACTCAGTAACTAGACCACCATATTTCGATGGAAATGATTTCTCATACTGGAAAAATCGTATGCAGGTGTTCTTGAGAGCACAAGATCATGAGATGTGGAGAGTAGTAAGCCGAGGACCCTACGAGCTGCCCGATGATGAGGATACCTGGACCAGAGAACAAGTCAGAAAATCAACCATCAACTGGGGAGCCATGAATGTAATGCAATGCGCACTACACCCCACGGAGTTCTCACGAGTTTCACAATGTGCAACGGCCAAGGAAATGTGGGATCGACTAGTAGTAATCTATGAAGGTACTTCAGAGGTAAGGGAGTCAAAAGCAAATATGCTAGTTTCAGAATATGAAATGTTTAGAATGAAAACTGACGAAAATATTTCTGAAATGTATGCTAGACTAGTGCAATTAACGAATAGTTTAAAAAGTCTAGGGAAAACCTACAAGGAACAGGAATTAGTAAGGAAGATCCTAAGATCCCTCACTCCTATGTGGCATACCAAGGCCACAGTAATTGAGGACTCAAAGAACCTCACAACTATGACTGTGGATGAACTGGTAGGTTCCCTAATGGCATATGAGGTCAACCTAAAGAGAAAGGAAGATGAGGGCAAGAAAAAGAAGCAGCTCGCCCTGAAAACTAAAGTAGGCACCTCTGAATTATCTGACACTGATAACTCATCTAGCACAGGTGATGAAACTGGCGAACTAGCCATGTTAACAAGAAAGTTCAGAAGGTTCCTGCGGAAGGAAGGTAAGGGATTTAAAAATCCTAAGGGCACGGTAAGGAAATCATCCCGGTTTAAGCTTGACAAAAACAAAGCTTCATCTAACAAGCTTGTTTGCTACAACTGCAGGAAGCCAGGACACGTGAAGGCAGAATGTCCAGAGGCTCCTAAGAAATCAAGCTACAAGTGGAAAGGCAAGAAACCAAAGGCAATGATAAGCACATGGAGCGAGGAAGAGGAAAGCAGCGAAGAGGAAACAACCTCCGAAGAAGAAGAAGGAAACACATGTTTAATGGCCAAAGGAGACAACAACGATCTTGAGGTAACCTCCCCTTTTCAAGATTTTTCTAGCTCAGATTGGGAAGGAGTCTACTCAGACTTACTTGATGCATATGAAAGAATTAGAAAGGAAAATAAGTGTTTGAAGAAAAAACTTAATCAGGTCAACAATGACAGCATCCCATTTGTCAACAGAACTGAACTAGAATTAGAAATCACCACCTTGAAAAATAAGCTGAAACAATACGAGACAGATGAAGAAACTGTCAAAGGGCTGTTAGAAGAAAATGAGTCACTGAAAAACACAATTGATGAGGTAAAATTAAAGACTCAAGAAAGTGAACAACAAACTAAGGAAACTCAAGAAAGAAACAACTCACTCAAGGAGGAAAACTGTAAACTTCTGGAAGAAATAGAAAGAATCCAGAGTGAACTGAAAAACAAACAGGAAACCTTGGAAAAAATGACTAAAGGTCAAGAAAACTTAAATGCTGTCTTGGGAATAAAAGTAAACTTTCAAAAAGAAGGATTAGGATACAATCCTACGGCTAAAAAGGAATTCCAAACAAAAACCATAACTGGGACTGCTGACTCAAAAGGAAAAGGGCCCCTAATCAATCTATATCAAAACAAACAAGAGGATGTAGCTGAATGCTCCTCCAAAAGGAATAATGTCACCAAGGAAGAGAGAAACATTAAAGAGAAAACAGTCAATCAACATAAGCTTAAAAATAATAGACAAGAAACTCAAATTCACAGAAATAACCAAACAAACCAAGCACTAAATCAAGTTAAAAGACATAAATCTGAAAAACAAGGTGTCTGGAGACAGGCTGGTCGACAACCGACCCCTCCTCTGTCGACCAGAGGATCTGCCAGAACAGGCGCTGGCGTCTGGAGAAGCAGTGGTCGACCACAGGCATACCAGATGTCGACCAGAGGAACTGCCAGAACAAGCGCTAGCTTCTGGAAAAGCGATGGTCGACCACAGACACACCAGATGTCGACCATGACCAGACACGCAAACAGAAACCACAGATTTTCTAAGGTGAAACAAAATGAAAATTAGAAATCAAAAAGGTGGATTCAGATTAAAGAAACATTAGAACAAAAGCCACCCAATCTGAACAAGTTCAGAAACGAAAAATTAAAATGCTCTAACAAAATCTGGGTTCCCAAAGGATTGTTACAGCAATTTCATAATTTTACAAGGTATCTTGGACCCGGGTATCATTGGGGTCCAAAAATTTCTGTGTAATTCATGATGCAGGAATGTCTGGCAGCCATGCACAATAAATGGTACTTAGATAGTGGTTGCTCAAGACACATGACGGGAGACAAGACCAAGTTCTTCCAACTAAGCTCAAAAGATGGAGGCTATGTGACCTTTGGAGGAAATAACAAAGGTAAGATCATTGGGACAGGTAAAATAGGTAAGAACTCCTCTAACTGTATTGAAAATGTACTGCTGGTAGATGGACTGGAATATAATTTGCTGAGCATCAGTCAGCTTTGCGACAAAGGCCATAAAGTAGTATTTGACTCCAAGATCTGCAAGATTATTGAACCAAATTCAGAAACAGTCAAGTTTATGGGCCAGAGAGTAAACAATGTCTACATAATAGACTTGGATGATCCAGCCCACTCCAACCTGTGCCTAACCGCCAAGAAAGAGGACCTGACCTGGATGTGGCACTGAAGGCTAGGGCATGTTAGCTATAGGGTGTTGCATAAACTTGTGAAGAATAAGATGGTTCTTGGTTTGCCTGAAATTTTGTTTGCTCAAAATGTCAAAGTATGTGAATCATGTACCCAAGGTAAGCAAACAAGAAAATCATTCAAAGGTAGAACTGAAAGTCAATCTTCTAGACCACTAGAACTTGTGCACATGGACCTTTTTGGCCCAACAAGAACTGCTAGTCTTAGTGGTAAGAGGTACGGTTATGTACTAGTTGATGATTTCTCTAGATTCACATGGGTAATATTTCTATCTCATAAAAGTGATGCTTTTTCTGAGTTTCAGGAATTCTACAAAAGAATGAAGCAGGATGGCAAGTTCAAAGTGTGTACAATCATATCTGACCATGGGGGAGAGTTTGAAAATTCTGACTTTGATCTATTCTGCAGAAACAAGGGCATAACCCACAGATTTTCCTCACCAAGGACTCCAGAACAAAATGGAGTTGTGGAGAGAAGGAACCGCACTCTTGTCGAGATGGCTAGAACCATGCTGGTTGAAGCTAAACTTCCAAGGAGATTTTGGGCAGAGGCAGTCAACACAGCATGCTACATTGTAAACCGAGCAATGGTAAGACCGGCTAGTGAAAATACACCATATGAAATGTTCAAAGGTAAGAAACCATCCCTAGCCCATTTTAGAATTTTCGGGTCAAAATGCTTTATCCATAACAATGATAAAAGGGCCTTGGACAAATTTGAACCGAAGAGTGATCCAGGAATATTCTTGGGCTATTCGGACCGATCAAGAGCCTATAGGGTCTTTAACACCAAAGATCAAGTTGTTGAAGAATCCCCTCATATTTCATTTGATGAAATCAATGATTTTGGCAAAAATGAACAGGTTTGCAAGGAAGAAGAAGATGGAGAATTTCTGAATGACAAAGAAGAACCGATGGAGAATGAAGAAGCACAGAATCAAGAAAGCAATCAAGGTAATTCCAATGATCAAACCGAAGGAGAGGTCAACTCAGGTAACAATCTTGAAAACTTAAGACTTCTTAGAGATCATCCCATAGAAAACATCATTGGTGGAATTCATGATCCTAGGAAGACTAGATCTCAATTAAAAGAAATCAATGAACTAGATCAACTTGCACTTGTGTCCCAAATAGAGCCCAAATCAGTAGAGGAAGCATTAAAAGATGACTCATGGATAAATGCTATGCATGAAGAACTAAATCAATTTGAAAGAAATCAGGTGTGGAGTCTTGTCCCTAGACCTTCATCTCACCCCGTTATTGGAACCAAATGGGTCTATAAAAACAAGCTAAGTGAAGAAGGGGTTGTAATGAGAAACAAGGCTCGGCTGGTGGCTAAAGGGTACAACCAGGAATTTGGGGTTGATTTTGAAGAATCATATGCTCCAGTTGCTAGATTAGAAGCCATCAGGATATTGTTAGCCTTTGCAGCATCTCATGGAATCAAACTACAACAAATGGATGTAAAAAGTGCATTTCTAAATGGAATAATAAAAGAAGAAGTCTATGTGGAACAACCCCCTGGTTTTGAAAATGATGAACTTGCTAATCATGTTTTCAAATTGCATAAAGCTCTGTATGGATTAAAGCAGGCTCCACGGGCTTGGTATGAAAGGTTGAGCTCCTTCCTCACCAAGAAGGGATACATAAGAGGTAAAATTGATCAAACATTGTTTTCCAAGACCCAAGGTAAGCATATACTAATTGTACAAATCTATGTGGATGATATTGTGTTTGGATCTACCGAAGCTTCTTTATGTACTGAATTTGCAAACTTAATGACCAATGAGTTTGAAATGAGTTTAATGAGTGATTTACAGTTTTTTCTTGGATTGCAGATCGTACAATGTAGAGAAGGATACTTCATAAATCAATCCAAGTACATAAAGGAGATGCTGAAAAAGTTTGGCATGGAAAGCTGCAAACCAATTGAGTCACCCATGGGTACAAATGCAACATTGGAAGCTGATGTAAAAGGTAACATGGTAGATGCCAAGAAATACAGAGGTATGATCGGGTCCCTGCTATATTTAACTGCTTCAAGGCCAGATATTCAGTTTAGTGTATGCATGTGTGCTAGATATCAGTCTAGCCCTAGAGAATCACATTTAGGGGCTGTCAAGCGTATCCTTCGATACATTGCCGGCACCCAAGAATTGGGTTTATGGTATCCTACTTACTGCAAACTAGATTTGATTTCATATTCAGATGCTGATTATGCTGGTTGCAAAATTGATAGGAAGAGTACTAGTGGTTATTGTCAAATATTGGGTGGATGTTTAATATCATGGGCTTCTAAAAAATAGCATTCTGTGGCACTCTCCACTGCTGAGGCTGAGTATGTCGCAGTAGGGAGCTGTGGTACACAGGTTTTGTGGATAAAACATCAACTCCAAGACTACAATGTAGATCTTGGATGTGCACCTATTTTCTGTGACAACACTAGTGCTATTAATTTGTCTAAAAACCCCATTCAACACTCTAGGACAAAATACATTGAGATCCGTCATCACTTTCTAAGAGATGAGGTCTCCAAAGGAAATTTCATGCTTCATTTTGTAGAAACTGAAAAACAACTGGCAGACATTTTCACAAAACCCCTTAACAATGACAGATTTTCAACTCTAAGAAGGGAGTTAGGAATTTGTAGAATTTCTCCTGAAAATTCTTGAAATAATCATATTCATGTGTACACTGCATAGATTCTGTCATTTCTGTCTAAGTTATGTCAACTAGGTCTCTAGTACTAGTCAGGTTTTTGAGTTTGGAAGTCTAGTGTCGGGTGCTACTTCAGCAAGTTCTACAAAATACTGGTTCTCTACGGCTCATCTCTTGTGGTCGACCACAGACAAGGCGCTGGTCGACCAAGGCATCAGGACAGGAAATAGTTGGTTCTGTGACTTCGCAGTTGTCGACCACAGGCAAGGCGCTGGTCGACCAAGGCATCAGGACAGGAAATAGTTGGTTCTGTGACAGCACAGAGGTCGACCAAAGGCACCTCTATGGTCGACAGAGGATCTGAACAAGGGAAAATGGATCTAAAAAGGCTACTGGTTCTGCTAGGAAATCCTCTAATCTAAGTGAACTTTTGTGCTCAGTTTCTTCACTCATTCATCCTTATCCATACTTCCCATCCCTTGTGTCTCTATATCTCTTCATGGCCAACATTTTTTTTTATCTTCAGCAAGGACTCATAAATTGAGGGGGAGAAAAAGTGTAAACTCATTCCTTGATAAAACATTGAAAAACCTAACCATATCCTTCAATAAAATCACCAAGGTAATCATTAAGAGTAGAGGTTGAGTGTAGTAATGAGAATTTGAACTGTACTACTGCAATAAATTCAAACCATAACTATGACTCTATCACAAGATTTTGAGGACTTATGATTTTTAGTAATGAGACTGTTTCTCTACCTGTGTTTGTGCTGAACAGTAAAAATAAACTTAAATTTAACATGTATGTACATGGAATACGCCATAATTCTGCCTTCATGGTAGAGCAATGGATTGAGGTCTGAGAAACTACTGTTCTCCATCTCAAAGCAAAAAAAAAAAATTAGCTGAAAAATAGATGGGAGACCAGTGTGTCATGAAGATCCAATCTAACTCTGCTGATATTGATTGGGCATACTGAGTAACTGGGGATATTGGCGTCTGATAAATGTATATCCTCACGGATAAAAGGTGTGTCCCAGTCATTTGTGGAATGGTTAGGCATGCTAAGTAGCCGGGGTTTCTGGCGTGTACAAAGCGTGTCTCCTCGTGTAGAAAAGCATGTGATCAACCTGACCACAGCTCTCAAATGATTCAAAAAGAAAAATTTAAAGCATCACAAAGGCAGAGAAAATGGTTGACCTAAAGCATTGCATGCAAATACAAGTTTAAAAACACTGTTCAGCTAGCATAGTTAGTCCAATTATCTCTTGAAATATATTATAAGTTCAAGGAGCCATGTGAAAGAAATTGGATATGGGGAGTCAATTTATTGGTGCAATACTTTCAAATTCATTGAACCACTATACCCACTCTATTTGGTCACAAGGTGGTCTTTGCATAGGGTGGAAAGGTTCCATAAGGGTTCTATTAAAGAAAGGGCGTACACTTTAATACCTTCTAAAAAGTTGAGTAATGTTGATTAAATCCTGACCGCTCGTTTTCTGCATCGTGATGGTTCACTGTCCCAGTTCTTTTAAGACCCAGCCCTACTGCCCTATCCTATAAATTGCCACGGCTGGGTCCCTATTTTTTCTCATCCGCCGCCCTGTACTTCATTCGCATTCTTCCTCTCCCGTTCTCTCTCGCTTTTCTCTCGCATCCCTCCACCATGTCTCCAAAGCACGCTCCGCGGTCTACCAAGAGAACACGAGAGAAGGCCCCTGCTTCAGAAGCCAAGCGTTCCAAGCCAAGGGCTGCGCAGGGTCCGCCATCGGCCCCTCAAAAGTCGACCACGGCTGAGGCGGCTGACTCAGGCAGGAAGGTACCAGCTTCAGAAGAACCCATCGTCCATCCAGTGTCAGGAGTTCTCAAGCCACGGACCGTTCTGCCACCAAGGATTGTTGATTTCTCTGATGAGAAGCTAATGGAGATGTTCCCAGAACTACTGCCAATTTTTGAAGCTCAAGAGTGGACAGCGTTTGTCTCGGCACATACTCAGTATTCGCCTCAGCTTGTGCAAGAATTCTACCACAACTTGCAAATAGTGGATGGTCAGGTCTACACCGTAGTTCACGGCATCGTCATCCGCCTCGACGTCAAACTGCTCCACAAAGCGTTGAAGATTCCCAGACATGGCGCCGTCTTCAATCCTGAGGATTTTGATTTCCGAGCTGCATACACCGTCGTCACTGGCCAGCCAGCTCCTGAGGTTCTCCCTAAGTATCTGAATGCCAACACCTTCCCTCCTCTTCATAGATTGCTTCATCACATTCTTACCACCATTATCCAACCAAGAGGAGGCGCCAGAGATCAAGTAAGTCGCCTCCATCTATTTTTGCTCCATGGCCTCATCACTTGTCAACCCATTCGCCTCATCACGCTCATCCTAAACACCTTCCAAAACATCCTACATTATCCCCAGAATTCTCTTCCATTTGCTGCCCACATATCTGCCATTCTGGAAGCAGCAAAAATACCATTTCCCCATGCTTCGCGCATTGTAATTTCCAAATGGCACATCTACAACTTTCACTTCGTGACCACATTTTTGGGGTTTAAGAAGGTAGGAGACCAAATTCAGCGCACTCTACCATCCAAGGGCAAATCCACGGCTCCATTGCCACCCTCTTCTCCACCACATACACCTATACAAGTTAGTCCTACTGTCACACCTTCACCTGTGGTGCCTCAAGCTACCCCTACTACCACCACTACTGCCCATCCTTCAGCTTCCCTTTCTATAGTGCCCTGGCATCCAGGCATTGCTGCCACTCATGCTCAATCTACTTCTGTTCCACCTACCCAAGTTCCATCTCACTCTGTTCCACCTACCCAAGTTCCACCTACCTCCACTCCTTCTACTTTTGCTCCACCACCATCCTTCACATCCAACACTGAGTCTCACGGAGTGCTTCTCCAGATAGCATCTCAGTTGTCCTCTCTCACCACCCAATTCCATTCCTTTCAAGAGAATATGAATGCTGCCACCGGGCGCCTGGAGCAGAAAGTCCAAAGGCTGGAACAACAGATGGAGGCCAGGTTCATCAAGCAAAAGGAATACACTGACCATGCTCGTTCTCGGTTCAACAGACTAGTTGGCACCTTAGGTCAAGTGTCAGAAGAAATGGGAAACCGCATAGAGTTCACCACCAAGCAGAATGAAAAGTATCACAATGCTACTATCTCCGAAATCCAGAAGCTCAGGCTCTCTTATGCCCACATTGTTGACAAGCTGGATCGCATGGCAGAGAACGTGAAGCCAGAGACCTCCTCATCCTCCTCAGAGGGATTGTTCAAATGATCTTCTTTTTGCTGTTGACAAAGGGGGAGATAGGACTTTATGTGTCATTGTGTGTCTAGTTGTGTGTCTAGATGTGAGTCTAGATTGTCAAGTTTACTTTGTCTACGTGTCCTTAGTGTCTTAATTCTTTTTTGAGTCTCTCATGTAAGTAGTGCTGTAGTTTTTTGAAAGGCACATCAAACGAATTGTCTGAATGAAATCTGTGCTATGATAGCCTTGAATGCAATATCAAATGAAGTTTATAGTCTGTTGTTTGTCACAATGACTCATGGTTGTCATCATCAAAAAGGGGGAGAATGTTGTGCATCCCTTGATTTTGATGATGACAATAGGATATGTTTGATTAATCAAGTTCTATATTGTTTCATAACAAATACAAGTGGTTTGATTGTTCCTTCAAAGTATTGGACTCATGACTATTTGATGATGACAAACAATGTTTCTGATCAACTCAATATAAATCTGATAGTTCAATTTATTTCTGATAAGTTAAGTAATTTCAGGTCAACTGAAATCCAAGTGGAATCAACAAATCAGAAGAAGTGTCAAAAGGCCGCTTGTCGACCAGGGAAGTGGTTATGGTCGACCAACGAACCCAGCCAGAAACGTCTCAAGTCATCCGTCTTCTGCATGTGCCTTGGCTGTCGACCAAAGCCCCACTTCTGGTCGACCACAGAACAGCCAGAACATCAGACAGAACTGACGGCCATCTGTAATTCGCCCTTGTCGACCAGCGACAAGGCTGTGGTCGACCACGGGGGACGCGAGTGTCAGCCAGAATGGAACCGCCATCAGGACACTGCTTGTTGTCGACCAGGGACAGTGTCATGGTCGACCACGGGCGTTATAGCGTCCAGAACCGAACTGTAACCGAATTCCGTTTAGGTTCCTTAAAACCTGCAGATTGTTGTTGCAGGTTGTTGGGCAGTTCAAATGATGAGATTCCGCACGGGAATCAAGGAGAGAATCGTGCTTAGAAGTGGTCAAACTTATTGTAGTGATCGGATTTAACCTTCTCCCTGCTTTTTAGCAGATTGATGCGCGATCTGAATTTTGAGCGGGAAAAGCTTCAGACTTGGAAAAGAATCTGCATAAAAGTAGAAGGCCACGGATCGCGAAGGCAAGCACACAGAGGGAGCATAGAACCCAAGCTAAGAAACACACCTACTTCACAGGACGAAGTAGCTCACCATCAATCAGAAATCTGCAGAAGACTGAAGGCATTCTCATTTGCTGCAGAAGAAAGACTGGGCTTCAAGCTGTGCGACCTCCAGCAACAAAGCAGCTGAAGGCATCCGATTGGAAGCTCTACAGGGAGTCTAGTCTTGTTATTTATGTGATTAAGTCCCAGGCTGAATTCTTTACTTTGTTACAAAAGTCCATATTCAGTCCTGTTGCATCATCCCACCTTCACATCATTTCTATTCATCCTTACACCAAGTGTCAAGCTGTGAGGCAGCGGATTCAAGCTGTGTGTCAGCTGGTACAAGCTGTGTGTCAGCAGGAATAAGCTGTATGACAGCGGTGTCTTGTGTTTTGATTGAGATCAGAGGTTCTCATTAGTGAAGCCTTGCTTGAGTTAAGCAAGGGGTGGATGTAAGTCTCGGGAAGAGACTGAACCACCTTAAAAATCCTATCTTGTGGTTTGCTTATGTGTGTGTGTGCTTTTCTATGTGTTTGTTTTCTTCACTGATATCAACATCAATTCTGTAATTCGTTAATCACCGGCAACTCACTTAGCCAATAGATATTAAATCTGAAAAAGGGGGAAAGATCTATTCACCCCCCCTCTAGATCTATTCAGTCCGTACTCAACACCCCCCAGCAAGTCGGGGTCACTCCCGACCCTCAGACACGTGGCAACAAGCCACTGAACTTAGCTCTCGGGCCAATCCGAGACTACCTTGCCAACCTGCCGTACAACTCTGAACGCAGCACGAGGTATGGCCCATCGGCCCTAGGTGCCTCCTTCCAGCCCCTACGGACTTCTACCCTCGGCCCTTGGCCAAATCCCAGGTTTGTCGGCCACCTACGTGGCTCGTTCAACAACCCAGAGTGTGTCGGGCATTCGCCCGAACACCTTCCAAGCGGCCACTACAACTCAAAGAACAATGGCTCCCATGGGCCATTTCAAAACCCCGAAACTTCATATCCCCCAAGGGATATCCCCAGACAACGAAGAAAGACCCCCGGGGGTCATCCCTCGGGGTTACGACTTCGCCCGGGGCCTGCACGCCCCAGGACGTGGCCGCGCCCCAGGAGAGGGCGAACTCCCCGGGGGTCGCACCTTCCCCTCAACTCGGAGGCCCGACGGCCCTCCCTAGTCCCAGTTCGCAAAAATTCCCAACTTCACGGTCCGAGGTTCGTGCAAAGTTCGTTTGTCGTACCCGTGTGTCGAAGGATTCACGAAGACGGAGCCCCGGGATTACGTTGAATCGGACACGTCAATCCCTCGGTCTACATGCACAAGCAGCCAGTCAGCCAGTCCAAGCCCGTATCCTTTGTCTTCTAGCGTCTAAACTGAGTCAAAGTGGGGCTAAAACAACCAAAAAACTGTGTTTTATAGAGGTGGGACCACTCCCCCTCTCTCTCCTCTACCTGGTCCGCCCAAACCCCCCCTTAGGGAGGGGTTTAGGCGGACCAGCTTGGGCCTCCAAGCTCGTCCGCCTAAACCCCCCAAGGGGGGGGTGGGGGGGTTAGGCAGACCAGCCTGGACCCCCAGACTGGTCCGCCTAAACCCTTGGAGAATAAAAAAAAAGATTTTTAAAAATAAAAAAGATGGACCACTTTGGTCCGCCTAAACCCCCCTGGGGAGGGGTTTAGGCAGACCAGCCTGGACCCCCAGGCTGGTCCACCTAAACCGTCTGGGGGGAGGGGGTGATGCGGGACGGGACCACGGACACGACAAGCTCGCGATCGTCCCTTAACGAGGGAAGCGTCGGATGTGCGCGGTTGAGAAACCGGCAATGAGCTAGGGTGGTCGGCTCTCTTTTGCGCCCGGATCGGGTCACGGGACGGCTTCGCTCTCTCTCGCAGCAGTGATATTATAAATTGAAAGCGGGCTAGGTATCCCTACACATGCTCTCTAGCAGCGGCATATAAAGCATATAAAGAATTGAGCTAATGCCAAGTGTAAGGGTGAAGGCGATACCTCCACGCTCTCGGCGTGGCGAAGATGGGACCCGGCCGGAACTCATACCCCCGGGAACTTAATACATTATGGTTACAGCAATGCAACTAAGCCCACTCCACGCAGGGAGGTAAAGGGCGACACAAGTGGGCCCGGGAGGACCAGTTTCGGGTTGACGGGCGGTTCCGTGTGATGCTTCGGCTTCACGCGTACTCGTGCTAGTGGGGGCCCACGTATTGACCGGAGGGGTCATGTGGGGCCTGATGACTCCTCTGTTGTGGAGACACTTGGGAAGCGTTCCCCTGGGATGGCGAGCTCCTGGAACAACCACCGGACGCCGGGCGGCCCTCGGACGACGCTCGCGGGGAACTCGGCCACAAACCTGAACTTCTGTTTGCAGGCGCGCGACTTGGAGGAAACTGCTGCTGCGATCAGCCCCGTCGTCGGAACGTGACGAAATTAGAGCCGTTGGAAAGAGGACTGAAAATACTTAGACGTAGGGATCTTCAGAAAAAATAATCAGCTCTGTATTTCTGATCATGTATTTGACAAGCTTGCTGGAATCTGGCCAGAACTGCAGGGGAAGGTTCTGACTTCTCTGAAGATCGACGTTGACCGGGGAAAAGACCTATTAATCTGGCAATGATTTCTTCAGAAAAGTTGAAGGTCTCTGAGAGAGGAATCCGGGACTAGTATTGGTTTTTTGATTGGAGAAGAAATGGATTTTCTGGGATTTTTTTACTAGACCTGGGTCGGATCTGGGAAACTGTGGGTAGACTGTTCTTGGGAACTTGGACAAAATTTGAAAAATAACTAGAGACCTTATCAAAAATTAATAAAATTCCTGGTGGTAGATATATGTGGACAGAACTCCCAATAAATTTGGGCGACCCAACAAAAATAAAAAGATGGTTCGAATGGGGTAAACTCAGAGCTGATGAACAGTAAATAGAACCAGGACAAATCTGGAACTTGGACTTGGACGAAAATCAAAAAATAGCTAAAGGATGAATTTTGACGTGATTGTTTTTTGTGGGGATAAGGGTTCTAGAGGGGAACCAACCCTGAAATTTTGAGCTTCAGAAGACGAAGGGAGTGATAGCAGGAATTCGGAGAAGAAGGTTCTGTCCTGAGTGGACAGAACACCGAAACCGTTGGCAACGACGCGTCGGCGGCGAGTCGATGGCGGCGGCGATCACCGGAGTTGCTTCAGATGCTGGAGGGGATCAAGGGGGAAGGGATTACACTCTAGAAAGGGGGCTGGAGGTGGAGGAACCAGGGAGAGAGAGGGGAGGGGTGCAAATCTCACTTGGGGGCAAATGCCTATTTTCTCTTCATTAATTCATGCAATATGAAAAATACAAGTATATATATGCAAGGGGTCTAACCTATTCTAAGCCCTTGGATCAAGGGTTGATCAATGAAGGGTT
The DNA here is from genome assembly GCA_022559845.1 of Amorphophallus konjac. NCBI lineage: Eukaryota > Viridiplantae > Streptophyta > Magnoliopsida > Alismatales > Araceae > Amorphophallus > Amorphophallus konjac. The sequence goes on from JAHNEJ010001134.1 coordinate 20,343, forward strand.
GAGATGTGGTTTGACAACCACATTAAACCCCATTAAACTACTAGGTTCGCCCCCCCCCCCCCCCCCCTTTAAGAAGGCAATTAGCATTTGTCTTCTTTAATTAATTCTAGGTCCAAGTCCAAGGTTGGACCATGGACCAGCCACCTTGGACCCAGGAGTCCAGGTGGACCAATAAGGAGGAGGGAGGGGGCCCCTGCAGGGCCTACATGCACATTTGCAAAGAAACCCAATGGCCTTTTGCAAATAAACCCACTAAGACCTACTATTGTGTACCCATATACCACAAGGGCGTACATACAAATAAAAAAGGACGTAGATGCAAACACAAAGTGAGCGGGCTGACGTTGATGTCCCCATCAATTCTCCCCGGGTGGGAGGAACTCGACCCCGTCGAGTAGGGGTATGGCTGCTCCGGTACTCCGGCGGATCTGTCACCGTGCTAAGTAGCGCGGGTATGCTCCACTCCAAGTGATCGGCACCTGCTCATTCCATATATACTCGATATGCGCACTGCTATGGCTAAAGGTGGTCACTCCGAAGGGGCACTCTCAAAAGGAAGGAAACAGCTCGAAGACTCACTAGGAATCACCGCTGAGTCCCTATAGGTGACTGATCCGGGTATAGATATAGAACCGATCCCATACTCATCGAGTGAGTCGACTCGCTTCACACTCATAAGAGAACGACACGAGCTTGCACAAGACACATGCAGACTCACCATGCACTGACACATGAATGAAAATCACACAAACAATCCACTCAAAATCACCACACAAACAAACCACACAAAGAAAACACACTGACTCAACTATGACCCTTGACACACCTAATGTTAGTCCGACCCGTACATGGGTGATGGCGGACCAGGACACCCGAATATGTGCCATGCATGCATCTGACGTAACCGGTGGTTGACATCAGGCGGAAATCCTAGACCTCCTAAGGTGGGCCATGCATGCATATGGGATGTGGATGTGGGAGGGCCAAGAGTATCTCCCCTAGATAATGGTGTATCTTGTAAGGGTACGGGCTTGGTGGGCATAGACGACCCGGCCCGTGGGGAAGGGGTGTGGTAGCGGACTCCCTCGAGGAAGTGAAGTGAATGTGGAGGGTCTAAGGATCCACTAGGGAGTGGGTCAAAGGGATCAAAGAAGGTATGACCCCTTATGGTGGGTTCCCACAAGTCACGGTCCCACGTGTAGAAGTTTTGAAGGTGTGGATAGTCACCTTCTTGAATTGTGACGGGTGGGACGGGGATCATAGGCAAGAAGTATGATTCCTCCCTCGGACAAAAGGGTATGAATTCGGGCTCGTCCGGTAGCGGGAGAAGTAGAAGAACCTCCGTGGTGACACAACCCACGGTGCACTCAGAGGTAATGGACCCGAAGGCCGGATGGGTGAAGCTAAGACTAGCGGGTTGGTCAAAGCCTCGGGCCAAAAGATGCGTCAACTCCCATTGTGAATCTAGTCCCATGACAAGATCGTCCAATGTGTCAACATGGTGACGAGATCGAAAGGTGGTATGGAATGAGTTGACTGGCACTAAAGGTAAGGTGGGGTCCATGGACGGGAAGGGATGTGGGACCAAGCCATCCTTGAGCCATCTAAGAAGTGGCTCGGCTATGTAAAGTGTTCCCGTAAGAAACACGGGTGGCTCGGGCTTTGGTAGTTCCCACTTTGATGGTTTCGAATGAAGACCGGAGGTAGATAACAATGGAGCATCCATGGGTGGTGGAGTAGCTTGTGTCCTTTCCCACCAATCCGAAATCATTTTCTTTATTTCCTCTAAGAAGCGGGTTGGAGGAGGGACCTTGGGGTGGACTAGCTCCTTAACTCTCGGCTCGGGTGTGGGCCTCGGCACGGTTATAAGCGGGACTTCCACTCGGTTGGAGGTGCTTGAGTGGGTTGGGATGGGAGTGCCAAGGGGAGGTTGGTTGGTGGTGCATGGGCGGGCCACTAGATTGGGGTCACTTTGGTGGGCTTGGACGGCGGTGAAGGGGTGGGATTGGGTAGAGGTGTGGCCCACTTGATTGTGGGTGAGTTGGTGGGGTTGGTGAGTGGAATGACCTCCGTGGTTGGAGGTAGGTGGGCGGGGAACGTAGGCCCTCCTAAGCACTCTCTTCATTTCCCACCATGACTCGATGGGTCTTAGATTCCTATCCTCCCTCCAATATTTGATGTCCCTCCAAGTTACAGCGGCTTCACCAAAAAGTCACCTTTTGGCAACATCGACTTGCATGGGCCCGTACATGATGTACTCCTCGAAGTAATCATCCATAATGGCTTCCCATTCTAGATAGACACTCGGGTCATCGGACCCGTAGAAATCCCAGGTTTCGGGCCTCGTGGGGTGGTTCGGGTGGTCCTTCCATTTGAGATAGTATCGCCACCATCCGGGAGTTTGGGACTCCATGGGACACGAGAAACTAGTGGATGGCCATGCCGACACTCGGACCAAAACACTAGACACGACACTAAGTAATGCAAAGTTGGAATGCACTAACTAATGCACACTAAGGACCCTAGACGTAAACCAAGACTCGGTACGGGGCGGAGACAATCGACCCGAAGGTCACTCGCACAAGTGTGCGGCCTTCCCGATAGGCGTAACCTAACGGTCAGACAACACCTTTTTATATACCGAGTAAAGGGATGTATGCGACCCAAAAATGACTCTTTTTGTTGTTTTAAAAATGTGATGATCCTAAACACGACTTAGACCGACTAATGACTACATGACACTCTTTTTTTTTCTTTTTGACACCCTAGACTCAACCTGCTCTGATACCAAATTGATGCGGGACGGGACCACGGACACGACAAGCTCGCGATCGTCCCTTAACGAGGGAAGCGTCGGATGTGCGCGGTTGAGAAACCGGCAATGAGCTAGGGTGGTCGGCTCTCTTTTGCGCCCGGATCGGGTCACGGGACGGCTTCCCTCTCTCTCGCAACAGTAATATTATAAATTGAAAGCGGGCTAGGTATCCCTACACATGCTCTCTAGCAGCGGCATATAAAGCATATAAAGAATTGAGCTAATGCCAAGTGTAAGGGTGAAGGCGATACCTCCACGCTCTCGGCGTGGCGAAGATGGGACCCGGCCAGAACTCGTACCCCCGGGAACTTAATACATTATGGTTACAGCAATGAAACTAAGCCCACTCCACGCAGGGAGGTAAAGGGCGACACAAGTGGGCCCGGGAGGACCAGTTTCGGGTTGACGGGCGGTTCCGTGTGATGCTTCGGCTTCACGCGTACTCGTGCTAGTGGGGGCCCACGTATTGACCGGAGGGGTCATGTGGGGCCTGATGACTCCTCTATTGTGGAGACACTTGGGAAGCATTCCCCTGGGATGGCGAGCTGCTGGAACGACCACCGGACGCCGGGCGGCCCTCGGACGATGCTCACGGGGAACTCGGCCACAAACCTGAACTTCTGTTTGCAGGCGCGCGACTTGGAGGAAACTGCTGCTGCGATCAGCCCCGTCGTCGGAACGCGACAAAATTAGAGCCGTTGGAAAGAGGACTCAAAATACTTCGACGTAGGGATCTTCAGAAAAAATAATCAGCTCTATATTTCTGATCATGTATTTTACAAGCTTGCTGGAATCTGGCTAGAACTGCAGGGGCAGGTTCTGACTTCTCTGAAGATCGACGTTGACCGGGGAGAAGACCTCTGAATCTGGTAATGATTTCTTCAGAAAAGTTGAAGGTCTCTAAGAGAGGAATCCGGGACTATTTTCGGTTTTTTGATTGGAGAAGAAATGGATTTTCTGGGATTTGTTTAATATACCTGGGTCGGATCTAGGAAACTGTGGGCAGACTGTTCTTGGGAACTTGGACGAAATTTGAAAAATACCTAGAGACCTTATCAAAAATTAATAAAATTCCTGGTGGTAGATATATGTGGACAGAACTCCCAATAAATTTGGGCGACCCAAAAAAAATAAAAAGATGGTCTGAATGGGGTAAACTCAGAGCTGATGAACAGTAAATAGAACCAGGACAGATCTGGAACTTGGACTTGGACGAAAATCAAAAAATAGCTAAATGATGAATTTTGACGTGATTTTTTTTTTTTGGGGATAAGGGTTCTAGAGGGGAACCAACTCTGAAATTTTGAGCTTCAGAAGATGAAGGGAGTGATAGCAGGAATTCGGAGAAGAAGGTTCTATCCTGAGTGGACAGAACACCGAAACCGTTGGCAACGACGCGTCGGCGGCGAGTCGATGGCGGCGGCGATCACCGGAGTTGCTTCAGATGCTGGAGGGGATCAAGGGGGAAGGGATTACACTCTAGAAAGGGGGCTGGAGGTGGAGGAACCAGGGAGAGAGAGGGGAGGGGTGCAAATCTCACTTGGGGGCAAATGCCTATTTTCTCCTCATTAATTCATGCAATATGAAAAATACAAGTATATATATGCAAGGGGTCTAACCTATTCTAAGCCCTTGAATCAAGGGTTGATCAATGAAGGGTTGAGATGTGGTTTGACAACCACATTAAACCCCATTAAACTACTAGGTTCGCCCCCCCCCCCCCTTTAAGAAGGCAATTAGCATTTGTCTTCTTTAATTAATTCTAGGTCCAAGTCCAAGGTTGGACCATGGACCAGCCACCTTGGACCCAGGAGTCCAGGTGGACCAATAAGGAGGAGGGAGGGGGCCCCTGCAGGGCCTACATGCACATTTGCAAAGAAACCCAATGGCCATTTGCAAATAAACCTACTAAGACCTACTATTGTGTACCCATATACCACAAGGGCGTACATACAAATAAAAAAGGACGTAGATGCAAACACAAAGTGAGCGGGCTGACGTTGATGTCCCCATCAGGGGGTTTAGGCGGACCAGCTTGGACCCCCAAGCTGGTCTGCCTAAACCTCTCCAAAAACAAAAACAAAAAGATTTTTTCCCCTCCGAAGAGGGGTTTAGGCGGACCACACCAGCCCCTTGGGCTGGTCCGCCTAAACCCCATCTCTCACACTTCGACACACACATAAAAAAATGCAAAAAAAATAAAAATAAAAGCACTGTTTGGGGGGTTTACCCGGACAAAGTTGGACCTCCAACTTGGTCCGCCTAAACCCCACCCCCCCACCCCTTCAACTTCTATAAACTGCCCCCCTTACAAAGTGATGCGGGACGGACCACGGACTCGACTCCAATTGAAATGCGATCCTTGGACTCTATGCAAACTCACGATCGTCCCTTAGCGAGGGAAGCGTAGGACGTGCACGGCTGAAAAATCGACAGTGAGCTAGGGTGGTCGGCTCTCTCTTGTACCCGGATCGGGCCACGGGACGGTCTCGCTCTCTCTCGCAGCAGCGGTGAATATCAATATATAGCGAGTTAGATTAACCTAACATGCTCTCTAGCAGCGGCATAAACAAGCATATATGAAAAAAAGCAAAGTTCCAAGCAAGGAGCGAATATGATACCTCCACGCTCTCGGCGTGGGGAAGACGATCCCGGCCGAATTCGGTAACTCCCGATAACAGTAATGAATTAAATTACGGCAATGAGATATCACCCACTCCACGCAGGGAGGTAAAGGGTTACACAAGCGGGTCCGGGAGGACCGATCTCGGGTTGACGGGCTGCACTTGGTCACCCCGTCGGCACGATTCGAACGGCGTAAGCTGCTGGTTGTGAGGCCCACGTGCTGGTCGGTGGGGCCATGTGGGACCAGGGTGTTACCACTGTGGTGGGGACGCCTGGGGAAGCGCTTCCTGGGATGGCGGCGCGCTGGTTCGCCGGCCGGAGGCCGGGCGGCTCCGATCGTCACCGATCGGAAAGGATGCCCACGAATCTGCTGCTTCTGTTTTCAAGCGCGCATTCCGACGAGATTGGCTGCTGCGATCAATCCGAACGTCGGATTGAAGTACAAAAGGTATCGTTGGAAATCTCTTTCGAAGTACTTCGATCTAGGGCCAGAGATATTAAATGGATCTGCACGGATCTGGCGTTAGTCGATTTTTGAAGTTGCTGTTGGACAGGACTCGAAATCTCAGGGTAGCAGTGAAGTTTCCTGAGAACTGCCTTTGACCGTGGGGTAGACCTCAGATTCAGACCTCAAGCTCTTCATGAAGATTGTAGAGGGGAGAGAGGGGAAAACTGTAATAATTCTTATGAAGGGATCGGTGGAGGTTTCGATTTGTTAGGGATTTTATACTGACTGGGGGTCGGATCTGGACACTGGCAGATAGAACTGTGGAGGGATCTGAAGATGATTTGAAGAAAATAGGTGAAGGCATTTATAAATTCCACAAAAATTCGTGGGTGGAGGGGATGGTGCGTAGAATCTCCAGTAAATTTGGGGGTTCCAGAAAAAATCAAAAGGTGGTCCGGGGATGGGAAACTCAGGGTTGCTGTCACTATAGATAGAAATCTGGTAGAATTGGAACAGAAAGATAGAATAAAATAAAAAATATAAATCAGAAACTATAGGCCAATCCAATTTTTTTGGAGTATGGAGGGAACCTCTGAAACCCGCCCTAAAAATTTCAGCTCCAGATGAGGTCGGAGCTGAAAGTTAAAATTCACGGAGTGGACCTCTATCCTGAAAAATAGAATCTGGACAGAACTTCCGACGGTTGCTCGTGGTGGCTCGACGGCGGCACGAACAGCGGCGGCGGCGGCACAGAATGAAACCAGAAGTAGAGGGGAGGAGATAGAATGGATGAACACTCTAGAAATGCAGAGGAGGAGGAGGGAACCAAAGGAGAGAGGGGGGGGCGAAGCTAGCTCTTGGGCATTCAACAATTTTTCTCTTCATTAATTTATGAAAAATAGAAATACATGCTGGAGAGGGGGATTTCCGCAGCCCACCACAAAGGCAGCCCAACAAGACCCACAAGGTCCAACCAGGCGAGCCCACCCGAGTGATAGCCCACCGGGCCCACTTAGGGAAGAAAAGCCCAATAAATAAGACTCGAGGAACTAACTCTCCCCGGCGGCCTTCTAGGCTCGGAGGGCCCGAGACAACGGTCAGGTCCCAAGGAAGGTCCGGCCTAAAGCCCTCTCCCCGTCCGAGAGAGATAGGCTCCAGCCGACCTATCCGACCCCACCTTCGCCGGGCCATGCCTATCGCTCGGGCAAGAGCTAGCATCCCCGAAGCTCGGTAAGGCCGGTTGATTAATCCGCAGGTGGAGCCGTTCAGAGTCCTCCGCCAGCGGGAGAGTCAGGGGAGCCGCCGGACTCCAAGGGGATAACGTTCCCACGATCAGGCCATGAAAGCCCCCGTTAAAGATGTAACTCCCGCCGGGAACCCCTCAGCTTACAGGACTCCTGAAGACGGCGCACTATTTAAGCAAGGGATACCCTCCGGAAGAAAAAAAGATGAACAAGGCATTCACACACCCTAAGCTCCTGAGCACGACTCGCTTCACCCTTTGGTGGAGAGGATTCTCGCGCATCAGCTCTCTCCTCCCCCCATTATCGCTTCCACCATAGCTCCACTGACTTAGCCATCGGAGGGTTTTGCCCCAGGGAGATCCCCTGGGCCCTCTGATACGTTTCCCTCTCTTGCAGATTCATCTTCTGGTGATCCACAGCCCGCTCAGGATCCAGCGCGAGATCTCGCCTCTTCATCTGGCGCCATCTGTGGGAAACGCACGAAGAGCCGTGATGGTGAGAAGAAGCTCAGGGAGGAGATCCGCCGGTGGGGCAGGTAAGGCTGTGGCGGCGGCGGGAGGCGCCCCCTCTAGGGTCTCACAGAGCCCCCCCTCCAACGCCAGCATCCCCACCAACAGGCCACCACCCCCCCCGGCGGAGACAGGGGCACCCCTCGACGGTGCCGCCAACGCCTTCCAGGCCCTCAACAAAAAGATGAACGTCCTCGTGGAGCTCATGAGGGCCCAGGCGGATAGGGACGCAAGGTCCCGCGCCCCGTCAGGAAGTCCCCCTCGAAGGAGTGCGACGCAGCACACCGCCGGTGGCCGCTTCACCCTCCGTGGCCGACAGCTCCTCCGCAACGATGTTAGAGGACCCTCGCATGCTCCGCTTGCGGAGCAAGAGGCTTCCTCCATGCCGAGGAAAGGGAAACAGGGGGCGAGGCCGCCGCGCCCGGGCACTAGTGCCCCGGGAGACCGCCAAGACGCCCCCCCCAGCCCCACGGTGCGACTGCAGCCAGAGCTGTCCCTCCGGCTGCGAGATTTCGAGAGATGGTTCGCAGAGCAAGAGCGCGCCCTCCGCGCCCTACAGAAGACCTCTCTCCCGGAGGACGAGGAGAAATCCCCTTTCTCCGAGTACATCTTGAAGGCAGAGGTCTCTCCTAGAGCCTCCATTCCGACCTTCAAGCTCTACGACGGCCAGGGCGACCCAGCCGACCACTACAATAGCTTCGACACCCTGGTGACCCTTCATGGAACGCCGGATCCCATCAAATGCCGAGCCTTCGTGGCCACCCTGGTCCAAGGTGCTCAGGCATGGTTCCGGGTCCTCGCCCCTGGGTCCATCCGAGACTTCAGGCAATTCGGCCGAGTTTTCAAGGAGAGTTTCACCGGCAGCGCCCCCCCAAGGTCAGTGGCGGGCCTCCTGGCTCTCAAACAGGCGCAAGGGGAGAGGCTCCGGACTTATGTCCACCGATTTAAATCAGAAGCCCTCAGGATCCCCCACCTGGATGTGGCCTCAGCCACAACCGCACTGACCGGGGGCACCCGGGACGAGAATCTCCGCCGCGAGCTTGTCCTCCACCCTCCCTCGACCCTTGCCGAGCTAGTGACTCTGGCACTGCGCCACGCCGAGTGCGAAGAAGTACTCAGCGCCTGTCGAGATGCAACCGGCTCGGGTCGGGAGGGGGACAAGAAGCGGACCTCCGAGCCAAACCCTGACTCGGGTAAGAAGCGTGATCGAGAAGGAGAGCGCAAGAGAAAGTACGAGCGGTACACCCCCTTGACCGCGCCAGTCTACGAGATCTATGAAGACATCAAAGACTCGGGACTTCTCCGCCAGCCCGAGCCAATGAGGTCGAAAAACCGCAAGCGGGACAAGCATTGCCTGTTCCACGGCGACCACGGGCACCACATCGGAGATTGCCATCAGCTCCAGGACGAGATCGAGCGCCTCATCCGTCTGGGGCACCTAGCCCGGTTCACGATCGGGCATAAAGAAGACCGAGACGCCGCAGAGGAGATCGACAACGCCCCCCGAGGGGTTCACATCAACGTCATCTCCGGAGGAGCGGCATCGGGCGGCGACACCAGTCGAGGGAGGAAACGTCATGCCGAGCGAGCCAGCCGAGCCTTAGAGCCCCCCAGAGGCCCGCCGATGGAGCCCCAGGTCATAGTCTTCTCCGACCAAGACCTGGAAGGGCTGAGCACCCCGCATGACGATGCCCTCGTTATCTCGGCCACAATAAATCACTATAATGTAGACAGGATTTTGGTTGATAATGGGAGCGCCCCCGATGTATTATCTTATGACTGTTTTCTCAAGATGGGGGAAGACCCATCCAAGCTCCGCCCGATCCGAACGCCCCTTTGCGGGTTTAATGGCCTGGCCACCTACCCCGAGGGAGCCCTAAGCCTGCTGGTCACTATCGGCACCCCACCCAAAATCGTTACGGTCATAGTGGACTTCATAGTGATTAAAGGTATGATAGCGTACAACGCCATTTTCGGCCGAAAAATTCTCAGCCGAATAAAGGCCGTACCATCTACCTATCACCAAAAAATGAAGTTTCCCACCAAAAACGGGTTAGGGGAAGTCCGAGGTAACCAGGCCATGGCTAGAAGGTGCTACAATATCTCGGTAGAAGCCTCAAGGCCGGACGGGAAGGATAAGGGCCCCAGGGGAGTCGAAGGAAAAGCCGTGACCACCGAGCCCGGTGGCGAGTTATTAACGGTATTCTTGAACGACGACCCGGCCCTAGGAGTAAGGATCGGCGCCGACCTACCACCAAAGGAACAGCAGCAATACAAGGAGTTTCTTTCTGAGTACGTTCGGGTCTTTGCTTGGTCCGATGATCAACTCCCTGATATACCAGAGGAGACTGTGACGCACAAGCTCAACCTCGATACCACCGTGGGACCCGTACAATAGCGGAGAAGGAAGCATGCGCCCGAGAAACAGGCGATCATCAAGGCACAGGTCACCAAGGGACAAGAAACTAGTCTTTTCAGACCGGTCCTGTACCCAACGTGGCTAGCCAACGTCGTCCTGGTGCCGAAGACTACAGGCAAGTGGCAAATGTGCGTAGACTTCACCGATCTAAATAAGGCCACCCCCAAGGACTGCTATCCGCTACCGAGCATCGACCAATTGGTTGACTCAACCTCGGGCAACGAGATACTCAGTTTCCTGGATGCCTATTCGGGTTATCATCAGATCCGAATGAACCCTGAAGATGTCGAGAGGACCGCCTTCATCACCGACTACGGCGTGTACTGCTACACCCGGATGCCCTTCGGATTGAAGAATGCTGGAGCCACATACCAGCAACTGGTCAACCATATGTTCGAGGGACAGTTAGGTCGAAACGTCGAGGCCTACATCGACGACATGCTCGTCAAGACCCCGAAGGCTCAAGACCACTTCACCGACCTCGCCGAGACTTTCGGCACCCTCCTGAAGTACTGCATGAAGCTCAACCCCGCCAAGTGCGCCTTTGGAGTAAGATCCGGGAAGTTCCTGGGTTTCCTAGTCACTCAGCGAGGGATCGAAGCCAACCCCGACAAGGTCCAGGCCATCCTGGACATGCGCCCGCCCACGTGCATTAAAGACGTCCAACGTCTGACGGGGCGTGTCGCTGCTCTCAGTCGTTTCCTGTCCCGTGTGGCCGAACGATGCCTGCCCTTCTTCAAGCTGATGAGGGGGCCCAAGATAGCATCTACGTTCGCATGGGATGGGCAATGCCAGACAGCGTTCGCCGAGCTCAAAGAGTTCCTGGCTTCACCCCCGGTGCTTTCCAAGCCCGTCCCGGACGAGGTCTTGTTGCTCTATCTCTCGGCGACGCCATCAACGGTCAGCTCGGTCCTAGTCAGGAATGACTCGGGAATCGAGAGGCCGATCTACTACACCAGCAAGGTGCTCAATGAGGCTGAGCGGAGGTACCCCGCAACCGAGAAACTCGTGCTAGCGTTGGTTACCTCCGCAAAGCGCCTCCGACCCTACTTCCAGGGGCATCCCATCACCGTGCTAACCGGCGAGCCACTGAAGAAGATTCTGGCCCATCCCGAAGCCTCGGGGTGACTCGTCAAATGGGCCATCATGCTCGGGGCCTACGACATCTCGTACCAGCCGCGATCAGCTATCAAAGGACAAACGCTCGCCGACTTCATCGCCGAGAGCACCGTTCCGGTCGAGGACAGTCCTCCGACAGCAACCGGGCCAACCTGGGAGCTATTCGTCGATGGATCGTCCAACTCGATCGGCAGCGGCGCAGGGATCCTCCTAAAGTCCCCCGAAGGAATAGAGTTGCAATACGCCCTAAAGTTTAACTTTCTGGCGTCCAACAATGCTTCCGAGTACGAGGCCCTTATCTCGGGAGCCCGCATGGCCCGATGGTTGGGGGCCGAGCGAGTCAGGATCCACACCGACTCCCAGCTAGTTGCAAGCCAGGTCAATGGCGAGTACGAAGCTCAGGTGGTACCTATGATCAAATACCTACAGTTGGTCCGGAGCCTGGCCCAGCAGTTCGAGGAGTTTGAGGTAGTCCGAATAGCTCGGGAGCAAAACTCTCGGGCGGACGCCCTCTCCCGACTGGCCTCCTCCCTAGACCCGGAAGGTACACGATCGGTCCTCCTAGAAGAGCTAGAGCGCCCGAGCATAGACTCGGAGCTCCTCGCCATTGACTCGGCCACTCCTGGCGACTGGCGCTCCCCCTACCTGTCCTGGCTACGGGACTCCCGGGAGCCCTCCGACCCTCGGGAAGCCCGCCGAATGAAGTACCAAGCTCGGCGCTTCGTCATCCTCGACAACGCTCTCTACCGAAGATCGTTCTCCGGGCCCCTTCTGAAGTGTCTCGGTCCCGACGAAGCAAGCCAAGCTGTTGAAGAGATTCATCAAGGCCTGTGCGGAGCACATTCAGGAGGTCGGTAGCTGGCCAGAATCCTGCTAAGGCAGGGGTACTGGTGGCCGACCCTACAGCGCGACTGCACGGCTTACGCACAACATTGCGACCATTGCCAGCGGTTTGACCATTTGGTCCATCTGTCGGCCACGAAACTTATCACCCTTACCGAGCCCTACCCTTTCGCTCGGTGGGGGATCGACATCCTTGGGCCATTCCCAACGGCTCAATCCCAGAAGAAGTTCATCATCGTCGCCATCGACTACTTCACCAAGTGGATCGAGGCTGAAGCAACAGCAAGGATCACCGAGACAGTCGTCTAGGGTTTCGTATGGAAATCAATCATCTGTCGCTTTGGCATCCCTCGAGTGATAGTGAGCGATAACGGGCGGCAATTCGACTCTCGGTACTTCCGAGACAGATGCGCCGACCTAAATATCCGCAACCACTTCACTTCGGTCGCCCACCCTCAGGCCAACGGGCTGGTTGAAAATGCCAACAAGACCATCTTGAAGGGCATAAAAACTAGACTCGGCAAGGCTAAGGGTAGCTGGCTCGAGGAACTGCCTAGCGTACTATGGTCGCACCGAACGACCCCCAGGACGGCAACCGGTGAGACCCCTTTTCAGCTGGTATATGGCACCGAAGCCGTCGTTCCGTTAGAGATCGCTAGTCCGTCTCTCCGAGTGATCAACTTTTCGCCCAAGGCAAACGAGCAGAAGTTACTCGAGAACCTCGACCTGGCAGACGAACTTCGAGAGATCGCGAACGTCCGAGCTACGGAATACCAGCGCCGCCTCACCCGGTACTACAACACCAAGGTCCTAGGCAGACAATTCCGACCAGGGGACTTCGTCCTCAGGAAGACCGAAGCGTCTCGACCACTAGAGGCGGCGGGCAAGCTATCCCCCAACTGGGAAGGCCCCTACCGAGTGATCGAGACGCTCGGGAAAGGTGCGTACAGGTTAGCCACAATGGAAGGGGAACCCATTCCCCGGACATGGAACGCAACCACACTACGCAGATTTTATTTCTGAAAACTGTATCAACAAATCGGGTAAAATAAACCCCCTTTTGCATTTATTCAAGATAATTGTTGGCACATCAGAAAGGCAACTGCCAATACATTACATAGTGAAAAGCAAAAATCCCTCTAGCACCACGGCAAACGGCCATCGCCCGGCCGACCCGGTCTTGACCTCCTCGCATCCAGCCACTGACTCTGCCTCGCGTAGAAACTGGCTCGGACAAGAGATGGTCGACCCAGTTGGCTCGGGTGGACCGTGACAAGGGTGACGGAGGGACGGCAAGGAGAAGGCCACCTTTCACGTGAGGAAGGCTACCTTCCAAGTTGGCAACAACCTGGAAAAAGGAGCGCCGTGAAGGTCTCCCCTCTGCCAATCCACCAACCCCTCGGAGGCGAACAGAAAGCAAGTAGCCCCCGAAGAGTGAAAGAAATGAAGAACAAAAGAGAGAGAAAGAGGCTGCGGACAGGGGTGAGGAGGGAGCTTGCGCCGCCTCCTCCCCTCCCATGGAGGGGAATGGCAGCCGGCATCCCTAACTCCCCCATCCACCCTCCATCTCGGCGTCCGCCCGGAAGCCTCACCGGAGCCAAGAGGAGGCAAACGGCGTGCCCCCGTACGTCGAAGCCCTCTCCAGATCCGCGCGGCGACCGTCGGACCCATCTCATGCATGCGCGGCGACCGTGGGACCCGACCGATACTCCAGGACAGCTGGAACCAGTCACTCCCCGTCGTCTGCGGCGTCATCTTCTGAAGGGCCCTCCATGCTCCGATCGCGGCGGCGCAACGCAGAGCGAAGACGAGGAAATAAGAGCAGACCGCCGGCGAGAGTCCTAAGTGTTAAGAGGGAAGGAGCACCCTTCGGTCCTTTTTACAGGCCAAGGGAGGCCACGCGCCTTAAATGACTCCCCCCTCGAAAACACGCTATAGGACCTCCCTTGGAAGGTCACCTCCAACTCCTCGATCCCCCGCCCTAGCGGGATTCGCGAAGCGCCTCGACTTCCAGGGCATGGTGGAACAAAAGGACGCCCCGCCAGAAGCCTCCCGAATCGGCATGCGAAAACGGCGCAAAGAATATCGGCACTTTCCAACTGCCCCCGATACGCCAGCCAATTCACGGCAAAGATAGCGATCAAACAAAGTAAGTCCTTTATTGCCTCCCATAAAGAAGTCCTCTTACAGAAGGAAAAATAGATAAAAAGGGGAAGGGGTAAAATAAAGCAAAATACATCAGGCCTCGGGCCCACTTTGAAGCTCAGGAACAGCAGTAGGGGACGCGTCACCCTCGGTACCTTCGGTGACGGCCGGCCCGGACACTGACCTCGCCTGTGCGAGAACTGTCCCGGTCGTGAGCCCTCCCGGAGCCTCCGGAGTTGGTGACCCCGCTGGAGGTGACTCCTCCGGTTCTTCCCCGGCCAAAGATGAGGAGCTAGAAACTGACTCGTCCGAGTCATAACTCTGGTCATAAGGAAAATCACCCCCGGCAAGGTGCTCATTGGCATAGCTCATCGCCCGGCGATAGCCCTGCCTGAATCCCTTTCGAGCACCCCGACGGAGCACTACCTCGTAGTAGGGTAGGGCAGCTTCAATCAGGTCGGCCGAGTAAGCTTTCGAGCCTTTGTAGCGCTCGATCGCCTCTGCCTCGACCTGCCCGTCCCGAGCCCGCTCCGCCTCGGCCGCATGCTCTTCCGCCCTCGCTAGACGCTCCTCTAGCTTGGTCATCCTCCGCTCAGCTTCGATCGTCTGACCCTCCGCCCGGGCTCGGTCCGCCTCGGCCTCAGCGCGAAGGCGCTCCGCGTCCTCCGCCCGATCCTGTAGCTCGGCACGCTCACGCTCCCAGAGGCCATCCAGCTCAATGTGACGTTGACGCTCGTCTTCTAGACGTTTGCTCTTCCTCTCGAGCGATTCTTGGGCCCTTGCTAGCTGCTCGGCCAGCGCCTCGGCTTCCCGTCGGCTCGACCGTGCCAACTCCCTGAATGCGAGGAACTCCCGACGGAGCCCCTCATGCTCCCCCTCGAGCCGGGCCAGTTTTCCCTTGCATCCACCAAGGGTCCAAGCAAGCCTCGATCGTTCCGCCTCCGTCCAGGCGTGCGCCTCCGCCATCACGGCCGCTGTCCGAGCTATGACCAGGCCGCCCTCCATCAGGACATCAAGGACCCCGGCGGGAGTGCTGTGCCTTTCTCCCCCCCTCGTCCTCTCGGCAATCGACCGGCAGAGCCGGTACAAGTCGCACGACATACCGAGCCTGACCAGAGGTTTCGGCAAAGGGGACTGCTCCACCCTGGGCACCCCGCCAGAAGACCCTGTTCGGGCAGCGAAGCTGACCGCCCCGCGCGCCACGGTTGGTTGGGGTTGCAACGCCTCCCCGGGTGAACCCCCACCCTCGACCGGCGCCGCGGGATCAACCGCACCAGAAACTGCCGGCACTTGGGGTTGCGACGCCCTCGCGGGCGAACCCCCATCTGCGCCGACCAATCCCTCGGTCCCAGCATCGGCCACACCGGCACCGGCCCCCTCTGCCCCCACAGAGGGGAGAGCCGACCCATCACCTCCCTCTGCGGGGCCCCTGGTCTCCTCGGCCCCCTCTCGCCCAACGGATGGGAGAGCCAGCCCGGAGGGGTCGGCCCCATCCTGCCCCCGAGGGGGGAGCGCCGCCGAGCCAGAATCGCCCCCGACGGCGGTAGGAAAGCCGGCTTTCTTGGCCCTTTTCCTGGCCTTCGCGGCCTCCCGCAACTTCCCCGCCAGGGGATCCTTGCGCTTCAGGTCGGTCGATCGAGAAGTCCCCTCGGGGGCCGCCCCCTTGCCCTTATCTCGGGCATGGATGCGACCCGCCGAGGCATCAGGCTCATCGGCTGTCGAGTCATCTCCCAGATCGATGACCTCAACCGTCTCCTCCAGAGGTTCCCGCCTTACGTCTGCAACAAGAAGAAGCCCTGGTCAGGAGGAGGAAAAGAGCTACCACCCCCGAAAAAGAGCCTCAAGAGCTGTACCTGTCGACGTCAACCGCGAGAGAAGACACCGTTCGATGTTCTCCGGCGTCACCAGCTCCTCGGTCGATTGACGGTTCTCCAGCAGACGGGCAGCCTGCTGCTCCACGTGGGGAGGGAACTCCTCCTGGCGAGGGGGCAGATTCGGGTGAAAGTTGGGCGAGGTCCGGCATCTCCAGATCTCGTCCGTCGCCACCGCCTTCACCCAGAAGAATTGGGTCTTCCACCCCTTGTGCGAGGAGTCCTTCGTCGCAAGCGAGATGCAGCTCCTATTCCTCCGCGCCTGGATGAAGTAGAAGCCTTTCCCCGCCGACGGGTGTGCTTTCAACTCAAAAAAGAAGTGGAAGAGGTCCAAAGAAGGAAAAATGTCATGCTGACGACAAAGAATCCCGAAGGCCAAAAGAAGAAGATATGAGTTGGCCACCAACTGAATAGGCGCCAACCGGAAAAAATTAAGAAGCTGCAGCACAGAAGGATCGAAAGGAAGATGAAATCCACTCTTCCAAGCCAGAAGGAAGGTGCAAACGTGCTCATCGCGATCATCCAGACTCGTCTCGTACGGAGTGGCGGCAATAAAGCTGTATCTGAGAGGCAGGCGGAAACGATGCTCCAGCCTCCGCACCTCCGCTTCCCCCAACTCACTACAGTTGGGGACGGGTTCCCGCCTCACCGGCACAAGCTCCGGGCTCTGATCCGCCATCAAGTCGAGAGAAGATCCCTCGTACGAGCTTGAAGACTCCGGGGGAGAGGGGAGTTGCCGGACCGCCTCTGCGGTTATCCTCGCCAACTCCTCGAACGCCGCCGCAAGGCTCCGCGTCTCCGTCGTGCTCTCACGACGCATCAAGAAGCAAGGAAAGCCTAAAACCCTGGAAGCCTAGAACGATGAACAGCGCCCCCTAAAAACCCCTGAGGGTGGCGGCGCGTCGTTCCGTGCTCTGAGAAAAAAGGGGGCCCCTTCGCTTCGAATCTGTCAGGATCATCATTACGGGCCTCGGCGACCGCTATAAGCGGCTCCATAACGCCAACGGAATTCCACCCACCTGAGCCACGCCGGTCCAAAGCCTCGAAAAACTACTCATCCGAGCCTCCTTGGCTCGGGAGTAGGAGGGGGACAAGTGGAGAGGGGGATTTCCGCAGCCCACCACAAAGGCAGCCCAACAAGACCCACAAGGTCCAACCAGGCGAGCCCACCCGAGTGATAGTCCACCGGGCCCACTTAGGGAAGAAAAGCCCAATAAATAAGACTCGAGGAACTAACTCTCCCCGGCGGCCTTCTAGGCTCGGAGGGCCCAAGACAACGGTCAGGTCCCAAGGAAGGTCCGGCCTAAAGCCCTCTCCCCGTCCGAGAGAGATAGGCTCCAGCCGACCTATCCGACCCCACCTTCGCCGGGCCATGCCTATCGCTCGGGCAAGAGCTAGCATCCCCGAAGCTCGGTAAGGCCGGTTGATTAATCCGCAGGTGCAGCCGTTCAGAGTCCTCCGCCAGCGGGAGAGTCAGGGGAGCCGCCGGACTCCAAGGGGATAACGTTCCCACGATCAGGCCATGAAAGCCCCCGTTAAAGACGTAACTCCCATCGGGAACCCCTCAGCTTACAGGACTCCTGAAGGCGGCGCACTATTTAAGCAAGGGATACCCTCCGGAAGAAAAAAAGATGAACAAGGCATTCACACACCCTAAGCTCCTGAGCACGACTCGCTTCACCCTTTGGTGGAGAGGATTCTCGCGCATCAGCTCTCTCCTCCCCCCATTATCGCTTCCACGATAGCTCCACTGACTTAGCCATCGGAGGGTTTTGCCCCAGGGAGATCCCCTGGGCCCTCTGATACGTTTCCCTCTCTTGCAGATTCATCTTCTGGTGATCCACAGCCCGCTCAGGATCCAGCGCGAGATCTCGCCTCTTCACATGCCTTATATAATAAATGGAAAATGACCAAGAATACCCTCAGATCTAGGATCTGGAGGGGCAAATGAGGGACATCACATTTGATTCAAACAAAATAAAAAAAAAAAGAAAATCCTAATTAATTCTAAGGCGGGGGCTTGACCAAGGGGGAAGGTAGGTGGGAGAATATGGACTTTTTAGTCCATTTGTCTCCCATGTGCTCTTTTGACATTCAAACCTTCTAGATGGCCACCTAGGATGGTTGACCAGTCCCACATAGCTTAGGTGGACCAATGGGAAAGGAGGGAGGGCCCCCTAGCTGAACCTACTACACATTTGCACAAAAACCCACACAATCCTAGGGAATGGCACATTGACTTATAAAGCCTTACAATTACGCATATACTTTCCCAAGGATATAAAAATAAATAAAAGGACACAAATATAAAAAGAAAATGTACATGCTCGATGTTGATTCCCATCACAAAGGCATGATGCATGAAGAAAGCAAGGAAGCAACGCACGAACACACAGTCGGATAAGCGATCTTCCCCGACCTAATTGTCGCACCCTCGGACTCCCGAGGCTTTCGACAAGGGTCGGGAACGCGAGAAGATAAGTGCGCACGCGTTTGGCTTGCTAGTCGGCTCACACACGCCGAGGGTATGTCTCACGTACTCCCCTCATGCGGTGTTTAGCCGTCTCACGCCAAGTCCATCCCCACCGCATGTAAGATGACCGTGCCAACGACAAATACGCCCACACCCCGAGTCCGCCCGTGTACGTGAACTTACGACACTTACGACGGTGACGAAAGGGTACTTCATAATGCCGCGTCGGCCCTCGACACGGAACTACGTGCCCACTACTCACCTCCCAGTTGGCCGTCGGCCCCTCAGATTGACAAAACGAGTCTAGTCGGACCTCCGGCCCGGGAATCATAGTCCCGGGGCCGACCTCGACACTCCAGCATGACAACACTCGCCGTCCAAGACCCGGACCCGACTGCTCACCTTGAGCTGCGTCCGACCTCCGCCAGGCACCAGCCCGTGTCCGTTCTGACCACCAAGGTAGTCGGGCCCACATCAGCTCCTCTGTAAAGAGTTCTAGTAGAACACGCAGACATCCGCTTTGTCACGCAATGACCTGGGGACCGACTCGCATGTCAGAATTGTCCCACGGCTTGCGCCCGTTGTACCTCGGCCACTCAGGCCAGCTTGTAAAGCCCATGTGGCTCATCATAAAACCAGTGAATTGCATACGCCCGTGTTTGGGCTCCCTGCTTTCTACCCACACCACTCAGCATCCATGCCCAACACCCTAACCCCAGTGAACACCCCTCAGTCTAACGCGTACCCCTAGCTACTGAATGCCCTCTAGCCCTCTACCCATGGCTTCAGACACATGTACAGACTTTTCTTCAGCATAGAACGAAGGTATTCAGATTTAATGCGATGTAAATAAACACCGGTTGCTTACGGCCGGTGGGAAAAGACGTCCTGTACACAATTCCCACAATCGCCTACGCACTCGCACCCATGGAACCCCTTCTCTCCACGTGTCTCCCGATCGCCCGAGCCCACGTGCCGCGCCCTGGTGGCGCTTCCCCGGTCAACCCTTGGTTCCATGAGTGATTGTCGAGAGATCGACTGGCACGCCCGCACCATGTCCGGTTAACCTTTATCCCGACACTTCCGTGCCATTCGACCCTTTCCGACTTTCCGTGAAAGGAGAGTGCCCGATACCGCCGTGAGAGGCATGCACCCGTAAGGAGGATACCCTAGATACATCAAACTCCCGTATTTTTTCTTCCCCGTTGTATTCCTTCCTTCACCCCGGTTAATCGGCATAAAAACCCGCGCAACAATAAGCAAATGCGATATGAGAGTGGCGAATTTACCTCCACGCTCCGGGCGTGGGGAAGATGACCCCGGCCAAGTACGGTAACTCCTGGTAAAAACAATTATTCACTAATTACAGTAGTAATTTCTTGCCCACTCCACGCAGGGAGGTAAAGGGCTACAAGTGGGGCCCGGGAGGACTGATCTTGGGTTGACGGGCTGCAATGTGGTCACTCCGTCGGTGCAACTTGGACAGCACAAGCTGCTAGTTCTGGGGCCCAGGTGTTGCTCGGATGGCCAAACTGGGCGGGGTGGATCCCGCTGCCAAGGGGATGCCTGGAGGAACGATCCCTGGAAGGTGGCCGGACTGGTTCAGTTGGTGGGAGGCTGGGCGGCTCCGATCGCCGAGCGTTGGAAGATGCAGCCCCGAGCATGTGCTGCTGTTTCAGGGTTGTGCGACCCGATGAAATCGGCTGCTGCGATCAACCCCGACGTTGGATTGACGCAAGACTGGTGCCGTTGGAAAGCTATTTCAGAGAGCTACAACCCAATTCTAGAGAATGAATTTTGTCTACCTCTGTAATGACCTTGGTCGAATTTACATCCTGTTGGTTCACAGAACCAGATCTGGCAGGACAGATTTGGATCTTCCTGAGAATGGGCAATGACCGCGACTAAAACTTCAGATCTGGGAGTTGGGCTCTTTATGAAAGTTACAGAGGGGGAAGTAAGGAAGACACCAATAATTTTGGTGGATTTTCTAGAGGTGTTTTGACAGGGGAAATGAATTTTTGACTAAACAGGGGTCAGATCTAGATTACACAGGACAGAACAGATTTTGGCCTGAGTGTTAATTTTCAACAGGGGTAAATGAAATTCTAAATTCGTGAAAAATATTGTGGAGGTGGGTTTTGGTGGGCAGAACACCCAGTCCAAATTTGAGCTCAATAAAAAATGGTTAAGGGGGTCGAACAAGGGGAGAATAGGACTACTGTAACAAGATCTGCACAGATGGCAGGTTGCTGGGGATGGAAATAAGGAAATGGTAAAAATAGCAAACGTAGGTTTAATGGACTGAATGTTTTTGTGGAGGATGGGGGGAACGTGGGGGACTCACCCTCAAATTTTGGGCATGACCTGAGCTCCAGATGGAGAGCTAAAATGTGTGATTTACTGTTCTATCTAGGGGTGGACAGAACACCGAAGAAGCGACGGTGCGATGGCGGCTCGATGGCGGCGGCGGCGGCGGTGCTGAGCTTCACACTCAGAGAGGTGGTGGAGGAGAGGCTTCACACCTCTAAAATC
This sequence comes from Amorphophallus konjac, assembly GCA_022559845.1. Lineage (NCBI taxonomy): Eukaryota > Viridiplantae > Streptophyta > Magnoliopsida > Alismatales > Araceae > Amorphophallus > Amorphophallus konjac. Next base: position 41,389 of record JAHNEJ010001134.1, read on the forward strand.
AGAGCTCTCACAGCTCTAGGGGGGAGAGAGGGGCGCCCTTTGGCCTTGTGAGCACAAATGGAATTTTTCTCTTCATTAATGCTAACTAAATCACAAAATACAAGGTATATATAGAAAATGTAAAAAGACCTAAACTACCCTTAGATCTAGGTTAGAGGACGGGTATATAAGGGATAGAAGATTTAATCCCCATGTGGTCAAAAAAACAAAATAAAAAACACATTTAATGGGGGGGTGTGCCCCCTTGACCAAGGTGGCCAATTTGGATTTTTCTACTCTTTTTATCCTTGGTCCAAGTGGAAAAGAATCTTTCTAGAAGCCCACCTTGGACCATGGACCATCCCCACATGGGCCCCTATGGCTTAGGTGGACCAATGGGGAAGAATGTGGGGGCCCCTTGCTGGACCTACTAGACTTTTACAAATAAACCCACTAAAACCTAAAGACTCACATTTTGGCTTATACTTGCCATACAATTGCGTACCCAATTACACAAGGATATAAATGTAAATAAAAAGGACATAAATGTAAAATAAAATATACATGCTCAGAGTTGATTCCCATCATGAGGAGAGAGAAAGCTCAATAAAAAAATGAGCTACTCAAAGGGTCTCGGCGCCTTAAATAGGCAAACCCTACCGAGAAGCCCCCCACCTAAAGGAATAGCGCGTCGAGACCGCCCCGCGTCGAGAGGGCTTCGGCAAGGAAGCCCGCCGAGAACCCGCGGCACCGAGACGAGAGCGCCGAGACAACCCGCGCCGATTTGCTCGCACCGGGAGAATGTAACCAGGAAATGAAGCTGAGATGCTAGCCATTCGACACTCAGCATTCTGGCATTTAGCCCAAAGACACTTGTAATTGCTAAAATTGTGTGAATATAGCAAAAACATCAAGCTAGAAATAAACAAGATCAACAAGGTCAAGCAAGAAGAGGTGCTCAAACATTGAAGGATACACCCGCAGGCCCCGTGCTGCTTATTCTTCGCTTACGCCACCTACGGGTGGGGGGCATTTGTTGACACCTAAAATGTACAAGAATAAAAGAAGAAGTCAAAGGAAGCTCAGGGCCTTGAAGATCAATCAAGGGTGCGGCTCCTATGTCATCCCTGGAAGTTCTGCGAATCAGAATAGAAGAAGATCCATTACCTCCGACACTCTATCCGGCTGAAGCCATTTCTGGCCAAGTTGTTTCCCAGCACTGCTATCATTCAGATAGTTAGGCTGATTAAGACTACGTCAAGCCCCGGGTAATCATCTGCCTGCTGAAGAGGATCCTCAGAATATTCTGGTGCTCGTAAAACGGGATTCACATAGCTTGGCACATGTTTGTGGATGCAAGATGTTAAGTGAGCTGCAAGAGGAACAAATAATTATTTTTAAGAAGCCCATATGACCAACAAAGAAGGCCCATTCATTCAAAGTCTTGGTTGGTGCCGATTCATGAAGTAAATGGGCCCAAGCCCAACACAATATGAGCACGCCGAGAAGCCCGCACTTAGAGGCCTGCTTCGGAGGGCGCCGATACCACACCGCCCCGGGAAGCACCTGCGCCGAATGAAGGGGGATCTTCCCCTCTATATAAAGCCCATGTCTTCGAAGAGGCAACACGGAGAGAGGGAGAGGCAACATGGAGAGAGGGAGAGGCAACACGGAGAGAGGGATACAGAGAAGGGAGAGATACAGAGCCAGCAAACAAGAGAGAGAAAAGAAAGGAAGAGGGCCGATAAGAGGGGTCTGGTCGTCCAGAGAGGGGATCGAGAAAAAGAAAGAAGAATAGAAGCGTGAGTGAAGGAGATTCAAGGTGGGAGTCCGTTTGTCAAATGCCCCTCGGGGCTACATTCTTTTTTTATTTACTCTCTGTTTTGGCATTTCTGTGGTTTTCTCCTAAGTATTACTCTCAGTTGCCGTCAAGCGTCGGTGTAATCCGACAGATTTTTAGAAAGCTATGTATGTAATCATATGGGCTTTTTTTTTCTTTTATGCCAAATCTATGTATTCTACCGAAGGTAATGAAGTGATAGATTCTGGAATTCTCTCTCTCCCACTACCTCTTCTGTCTAAGCCCATGGATGGATGATGTCTCTGAACATGATTCTGCTAAATGAAGTATGCACCTATTGTCACTCGTGTGATCCTTTTTCTAATACTTTCTCCGTTGTTTCCCAAGTCTCACAGCCAAGATGAGGGCCTGAGACAGTCCATCTCATGGCCTCTCATCTATGCATTGGTGAGAGATATGATAGAAGCATGGTCTATGTGATTTAAAAATTATCTGGCTCTTGAAGACACCTCTGAGCGAAGTCCCTTGCTTCCCTGGATGATCCATTTGAAACCAATTCTCAGTACCTTCTGATCTCACTAAAACCCCCAGATAAAGCTTCAAAACCCCTGAAATCCTCAAACCCTCGCCTCAATTAAGTCCTCGACGCAATGTTATATCGGCGTGGGTCCTGTGCCGATTACCAGCCGCACCGAGACCCGAATCACCCTACTTCTGCGCCGATGGCCTTTCGCATCGAGACGGTGAGCATGCCGACCATCCTTGCGCCGATTGCCCAAGGGTGCCGAGAACACACCGCGCCGAGACGGTGAGCGCACCGAGAGCCCCCACACCGAACTCTATTCGCGCCCATCGCCCTTTGCCCCCAAAGCCTTCAATCTCTTTAAGCCCTTAGCCTCCCAGCAACCTTAATAAACCCAAAGCTTAGTCTGAGCTCAATACCTCAGCCTCACTAAACTTCCTGCAGACCTTCATCCTGTCATGGGGGACCATGGTTCTTCACTCAGATCTACGGGAGCTAAATCAACGGGGTTTTACCCCTACATTTCTTGGTCAACCTGCAATGTTTCCTTCTGACCCCAATGGCTGGCGGAGTTCTACCACTGCATGTTCTTCGACGGTTCCTTAAGGGGATATTAATTGAACACCATGAGGGCAGACATCGTCCCATTATGTCCTGATCCTTTTGGAACTTTGGCTAAACGCCCGCTTTTCTTCGGCTTCCATCCCGGCACTCCGTGGATGGATGTCCTTTATCCCCTTGGCATAGTCCAAAATAGGGAGAGATGCTACCGAAATGAATTTCGATCTTCGTTATGCCGCATCATCTCTAAACCCCAGTGAGTCTAAGAGTCCTGCCTCTGCATGGCCTCCACTGACTCCTTTTTTGGGAACAATGATATCAAATACCTCGGTGTATGAATACTGTTTTGGTTTCATCCCACCTCGTCATATTCAGGCATTGGCATGCCCCGATCTTTTATGGATTCCATCCCGCCTCTGTTGTGGACGGTTTCCTATTCCCGCTTGGCATCATCCAAGATAAGGGGATATGCTGCCGGATTCATTCCGTGTTTTATGTAAATAAAGTCAATAAATGAGCATGTAACGTCACTTTGTTCTAATAACATAAATGTTGTTGTTTCATTTATGCTTACATAACCTGATTAGGAACGACGTGTCTCCCTCTACAACGTTTGCAAGATAATCAAACAAACCCACAATCATCCCCCCATTCTCCCTGGTATATCAAATGGTGTGTGGCCAAAAGTCAGGTCACGCCTGGACGGAGGTCCTCACTATGCGTGATGGTGGTCTTCGGACTAAAATTTCCCACCTCATACCGAGAAACAGACTAATGAATCAGAATAAAATCATAGTCACATAATCATTGTTACACATCTTTTAACCTGCATAAGAATAAGAGTAATAGTTACATTTAGATTTGCCCCTGGGTCTCTCCTACTTTGGCGACTAATCAAGGGTTGTCCTCCCTCGGAAGGACGTACTTAACGTCATAACCTTTATGGTATGGCGGACTTTCGGTCCAGACTCGAACCTCACAATCGACTTACCACGTCAGATCGAGCGCATAATAAATTGTCATACTGGTGACTGGCATGCCCAATAAACTAACCAATAGATAATTAAATGAACAAATAAATAAGATAAGATTTCTGAGTCCACAGTAACCTATGTGTTTCCCCATTAAACCCCCCTGCGATAATGGTGCAGACACCAGAGCGAGCGAGAAGCACGAACCGGCGAGCCGTCAGTACAGTACGCGGAGCACCACCCGGGCTACCTCGACTTCCATTTGGCTCGGAGATAGCCTGGAGACTCCCCCTTGAGGCTTAGTATTTATCATATTTTTGGGGGACTTTATTTGTGTGCAATGTGTGTTTATTTAGTTTTATTTGGATTGTAATTCGGATTGTACTAAGGGCTTATTTGCAATTTGGGGCCACCTGGGTCCCGCGGGCCCCCCTACCTCTTCCCCATTGATCCACCTCATCTCTAGGGCCCATGTGGGGTCATTCAACCTTCCAATAGTGGGCTTCTAGAAAAGTGGACCAAGGGGGGGACAAGTGGTTAGCAAAGTCCAAGAAGAGGGCTTCTTGGTCAAGGGGGCGCCCCCCATTAGAATATATTCTATAGATTTTTGTAAATTTTATTTTATTTGGTCCACAACACATGGGATAATTAAATGTGGACTTCCCCTTTTATCCCTCCCCAAACCTAGATCTAGGGATAGTTGATGTCTTTTTGTATTTCATATATATTGCTTGTATTTTCCATTTGATTGGCATTAATGAGAAGAGAATCTTGGAATTTTCTCCATGACCAAGGGCCGCCCCCTCTCTCTCTCCTCTCTCCCCCTTCAGCAGCTGCGAAGGCTGTGATTCTGAGGTGTGAAGCCTCCTCTATCGGTTCCGGAGATCGTCGCCGCCGCCGCCACCGCCATCGTGCCGCCGTCGCACCACCGTCGTATTCGCCGGAGTTCTGTCCAGTCAGGATAGACCCCTTCCATGAATTTCTGCTCCCTTCTACGAGATCTTCTGGAGCCCTAACTTTCAAGGTGTGTTCCAGAGGTTCCCTTCACATTCCATAAAAATTTGTTTGGCCTCTAGTTTTTATTTTCCATTTTTTTATTTTCGTTCTTCATTTCCTTCGAGATCTGTCAGGTTTCTATCTACTGTGACAGTAACCCTAAATTTCCCATCTTCGACCCACTCTTTTATTTTTCATGGAGCCCCCAATTTTACTGGAGGTTCTGTCCAACACCCCTTCCAACCACAAAGTTTTGTGGAATTTGTAAAGGCCTGCACCTATTTTCTAAAAATAACTTTCAGATCTCCACTCAGTTCTATCTGCCTCTATCCAGATCCGACCACCCACCAGTATAAAATATCTTTCCCCATCCAAATCTCAATAAAACCTTACATAAAAATTATTTCCGTTTTCCTATCTCACCCCCCTACAACTTTCATGAAGAGCTTGAGGTCTGAATCAGAGGTCTACCCTATAGTCAACGCCAGTACTCAGGGAACTCCCCTACTGCACTGAGATTTTGGGCCATGTCCAACAGCAAATTGCAAAATCGACTAAGGCCAAATCCGTGAAAATCCAATTTGTCTTTCTGGCCCTAGATTGAAGTACTTCGAAAGAGCTTTCCAACGATACCTCTTGCGCGTCAATCCGACATCGGGAGTGATCGTAGCGGCAGATCTCTCCGGATCGTGCGCTGTAAAATAGAAGTAATAGATCCGTGGGCAACAACTCCAAGACTTGGAGATCGGAATCGATCGGCCTCCGACCGGCGTTCCCGCCCGAAGATCATGGGCCCGCCACCAGGGGTCTCCATCACAGCGGGACCCACCCCATCAGACTCGGAGGACAGAGCGGTCCATGGGCCCCACGAACCCATAGATCGCGCCATCCGGACAGCACCAAAACGCGGATTCAGCACCGACGAAGCGACATCAAGATGCTACCCGTCAAACCAATTCGCGTGACTCCCGGGCCCCACATGTGAACTTTTACCTCCCTGCGTGGAGTGGGTCAAATTTTTGTACCACAGTAAAACTTTGCTAACCGGGAGCCCAGATTTGGCCGGGGTTGTCTTCCCCACGCCGGGAGCGTGGAGGTAACGGTCTTAACACCTTGGCGTTCATTTGCTAGTTTAGTATATTGTCGTATGCCACTGTGACAGCGTAGGATTCTAGCCCCTGAGTCCATGTCACCGCTATGAGCGAGAGAGTAACCCATCCCGTGACTCGATTCGAGCACGGAAGTGAGTCGACCACCCTTGACTCTGCCGGTTTCTCAACCGCGCGGATCCGCGTTTCCCCTCGCTTGGGACGACGAGTGAGCTTGCGTTTCTGTTAGTGACGTATAGGCCATTGGACCTCTTAGTGTCGGGCCAAAGTGTCTCCATTGTTGTATGTTGCTGGTCATGTCCGCATTTAGAGTCCAATGCCCGCATCACTTAGAGTCGGTTCCTGTGTCCGTCCCGCATCAGTTTGGTATCAGAGCGAGTCGAGTCTAGGGTAGTCGTTGCATAAGTCTTGCATGGTCTAAGTCGAGTCTAGGATCATCATTATTTTCAAAATAAAAAAAAAGTGTTTTAAATTTGCATTTCATCCTGATCATTCGGTATATTAAAAGGTGTTGTCCGAACGTTAGGCTACGCCTATCGGGAAGGCCGCACACTTGCGCGAGCGATCTTCGGATCGATTAACTCCACCACGTACCGGATATTGGTTTAGGTCTAGGTGCATCAGTCGGTGTTTGCATCAGTTTGTGTCTCCTAGCTCGTGAGTCTTTGCATGCCCACCCGTCGAGGTACCCAATACTCGCCACCACCACCTATGGCGGATTCCCGATCCCGTAGCTCCGACGAGCCCTCAACGACCGAGATGTTCCGAGCCCTCATGGATCGTCTCGATACGCGTATGGATGGCCTTAGTACACGTCTAGATGGCGTAGGAACACGTCTAGAAGGGAGAATGAAAGCCCTCGAGGATCGGGCCGAAGTTTCAGACCAGTCCATCTAGGGTCTTGTAGGGAGGATTGCCATCCTTGAGAGGGCCCCAACGGCGGCACAACCCGTGCCGACCAATGGTCAACAGGAGCCAGCTCAGCAACCTGCTGCGCCAAGAGCTCAGGCGGTAGATGTGGGGAGGCAACAGGTGCATGAGGTGGCTGACTATGCATCTGATAATGAGCAAGGGGGATATGGTCGTCGTAACCAACGACGGAATCATGATGACGATTATGATGATTGCGTTCTTCGGAGCGTGCGTGCGGACCCTCCCCTTTTTAGCGGGTCCTTGGACCCGAAGGTCTATTTAGATTGGGAGGTCGGCATGGACCGGTACTTCGAGTGGTTTGAGATGACGGACCACCGGAGAGTTCGATACGCGAAGATGAAGCTGCATGGGCAGGCCCAAACTTATTGGACCAATGTGGAGAGCCTACTAAATCAGCGACGTCAACCCCGAATCGGCACTTGGGATGACATGAAAATGAAATTGAGGGAGAAGTACCTTCTTGCCTCATATCGCCAACGTCTCATAGACAAATGGCAAAGTCTCTCCCAAGGGAACCGATCCGTGACCAAGTACACCACCGAGTTTGATGAGTATTATTTGCGGTGTGGAGTTACGAAAGAGAGCACCATGACCATATCACACTTTCGTAGAGGTCTACGGCCAAACTATCAATATGAACTTTTTCGCCGCAATGTGACCACTTTGGAACAGGCGTATCAAGTTGCTCTCGAATTGGAGCAATTCGAGGCCGAGTTCGAGTCTACCAATCGGTTGGGCTCCTTCCCCCTTCGTAGTGTCGAGCCCCATGGCTCTTCTGACACATACCCGAGGGCCCCCATAGCCCGACCTCAGGAGCCCACTCGCCCCGAGCCGTTCGCTCCTAGGCCTCGCCCTCCACTTCCGAGGGACCTTCCTCATCCCCAACAACTTACGGCACCCATCGCCCGTCCACTGGCACCCGCACCTCCTACTCGTCCCTTGTTGCCTTCACCTCCTACCCGTCGGGAGGATAAAGGGAAAGGACCCATGATTGGAGAGCCTAATGGATCACGGTAGCAGTGTTATCGCTGCAATGGGTTTGGCCATTTTGCCAACCAGTGTCCCACCTGCTAGTCTCTTGTCATTGGGGACACACAGGCCGAGGATACCACCCCTACGGACCTTGAGTTAGTCAGCTATGAAGCAGATTCAGAGCTAGCTGATGAGTACTATGAGGCCGAAGGTAATGGCCAGGATGCCCAGCATCCGGACGATACCCACTTGGGGGTCGTTAGGTGTATTCTCACCCAGCCACAGGCCAGTGATGACTGGCGACGGACCACTATCTTTCATACATTCTGTCGGTTGGGCAAGCAAGTTTGTAAGGTGATTATCGATAGTGGGAGTTGCATCAATACAATCTCAACGGGCACTGTCTCTAGTCTTGGTCTTACACCCGTGGATCATCCTTGCCCCTATTGAGTATCATGGGTGGATTCCACCTCCATTCCGATCAAGCAGCGGTGTCTGGTCCCACTACAGTTCCGTGCCTATCGTGATGATATCTGGTGTGATGTCCTCCCCATGGAGGTGGGTAGCATTATTCTTGGTAGGCCGTGGTTATTTGATCGGGATGCCACACTACATGGCCGGTCGAACACCTGTACCTTCGACCATGCTGGCCAACGGATTACCCTCCAACCCTCTCAGCCCAAGAAGCCTTCATTTAAGGGTCCTACTGGTCCTAGTACTCCGGAGCCTTCCATCCCCGGGCCCAGTACCCCACCCCCAGCTCGGGCTATGACCGTTACATCTGGCCCAGGCGAGCCCTCGAATAGGAGATTGATGATGATTAGCTCCTGAGAAATGGAGCGGGAGGCTAGTAGGGACTGCCATGTGCTTGCTATTACGGTCCGAGAGGTAGAGCCGAAGTCCGAGGGTGAACTCCCACCCGATGTCATTCCTATTCTGCAGGAGTTCGCTGATATTTTTCCCGAGGAGCTTCCCGAGGGACTCCCACCCATGCGGGATATTCAGCATGATATCGACCTGATTCCGAGCTCCTCATTGCCCAATCTTCCTCATTATCGCATGAGTCCCACGGAACATGCTGAGCTAAAACGGCAGGTCGATGAGTTGATGCAGAGAGGGTCTATTCGGGACAGCATGAGTCCGTGTGCTGTTCCCGCATTACTCGCCCCAAAGAAGGATGGCACGTGGAGAATATGCATTGATAGTCGTGCCATCAACAAAATCACCATGAAGTACAGGTTCCCTATTCCCCGCCTAGATGATATGCTAGACATGATGGCCGGTGCCACTATCTTCTCGAAGATCGATCTTAAGAGTGGCTACCACCAGGTGAGGATTAGGAGAGGTGATGAGTGGAAGACCGCATTTAAGACCAAAGACGGTCTATATGAGTGGTTGGTTATGCCCTTTGGGTTGACTAATGCCCCTAGCACCTTCATGCGACTCATGACTCTGGTCCTTCGACCATTCATTGGAGTCTTTGTAGTGGTGTATTTTGATCATATCCTTATCTACAGTCGCACCAAGGGGGACCACTTGGATCATCTACGGCAGGTCTGTCTTCTTTTGAGGCGAGAACAGTTATTTGCAAACCCACAGAAGTGTGCCTTCATGACACCTCAGCTTACCTTCTTGGGTTTTATTGTGTCTAGTACTGGGGTCTCCGCTGATCCGGAGAAGGTTCGGGCCATTGTTGAGTGGCCGGAACCCCGTACGGTCTATGATGTCCACAGCTTCCATGGCCTTGCAATGTTCTATCATCGTTTCATCCGCAGATTTAGCTCCGTCACTGCCCTGATCACGGACTATATTTGGAAGGGCATATTTGTATGGACGAAGGCCGCAGCTGCTGCCTTCAAGGACATCAAGGAGCGCATGACCCAAACATCGATCCTTTGACTGCCAGATTTCTCGAAGGTGTTTGAGGTCTCTTGTGATGCGTCAGGTGTTGGGATAGGAGGAGTGTTGAGTCAGGAGGCCCACCTGATCGCATATTTCAGTGAGAAGCTGAATGACGCGAAACTGCGATACTCCACTTATGATAAAGAATTCTACGCAGTTGTTCAGGCTCTTAGGCATTGGACGTACTATCTATTACATCAGGAGTTTGTCTTATACTCCGATCACGAGGCTTTGAGGTACCTCCATTCCCAAAAGAAGCTTAATGCGTGTCACAGCCGATGGGTTGAGTATCTCCAGCAGTACACATTTGTGCTTAAACATAAGGCTGGAGTGGAGAACAAGGTGTCCGATGCCTTGAGTCGGCGTGCCTATCTGCTGACCACCATGAGTGTCGAGGTCATAGGGTTCGAGAAAATGAGAGAGGCCTATGTTGACTGTCCTGACTTCGGTCAGATCTATACCACTCTCCAGGCTAGACCCTCGAGAGACCATGATGATTATGTGCTTCAAAAGTGTTACCTCTTTCGAGGAGGCAGGCTTTGTGTTCCCCGAACTTTGGTTCGTGACTTCTTAGTCTGGGAGCTACATGCGGGAGGTCTAGCCGGCCACTTTGGTCGGAATAAGACTATTGAGGCTGTTGAGCACCGATTTTATTGGCCGAGTCTAAAGAGAGATGTTGCTCATATAGTGGCCCAGTGCTGTACATGTGCTACGGCCAAGATGAAGAAGCAAAGCTTGGGTCCTTATACGCCTCTCCCCGTGCCTGATGCCCCGTGGCATGATGTTAGCATGGACTTTGTTTTGGGATTGCCACGTACCTCTAGGAAGCATGATTCGGTCTATGTGGTTGTTGACCGATTCTTGAAGATGGCCCTTTTCATTCCCTGCTCGAAGACTTCGGATGCTTCGAGGGTAGCCCACCTATTCCTTACTCATGTGGTGTACAAGTTCGGGTTGCCTCGTACCATAGTGTCTGACTGCGATGTTAGATTCACTAGTTATTTTTGGAAGACACTGTGGCATATGTTGGGTACTCACCTCAAGTTTTCCACTGCATATCATCCCCAGACAGATGGTCAGACCGAGGTGGTCAATAGGAGTCTGGGTGACCTTTTGAGGTGTCTTGTCAGGGACCGTGTAGGGGATTGGGATCTCATATTACCATTGGCAAAATTTACATACAACGATTCGGTTAATAGGTCTACCGGCATGAGTCCATTTGAGATTGTCACAGGTAGCAGGCCTCGGAAGCCAGTGGATCTTGTTCCCATGCCCATTCATGCACAAGCGTCTAAGTCTGCTGAGTCTTTTGCTAGGCATGTTAGGAGTTTACATGACGACATCCGTCGTCACATTGAGGCCAGCAATGCACGGTATAAGGAGTTAGCCGATGCCCATCGACACCACCGTGAGTTCCAAGAGGGTGAACATGGTAAGACCTGAACGGTTTCCCTCTGGAACCGTAAAGAAATTGCAAGCTCGCGGAGCCGGTCCATTTAGAGTGTTGAAACGCATTGGATCCAATGCGTATGTTGTGGACCTGCCCGAGGAATATGGTATAAGCTCAACTTTCAATGTGTCGGATCTAGTTGCATATAAGGACCCAGCGGTGATCCCTAGTGATCCTTTTGAGCCATCTCCTCCCATTGAGAGTGATCCCACACCTGAGTGTCCACCACCAGCCACATTTTCACAGCAGTGAGAGCATATCGATCATATACTGGATGAGCAGGTGACAGTTACCAGGAGTGGATCCTACCCGCGCTACCTAGTGCGTTGGAGAGGGCGACCCGCCACCGAGGATACTTGGATCACCTATGGAGAGTTGCATCGGATAGATCCGGACCTATTGGAGCGCTACCAGAGCGATGCTGACCCTTACTCGACAGGGTCGAGTTTCTCCCACCCGGGGAGAATTGGTGCGGACACCAGAGCGAGCGAGAAGCACGAACCGGCGAGCCGTCGGTACCGTACGCGGAGCACCACTCGGGCTACCTCGGCTTCCATCTGGCTCAGAGACAGCCTGGAGACTCCCCCTTGAGTCTTAGTATTTATCATATTTTTGGGGGACTTTATTTGTGTGCAATGTGTGTTTATTTAGTTTTATTTGGATTGTAATTCGGATTGTACTAAGGGCATATTTACAATTTGGGGCCACCTGGGTCTCGCGGGCCCCCCTACCTCTTCCCCATTGATCCACCTCATCTCTAGGGCCCATGTGGGGTCAGTCAACCTTCCAATAGTGGGCTTCTAGAAGAGTGGACCAAGGGGGGGACAAGTGGTTAGCAAAGTCCAAGAAGAGGGCTTCTTGGTCAAGGGGGCGCCCCCCATTAGAATATATTCTATAGATTTTTGAAAATTTTATTTTATTTGGTCCTCAACACATGGGATAATAAAATGTGGACTTCCCCTTTTATCCCTCCCCAAACCTAGATCTATGGATAGTTGATGTCTTTTTGTATTTCATATATATTGCTTGTATTTTCCATTTGATTGGCATTAATGAGAAGAAAATCTTGGAATTTCCTCCATGAGCAAGGGCCGCCCCCTCTCTCTCTCCTCTCTCCCCCTTCAGTAGCTGAGAAGGCTGTGATTCTAAGGTGTGAAGCCTCCTCTATCGGTTCCGGAGATCGTCGCCGCCGCCGCCACCGTGCCGCCATCGCACCACCGTCGTGTTCGCCGGAGTTCTGTCCACTCAGGATAGACCCCCCTTCCACGAATTTCTGCTCCCTTCCACAAGATCTTCTGGAGCCCTAACTTTCAGGGTGTGTTCCAGAGGTTCCCTCCACATTCCAGAAAAATTGGTTTGGCCTCTAGTTTTTATTTTCCATTTTTTTATTTTCGTTCTTCATTTCCTTCCAGATCTGTCAGGTTTCTATCTACTGTGACAGCAACCCTGAATTTCCCATCTTCGACCCACCTTTTGATTTTTCCTGGAGCCCCAAATTTTACTGGAGGTTCTGTTTAACACCCCTTCCAACCACGAATTTTTGTGAAATTTGTAAAGGCCTTACATAAAAATTATTGCCGTTTTCCTCTCTCACTCCTCTACAACTCTCATGAAGAGCTCGAGGTCTGAATCAGAGGTCTACCCGGTGGTCAATGCCAATTCTCAGGGAACTCCCCTGCTGCCCTGAGATTTTGGGCCCTATCCAACAGCAATTTGCAAAATCGACTAAGGCCAGATCCGTGAAGATCCAATTTATCTTTCTGGCCCTAGATCGAAGTACTTCGAAAGAGCTTTCCAACGATACCTCTTGCGCGTCAATCCGACGTCGGGAGTGATCCCAGCGGCAAATCTCGCCAGATCGCACGCTGTAAAACAGAAGCAACAGATCTGTGGGCAACAACTCCAAGACTTGGAGATCGGAGCCGATCGACCTCCGACCGGCATTCCAGCCCGACCGCCATGCAGGGAGGTGCGCCACCAGGGGTCTCCATCATAGCTGGACCCACCCCATCAGACCCGGAGGACAGAGCGGTCCGTGTTCCCCACGAACCCGTAGATCGCGCCCTCCGGACAGCACCAAAACGCGGATTCGGCACCGACGGAGCGATATCAAGATGCTGCCTGTCAACCCAATTCGCGTGACTTCCGGGCCTCACATGTGACCTTTTACCTCCCTATGTGGAGTGGGTCAAATTTTTGTACCACATTAAAACTTTGTTAACCAGGAGCCTAGTTTTGGCCAGGGTTGTCTTCCCTACGCCGTGAGCGTGGAGGTAACGGTCTTAACACCTTGGCATTCATTTGCTAGTTTAGTATATGGTCGTATGCCGCTGTGAGAGAGTAGGATTCTAGTCCGTGAGTCCATGTCACCGCTATGAGCGAGAGAGTGACCCGTCCCGTGACTCGATCCGAGCACAGAAGTGAGTCATCCACCCTTGACTCTGCCGGTTTCTCAACCGCGCGGATCCGCGTTTCCCCTCGCTTGGGACGACGAGTGAGCTTGCGTTTCTGTTAGCGACATATAGCCCATAGGAACTCTTAGTGTCGGGCCAAAGTGTCTCCATTGTTGTATGTTGCTGGTCATGTCCTCATTTAGAGTCCAAGGCCCGCATCACTTAGAGTCGGTCCCCGTGTCCGTCCCGCATCAGATAATCAACTAGATCCCATGTGCTTGGCCTTTCCAGTTTACTGGTGCTCAAGCGGGTTATCATTGATGCGGGACACTATGCGAACTAAAACTCTATGCAATGACGGGCCTAAATGACAACTACGACCAGCAACGATAATAGCGCGAATGGCATTGACTCGACACCTAAGATTCCCAAGAGAGAAACTACGCATGCAACAGGCAACACAAGCTCGCAATCGTCCCCAAGAGAGGGAAGCACGTCGTTCCGCACGGTTGAGAAATCGACAAGTCTAGGGTAGGTAACTCCACACTCATGCCTCGGATGAGTCACAGGACGGTTACACTCTCTTATCGTGGTAGTGATTTAACAAATATGCGAGCTAGGCACCTATGATTTTACAAGCAGTGGCATCAAGAAACTATACTAAATAAGCAAACTAAACTAAGGAGGGAGCAAACACGCACCTCCACGCTCGGGGCATGGGGAAGACTCCTGGGCAAATCACACGACCTCCGATACAAAAGCTAAAGAAATACAACCCAAACACTATCCACTCCTTGCAGGGAGGTAAAAGGCTACACAGCGATCCAGGGGTCGTGAAAAGTGGGGTGACGGGCCACGAGTGTACGAAGAACCACAACTCCCACGTGCTGCGAACTAGTGTGGACTGGGACCAGCAGCACGGATGACGCATCACGGAGGCTGAGGAAGGTGCCAACATCCCTGTCAGCACGCTGTAGTGGATGACGAACCTCCTGGAAGGAGAACGAAGCCGACGGCGCCGGCAGAAACCTCCTATGTAGTCACGAGCGGCGGGCTGACGACAGGCTGGTCTGCGCAGGCGCAGGAGACCAGCGTAAAGAGAGGCATGGGAGGCAGACCTCTGAACGTCCTCTGAACATGAAACTCGGCGGAAACGCTGGCAGGAACGTTCCAAAGATGCCCGTAGAAGATGGGCTGCACCCGAGCACCGTGGAAGCCATGGTAAATTTGGGACGGACCCCTGCGTGTTCTGGTATGTCTGCTGGCAGCAGGACAGAAGGTGGAAGAATAGAGCGACACCTGGGCTCCTAGTGGCTTTGAGGGCTGGGTTTCCTTTGGAGGTTAGGTGGGGGGTGTGGGAATGTTGGAACTAAGTGGTGGAGTCTTGTGTGTTAGAAATTTAGGGCGTGGGAAGCAGTGGAAGGTGGGACTCAGTCGGCAGGTTTGCACAGGCAGAATGCAAACCTGAGAAGAGGGAGGATGGGGCGCGAGGTAAATGGGCTCCTAAAATTAAAAAAAAAATATGCAGAAAGCGTTTTGACGTGGGGAATACTTGTACCAATTTTCAGGTCGTTTGGAGGAGGTTTTGGGAACGTCCCTTTGTAAGGGTTTGGACGATGTCCCTGCAGACCAGTAGAGGTGCAGTCTACGCAGGAAAAGAGGCTCCAAAGGGAAGTTCGGCCACAGATGGAATTTTGGCGTGAAATTTGGTTTGAGATGAGGAGAGGTATGGGGAAAGGTGCAGTAAAAATTTCAAAATTTCCTGAGATGGGTAAGGGGGCGGACCAACCTAATTGCCACGTTTCTATCTTGCAGGCAGACACACAGGGCACTCCCGGGGAAGCAAGGTACCAAACCACCTCCACGCTGCACCACAACCACCATGGGGAGCTCCGGGCTCTTTCGGACGTCAAGGAGGTCACCTCCTATCAGCACTAGCAGTAGGAACTCAATGGGAGATGCCTTGGGCGTCCCACCCAAGAGGAAGAGAAGAGAGGAAGAAGGTTGTGGGAGTCGCACCCACAAGGGAGAGCGGAAGAGGGAGGGCGCAGCCTTCTCTTTACAATTTCACAAATTTTATTCATCAATCCTCTCTCAAAATAGTACAAGAGTATATATAGGGGGAGGGGAAAGACCAAATCTAATTACACAAAGAAATCCTAATAAGAATCCTAATTAAACACAATTAATTATTATCCTCTCTAGAATCCTACAGAAGGGGGGGTGAGTTGGTGAGGACACCCGTGCTAGAGATCAGCGTGATGTGGCAGAGCGTCACTATAGGACACATAGTACTACTTGGGACTTGCAGACATCTTTATGGCTTGGAGATGGCATGGAGAGTTAGCCAGGAGCATGGATACCTTTATTCTCCTCATTATGGATTTTTTTAGGCCAATTTGAGGCCAATTGGATTGCATTAGGGTCATTTGTAATTATTAGGCTGAACTGAGAGGTTAATGGGCCATATTTGTTTAAGCCCAAGGAAGATATGGGCTTCCCCCCTTTATGGGCCCACCTTGGGGGGCACGCCCCTCTCTCTCCTAAGCCTACTTGGGCTTGGGTGGAGGGAACCCCTCCCTTCCCACTTCTTCTTGGACTTGGCCCTTATCCTCTCCCCTTATCTCTTTATCCCCTCACCCCCCCTTCTTTAGGATTCTAGAGAGAATAATAATTGTGTTTAATTAGGATTCTTATTAGGATTTCTTTGTGTAATAAAATTAGGGCTTTCCCCTCCCCCTATATATACTCTTGTACTATTTTGGGAGAGGATTGATGAATAAAATATGTGAAATTGTCAAGAGAAGGCTGTGACCTCCCTCTTCCTCTCTCCCTTGTGGGTGCGACTCCCACAACCTTCTTCCTCTCTTCTCTTCCTCTTGGGTGGGATGCCCTAGGCATCTTCCATAGAGTTCTTGCTGGTGGTTCTAATAGGAGGCGACCTCCTCGACGTCTAGCAGAGCCTGGAGCTCCCCGTGTTGTCCAGTCAGGTAGGTGTCATAGACATACTAGGTCCATGTTTGGATGTCCAGGACCACCACTGCATTCGCATAGGTATGATTCTACATCGCTATTTCGGAGTCTGCATCATCATCACCACCTTGGGTCCAGCAACGCGCGATATAAAGAATTGGCTGACGCTTTAAACACCCCTGTGAGTTCTAGGAGGGAGATTATGTCATGATCTAGGTCAGACCAGAACGATTTTCTTCTGGAGCCGTGAAGAAACTACAGGCTCATGGTGCTGGCCCCTTTAGAGTTTTGAGGTGAGTTGAATCCAATGCATATGTTGTAGACTTGTCGGACGACTATGGTATCAGTTCCACATTCAATGTCTCAGATTTAGTCGCATATAGGGACCCGACAGTGATCCCTAGTGAGTTGTTTGGGCCTTCTTCCCCCTTGTAAGCAAGCCCTCCCCTGAGAGTCCACATCCAGCCCTATCACCTCAGCAGTGTGAGCGGATAGAGTCTATACTAGATGAGTAGGTGACTACCACTAGGAGTGGCGCGTATCACCGCTACTTGGTGCGTTGGAGAGGATGGCCCGCATCCGATGATGTATGGATCACCCAGAAAGAGCTTGAGAGGTTATATCTGGACTTGCTGGAGCGATACCTGAGCGACAGAGACCCTTACTCGACGGGGTCTAGTTCCTCCCGCCCGGGGAGAGTTAGTGAGGACACTCGAGCTAGAGATCGGCGTGATGCGGCAGAGCGTCACTACAGGACACGTAGTACTACTCGAGACTTGCAGACATCTTTATGACTTGGAGATGGCATGGAGAGCTAGCTAGGAGCATGGATACCTTTATTCTCCTCATTATGGATTTTTTTAGGCCAATTTGAGGCCAATTAGATTGCATTAGGGTCATTTGTGTTTATTAGGCTGAATTGAGAGGCTAATGGGCCATATTTGTTTAAGCCCAAGGGGGATATGAGCTGCCCCCCCTTTTTGGGCACACCTTGGGGGGTGCACCCCTCTCTCTCCTAGGCCTACTTGGGCTTGGGAGGAGGGCGCCCCTCCCTTCCCACTCCATCTTGGACTAGGCCCTTATCCTCTCCCCTTATCTCTTTATCCCCTCACCCCCTTCTTTAGGATTCTAGAGAGGATAATAATTGTGTTTAATTAGGATTCTTATTACGATTTATTCGTGTAATTAAATTAGGGCTTTCCCCTCCCCCTATATATACTCTTGGACAATTTTAGGAAAGGATTGATGAATAAAATTTGTGAAGTTGTCAAGAGAAGGCTGCGCCCTCCCTCTTCCTCTCTCCCTTGTGGGTGCGACTCCCACAACCTTCTCCCTCTCTTCTCTTCCTATTGGGTGGGACGCCCAAGGCATCTTCCATAGAGTTCCTGCTACTAGTGTGACGAGTATCGTCAACCAGCATGGGCATTTATCAATTTATATTTATTTTGAGTGCTTTATTTTAATTGGTCACATTCGTAGGCTTCTAGGTGTGCTTTAAAGATATCACCATCATGTATAGTTTTTTTAGTGTCTCAGTATTCCCACGAGAGCTATTATTAATCAGAAAGGTTAGGTGCTCAATGTCAAAGATGTTAGTTGAGGTTTGAATAAATTGTCTGTCTGTCATGTGAAGAGTCTATATAAGAATATGTAACCCCATGTTATAGAGGAGAACAATGAAGTTGAATCAAAATTTCTGAAAGATACCCATGTCAGGTGAGAAGCCTAGCTTGTTGTGTTGGTTCTTCTCTGAGAAGGAGATGGGGTGAGATGCCCATAGGTGAAAAGCCCCCCCCCCCCCCCGGGGGGGGGGGGGGTGAGAGGCTCCTTGGTTGCATCGTCCCCATGAAGGAGATGGGTGAGAGACCCCAACCAAGTAGCCGACGCCTTCCTAGCCACTCCCATCATCATACACTTCCACCACCACCACCATCGCTGCACCCACTCCCCTGGCTAACCCATACACATGGCCCCTCCTCTGCTGGCCCTCCTGACACAAGTGACAGACAACTTTGCAGAGGGCTGCCATCCTTCCCCACCACCATAATCACAAGACACCTATTCTTATTATTTTCCCCTATCATTAAAGTTTTCTCCCTTCACCGCCACACTCTCCACCACCTACAAGCCCACCGGCCATTAGCTCTTGTCTTCCCACTGGTCTGCCACCACTTGTAGCGCCACCATCGTCGCCACTGTCTGCCGCGAGCCCGCCGCGGTCACCGCCCACATCCATGGCGGCCGCCATGCAGTGCCAGGCTGCAACCCCTCCACTTGTAACCTTGTCTGCAACCCGCTGCGCCCTTGCCTGTCTGCGTGAGCTTCCATTCGCCACTGGCTCGACTACTACCGAGCTACAGCATACTCCGGGTGACCATAACTGGTGCCACCACCGACAATGCTAGCTGCCTTCATCGTCACCATCTTTGTGTTCCCCTGCTCGCCACCACCTTCATCATCACCATCTTTGTGTCGATCCTAGCCAGCGTCTCTCTATCTCTTTGTTTCTCTCACATAACTAAACCCCTCCCCAATAATCTCTTCGTCACTCATGAAGCATGTGTAATAGAAAAACAAAAAAAAAGAAGATAGAAAAGTGAGACCCCACCCCCGTTATCTCGCCCTTTCTCACCTTGCCATTTTCTCTCTCATCTTCTCTCTCTCTCTTCATGTCTTTCTCTCTCATTCTTCTATTTTGGTGTTGCATAGAAAAACAAAAGCAAACAAAAGAAACGAGCCAGACTATGAGAAAAAAATCAAAGAAAGAGAAAGATGAGAGTCCCTCCCATCTTGTTCTCTTGTTAGCCACCGTAGCAGAACCATGAAGCAAAGAAAAAAAATGTTTAAAGAAAGATAGAGCAACGTGAGGTGTAGGTATTGGCCACGTCCAATGCTTCATGTGATGGCCATGATCTCTCTCTCCATCTCTCTCTAGCATGAGGCCCTCTAAGAAATAATAAAATAAAACAAAAAGAGACCCTCCCTCATCTCTCTCTATCCTACTCACGTAAACAACTCCCTCTTCCCCTTCTCTCTTCGCTCACTTCAATAATTTTCCCTCTACCCCTCATTCTCTATACTCACTCTGCCTATCTCTATTATTTCTTCTCTCTTGTTATTGTTACCGCATGTGATAGAATGTAAAAAATGGGAGTAACAAAAGAAAAAAATGATGCAAAGTTCAGAAAACAAATAAGTAAAAAGGAGAAGTTATTTTCAAAAAAAATGTTGAAGAAAAAGATGTGAAAAAAAGAGGAGAGAAGCATTTGGAAAATTTAAAAAAAGAGGAAAAATAGAGAGGGAAAAATTATTTTGTAAAAAAAAAGGTTAAATAAATAGAGAGGAAAAATATTTTGAGAAAAGGGAAGAAATAATAACAAGGTGAGAAAAAGAATAAAATCATACGACTCGGTGTTTTTTTTTGTCTTGCATCAAATTGGTATCAGAGTAAGTTGCCCATTTGTTCACACAAGTTCGGTCCTTGGCTAAGTCTGCTCCGCCAAGAAGGGAGAATTTGAAGCTTTGGGTGCATTGTCCTTGAGATGGGGACGAGTGCGAGACCCCACTTGAAGCTCCAGGTCCGTCCTCCTCTACCGTCCGTCTTCGCCTCCACCAACGCCACTACCACGAGGGTCCTGCAATTCGAGGTTCGAGGTTGAACCTCCTCTAAGCGGAGGGGTTTGACGAGGATCGTCAAGCAGCATGGGCATTTATCAATTTATATTTATTTTGAGTGTTTTATTTTAATAGGCCACATTCGTAGGCTTATAGGTGTGCTTTAAAGATATCACCATCACGTATAGTTTTTTTAGTGTCTTTGTATTCCCACGAGAGCTATTATTAGTCAGAAAGGTTAGGTGCTCAATGTCAGAGATGTTAGGTGGGGTTTGAATAAATTGTCTATCTGTCATGTAAAGAGTCTATATAAAAATATGTAACCCCATATTATAGAGGAGAACAATGAAGCTGAATCAAAATTTCTGAAAGATACCCATGTGAGGTGAGAAGCCTAGCTTGTTGTGTTGGTTCTTCTCCGAGAAGGAGATGGGGTGAGATGCCCATAGGTGAAAAGCCCCCCCCCCCCCCCCCCCCGGGGGTGAGAAGCTCCATGGTTGCATTGTCCCCGTGAAGGAGACGGGTGAGAGGCCCCAACCAAGTAGCCGACGCCTTCCTAGCCACTCCCATCATCATACACTTCCACCACCACCACCATCGCTGCCCCCACTCCCCTGGCTTACCCATACGCATGGCCCCTCCTCTGCTGGCCCTCCTGACACAAGTGACAGACAACTTTGCAGAGGGCTGCCATCCTTCCCCGCCACCATAATCACAAGCCACCTATTATTATTATTTTCCCCTATCATTAAAGTCTTCTCCCTCCACTACCACACTCTGTACCACCTGCAAGCCCACCGGCCGTTAGCTCTTGTCTTCCCACTGGTCTGCCACCACTTGTAGCGCCACTATCGTCGCCACTGTCTGTCGCGAGCCCGCCGCGGTCACCGCCCACATCCATGGCGGCCGCCATGCAGCGCCAGGCCGCAACCCCTCCACTTGTAACCTTGTCTGCAACCCGTTGCGTCCTTGCCCATCTGCGTGAGCTTCCATTCGCCACTGGCTCGACTACTACCGAGCTACAGCATACTCCGGATGACCATAACTGGTGCCACCACCGGCAATGCTAGCTGCCTTCATCGTCACCATCTTTGTGTTCCCCTGCTCGCCACCACCTTCATCATCACCATCTTTGTGTCGATCCTAGCCAGCGTCTCTCTATCTCTTTGTTTCTCTCACATAACTAAACCCCTCCCCAATAATCTCTTCGTCACTCATGAAGCATGTGTAACATGAAAACAAAAAAAAAGAAGATAGAAAAGTGAGACCCCACCCCCGTTATCTCTCCCTTTCTCACCTTGCCATTTTCTCTCTCATCTTCTCTCTCTCTCTCTCTTCGTGTCTTTCTCTCTCGTTCTTCTATTTTGATGTTGCACAGAAAAATAAAGCAAACAAAAGAAACGAGCCAAACTGTGAGAAAAAAAATCAAAGAAAGAGAAAGACGAGAGTCCCTCCCATCTTGTTCTCTCTCTTCATTTCTCCCTCCCTCTCGTTCTCTTGTTAGCAACCGTAGCAGAACCATGAAGCAAAGAAAAAAATGTGTAAATAAAGATGGAGCAACGTGAGGTGCATGTATTGGCCACGTCCAATGCTTCATGTGATGGCCATGTTCTCTCTCTCTAGCATGAGGCCCTCTAAGAAATAATAAAATAAAACAAAAAGAGCCCCTCCCTCATCTCTCTCTATCATGCTCACGTAAACAACTCCCTCCTCCCCTTCTCTCTTCTCTCACTTCAATAATTATCCCTCTACCCCTCATTCTCTATACTCACTCTCCCTATCTCTATTATTTCTTCTCTCTCGTTATTGTTACCGCATATGATAGAATGTAAAAAAAAGGGAGTAACAAAAGAAAAAAAATGATGCAAAGTTCAGAAAAAAAATAAGTAAAAGGGAGAAGTTATTTTCAAAAAAAATGGTGAAGAAAGGGATGTGAAAAAAAAGGAGGCGAGAAGCTATTGGAAAATTTAAAAAAAAAAGAGGAAAAATAGAGAGAGAGAAAATTATTTTGTAAAAAAAGAACGTTAAATAAATAGAGAGGGAAAATATTTTGAGAAAATTAAAGAAATAATAACAAGGTGAGAAAAAGAAGAAAATCATACTACCTGATTTTTTTTTGTCCCGCATCATGGTGCTAATAGGAGGTGACCTCCTCGACGTCGAGCAGAGCCCAGAGCTCCCCGTGGTGGTCATGTTGCAGCGTGGAGGTGGCTTGGTACCTTGTTGCCCCAGGAGTGTTCTGTGTGTGCTTGCAAGACAGAAACGTGGAGGACCTGGACAACTAAAGTTGTACGTATCATGCACAAGTGTCCTACTAAATGTGGTAGTCTCTGGGGGACTAGTATGTCCAAACTCACTCACGACATCACTCCTATATGATGGTGGACATGATGAAGCATTAGAGAGAGACTGATGGTCCTTTCCTTCCAAACTCCGAGGTGTGGATGTATGCAAGGTGAGATGTTGACGGGCATGTGTGGATGGGATGTGATGATGGACCTCCTCGACAAAGTGAAGGGGAGAAAATGGATTGAGAGGCTCACAAGCAAGTGGATCGAAAGGGTCAAAGAAATGATGAGTACTCCTTGTAGATCTCTAATTTAGAATAATCCACTTAAGAAAAATATCAAAGAAAAGACATGCAATAATCATCAATATGGAGGAAAATATATGCACGAGGTGCACAAGGGGAGTGTGTGATCGCCAGAGATGCTAGGTCTCAAAAATATAATCAATAAGAACATGGGAGGAATGATTGCGAAAAGTACCTCAAAAGATGCGGGGATGTGAGTGCTTCCTTTCTCTTCAAATCGGCCGGCCGATGAAGAGAGTTCTTACTTTTATTACCCTTGCAAAAAAGACAAATACCAATAAAAAAAATTACATTAGAAATATGGTGAGTGTAGCATCAATTCTTAATAAAGGGATGAGCATGAAAGCATGATGAAAAAAAACACACCTTAAGGGTGTTGGCCCCTAAACCCCTATGCAAAAGGGTATGGGAGATATGATGAATGATATGCAAATAGGGAGGTGTGCAAGAGATGCACTAAGGGGAGTTATTCAACATAGTTGAAGAAAGGAAATATGCATAGAGAGAGGAATATGATGCATGCGTATGTATGAACTAATAAAAACAAACTAAAAGAGAAAAGGGAGGGATAAGAAAAATCTGGTTTTGCTCCTTTGGCTTTTGATACTCGATGAGGAGAGGCCTTCAGTTGGATGAAGCTTGAACCATGTGAAGCCCTCCTTCAGCCAGGTAGCACCCCTACGTAGGAAGGAAAGAAGAAAAACAGAAGAAGAAAAGAAGAAGAAAACAGAAGAAGAAAAGGAAGGCAAAAGAAGTAGAAGAAGAAGAAAAACAAAAGAAAATCCACCCTCCGAACCAACAACAGAGCCGCAGAGGTTCTATAAAATAGAGTAAAACTAGAGAAGATAGAAAGATAAGAATGGGCAAGAGTCCTACGGAGGTAAGACTCCAGTCCCCAATCAAGGAAGGTGTCTAACGAAGCAAGGACTCTCTGGGGAAAGGACTGCGAAGACAGAAGATGAAACACGCCCTGGGTCAGGGCGTCAATTCAAGAATTGACGACCTACCATAGGGCATTAATTCAAAACACGACCTGGCCAAGGGCGTCAACTCCTAGATCAATTTTGGAAATAAATATTTCTTTTATTTGGAAATTCTAAAACACGCCTCCAGGAGAGGCGCCAATTGAAACACGCCCCAAAGAAGGGCGTTAATTAACATTTTTCAAACATTTATTCTTTTTCAAAAATTGGATAATGCCAGGAATTGACGCCCTTTCCAGAGGTCGTCACTTCTTTAAAAGGCACCCTAGGTCCGGTCGTGAATCAAAACGCGCCCTAGATCAAGGCGTGAATTCATAAAATCATAAAAATGGAGATAAATGCCAAAAAATCTAGAAAAATAGGAAAAATAGGGGGAAATAGGGGAAATTTAAGAAAAGTGAGAAAAACGACTCAAACAAGCTAATTTGAAGGTCAAATGGGGCATTGCACGGCAATATGAAATATACTCAAAATAATATCAATTTTAGCGTGTCTACAGCTGTCCCGCCTTGGCGTCTGCTTTGCAAGGGAGCGTAGCAAATTGAAAAGTAGATGCCAAGGTGTGATGAGACACGCAATCAACATCACTTGATGAGAATCAAATCAAAAGCACGAGATGAAGCAAATCTCGGGAAATTCAATGAAATCAACAATGTTTGGATAAAAGGGGAGTTGTGCACGCGGTGCACGAAGGAGATAAAATAAAATGATCAACTTCCAGCGCGGTGGAAGTACCCTAGGTCACAAACCTGTAAGTTTCACCATTGGGGAGCGGTTACCAGCTAGTGGACGTGCTGCAGCCAAGGTGGATCAAAGGAAAGGAGATAAAATAAGATGATAAAAATCTAAATAAGGAGCTTTCGAGAAAATCACCCAAAACAGCAACAAAACGAACTGAAGATTCAATCCAGCATGGAATATCTCATATCTGGAAAGATTAAGATCAACTTCAACCCTCAAAAGAAGCTTATCAGAATGATTTTCCAATGTTAATTCAAAGTCCTACATGAATGCATGCTGGGCTAAAGGGAAAATAACAAATGAAAATATAATATAATCAAGGATAATATTGTTAAACTGCCCAGACTGGGTCAAGAAACCAATTCTGCGAGCTGATACTAAGCCGAAGCCCGTTTATCCACGCACCAACTCGTAAAAAGGGAACCATCGTCCCCAGTCTTGGACGGCTCAACGGCCTATCCGTGTGACTAAGACTTCTCTGGAATCATCATTGTTTTTGATGAAGGGGAACTCAAATCCCAGATTTACCAAAGCCACAAGGTCCTTGATATAATCTAGTAACATATGTAACATATAGTAGAATGCATACAGGGAGATGGTGATATCAATAAACATGGAAACTGAGAAATGAGCTGCAAGCACCGTGGGACTTTTGAGTGATGATGCCCTGCCGGCGGGACCAAGAGCCTCTTCCTGCGCTCAAAAATTCATTAGCCAAGATATAAAAGATAACAAACAATGAAGAAGGCATTTAAGCGTAGCAAGCATAGCATGAATCAAAGCAACCAATCATAGCATATATCATGAACAGCATAAGTCAAATCATGGCATAGCAAAGTATCATTATTTGTTGTTTGTCATGAGGATGACAATCTGGCTAATCAAGTTTTGGAGTTAAATAATCAGGATCTGATAATGCCCATCGGCGGAGTAATCAGATGAAACGAGCAGGAGTTGATTGAAAGATTTGGAGATGAATAATCATGAGATATGATAATCAGAATGATATAGGGAGATGATGCCCCTAGGTGGCATGTCATGAGAATATTGGGAGAATCAATAGATTGATAGCAATAAGCAGAGAGAGGACCCATCCCGTGCTTTTGGTCTCTGCAAAGCTATTCCTACAAAACACCATCAGAAAATACAATGCAAATTTTTGGATTTTGGAAATATGCAAATTTTTATGAGTTTTGGAATATGCAAATTTTTATGAGTTTTGAAAATATTTGAATTTTTATGGAGATTTTTGGAAAATATTTTGAATTTTTGTTGGGATTTTGATCGGGAAATATTCAATTTTTTTTTGGATTTGACATTGTTAATGCATCATCAAAGGGTTGTTTTGAACCACTGGCTAGGGGTCCTTATTCCTTCTCTTTTTGCTAAAATTGCCCAAAGCTGGACGTGCATTGAAAGTGGCATCCTATAACCGACCGTCTTTGATCAACGGTACCCCTACCAAGGCCATACCTGGGAAATGTTCGGTCTTGGAGGGAGAAGAGAAGAATAATTGGAGATAAACTTTATGCAGGATGGGAGATGTCGGGACTTGAATTCTTTCCAAGGTGTTTCCCCTCAAAGAGGTAGTCTGTTGCGCCGGGGCTTTATGCCTTTGATTTTTAGACCCTTGACATGCATACGACCAGGATTTTTCCTGCGGGGACTTTGCCACTCTTGTCATGCCATAATTCACAATTTTGCTTTTATCGAAATTCTGACTTGATTTTCATAATAGCCCTTTTGGCGAGATGTATATCATGAAATTCATATTTAGTTTGGGTCAAGACTGCCCCTATTTGAGACTCCTCTCGTATTGGGGATTACCAAGGTTGGTCATCTCATCTGTCAACCTCTTGCCCCTGCACGTGGCTGAGTAAAGAAGATAAAAGACTTTCAGATATACTCATGGCATGGCCAAGGTAGCAACGGTGTTTAACCAAAGGAGCCGGCTAAGGACGCCGTGAAGTGTGTGAGGTGCCCAGCTGAGGGTTGATCTTAACAAGCAGGGAGAGAATGTTGAATTCCCAGCACGGGGTTCTTATTAACCAAGGTGCTACATAACCAAGCCTAAAGACTCTTTTTAACAATGATTTAATTTAACAAAAGCCTAAGATAAAGATCTAAAACACCACTCTTAATCTTGTTAGGAAGCACTTCATTTTGAAAATCATGCGTGAAGTAATGAGGTAATGATATCATATAAATGCATACTTACGCCAATATGTTACCTTGCAACCTTTGTTAAAGTAGCTGCCGCGAGAGGTTGATCATCGTGGGATAGTCCTCTTAGGCAGATAAAGGATTGGAAGCAAAGGATTGAAAGTGGCTTAACAAGAAGGAGTGGTGCCAAGACCAGACTCAGACGAATAAGGAAAAAAAGGAAAAGAGGCGAGGGCTAGAACTCCCTCACTAAGGCGCGGAGACCCTGATCACATGGAACAGTCTACAGAAGGAGAGGAGAATTAGAAGGAGGAATGAGGACTAAAGCCTCGAAAGCAATGGGAGAACGGGCAGATGCCCAAGGCAGTGGATGTGGAAGAAGTTGGGTCGGACCCATAATCAGGAGGAATTAGAAGAAGAAATTGATAGATGGAAAGAGGCGGATCCGGAGGGTCCGGAGGCAGAGGAGAATCGTGAGAGGAGAAATCATCCGGAGGCTCCGGAGGGATGACAAAAGAAGGGACGCGATGCCCTGAGAAGAAATCTGAAAAAGAGTGATAAAAAAGGAAGAAGAGAACGAAAGAGGTGATGTCTTGGAAGAACAGAAAGATGAACTGGAAGAAAGATGGATGGTCTGGAGGTTCTGGGGGAATGAAATCAGGAGGGTCACGATGCCCTGGAAGATGATAGAGAGAATAAGACGGAGAATTCGGAGGTTCCGGAGGAAGCAAATGGAAAGGGGCACGATGCCCGGGGAAAAGATGGAGACAATCAGGTGGAGAATCCGGAGGTTCCGGAGGAAGAATATAGAAAGGGACGCGATACCCAAGAGAGAGGAATGAAGGAGGATCAGGAGGAAAATCCGGAGGTTCCGGAGGTAGCAAATGAGAAGGGGCACGATGCCCAAGGGGAAAATCCGGAGGTTCCGGAGGAGGAAGGTGGAAAGGGGCGCGATGCCCGAGAGAAAGGTCCGGAGGTTCCGGAGGAGGAGAATGGAAAGGGGCGCGATGGCCGAGGGGAAAGTCCGGAGGTTCCGGAGGAAGAAGATGAAAAGGGGCGCGATGCCGGAGGGGAAAGTCCGGAGGTTCTGGAGGAATAGAATCAGAAAGGGCGAGATGCCCAAAGAGGAGGGATAAAATTCCTGGAGGTTCCAGGGAGATAGCAGGAAAAGGGACGCGATGCCCCAGGGATAGTGGATAAAAAGACGAAGATGAATAAGATGGGAAGTGCGGAATATCCGGAGGTGCAGGAAGGCGGGGAAGATACGGATTTGGAAACCCGGGAAGCAGGAGGTGCAAATGCATGCAATGGGATGGATGCGATGAATGCATGAAATGCAAAGAATATGAAGAATGTGAAGGGCGAGAGGTTGAGATCCTCCTCCTAACCCTGGGAATGGCCCATGAAGAAAAAGTGATAGAGATGGATGAATAGAAAGTGGAACAAATAAGGGATGGCCCCTTAGCATTAAGATAACTGCCCCTCCATGGCAGTGAAAGTGTATGAGAAATAGCCCCTGCCGAAGCTTCAATGGTGAATGTCAACTCCCTTGGAGAGTGTAAAGTAATGGTGTGAGGAAGTTAGAAAGTTGGGCTCGGAAGCATTATGTTGCCCAAAGATTCAAAATTTGGAAATTGGAACAAAGGGTGTCCTGCCCGGCCCTTACACAGCATCAATGCTTGGCATGGCGGCGACTTGGCTTCTTCGACCGTGCTTGGCACAATAACCCGGATTGACATCCGGCAAATGAATTCTTGAATCTTGAATGGCGCGGCCAAATCCTTGCTGCCCGGCTCTTGATCGTCCTCGGCACCTGTGCTTGTAGAAGGCCCCCCATTCCGAGTAGTAAGGGGAGGTGAAGCGAAGGCGGAAGGCTCCATGAATGGTGGAGGCATGATGGAAAGCGTTGGCAAATGGGTGAGTGTAAGTGGGGGTTCAAACACGCCGAGTTTCTCCCTTTGCTCGGAAGCAGTCGGGATTGGCTCGGGTGCAAAAAGGGGTGGATCCTGCTCAGGATTAGCCATGGGTAAGGGTAAAGGGTTAAATGGTGGAATGGGCAAAGTGGGTTTTAAAGGGATAATAGAAGGCCGAGGTGGCGGTAATGGGAGGTTAATTGGGGAAGGTTCAATGGTGGGTTCGATGGAGGCTAATGGTGTGGAGGTAGATGGCTTAACGGGTGGAGGTTTAATAGTGGAAGGCTTGGGGGAGGCCAGTGTTGCAGAGGTTAATGGTGTAACTGGAGGAGGTGTAATGTATGCGGTGTCAAGGATAGGAGGAGACTTACAATGTGCCGGTGTGGGTGATTGAAGTATCGACCCATCATCGTAACACCAATTAGTCTCATAAATAGGGGTTGGATCAGGGATGGTTTCATCCTGAGCAGGAGGTTTATCGAATGAAAATGGGGAAAGAGGAAATTTAAGGAAACTCGGAAGGGGTGCCTGCGGAGCTTCATCATCATCGTATAATGCCTCAGATTCTTCGAATGCCGGCTCTTGCTCACTTGAACCGCCGACGCCGTAATCATCCCTCCTGTCTTTCCATTCTCTCTCCATCTTTGTAATATCGTCCAAAGCGGCATGAAGAGGATTGACTGGAGTAGGAGGAGCCGTGACCCTCTTTATTTGTTCCTCCATCAAAGTAATCTTATCAAGCAGAGATTGTTGGAGGGGTGTGACTTGAGCAACAGAAGGTTGGCAGGGCCTTGAAGGAGGAAGGGCCGTATAAAAAGGCCGTGGAGGGGAATTAATGGGCTGACCCATAGAAGAACCCGGATAGGCCGGATTGTAATGAATAAATGGGCCTTGGGGCCGTGATCGAGAGGGAATAGAAGGAGGCGGGTGATGGGCCACCCGAGTAGAATGAACAGGAGGAGATGGGTAATGGGCTACCCGATCAGGATTGGAAGGAGGAGGTGGGTGATGGGCCACCCGTGTAGAATTGGAGGGAGATGCATGAGATGTACCCTCAACGGCGGCCTTAAGGGCTTGGATCTGTTGAGGGGTAAGATGATCTAATGCATGCAAAATCTGGGAGACCTTCTCATCATTGGGACGAGAGGGCTTAATGTGAATAGTGGCTCGAAATTGAGTTGAAGGACCATGAGATTGGACATTGCCCAAGGGTCGGGCAACACCATAAGAGTGAGGACGTGGTCCTTTGAAAGTATGGTGAGAATTTTGAACATGTTGAAAGTGAGGATTATAAGAAGTGCTAGGTTGTGCATCCTCATGAATTGAATTAAACATGTTATCTTGTTTATAGTAAGCCATCATGCAATCAAAGTTCAAAATAATATGCAAAGAAGCACACAAAAGAGATGGTTACCTTGATTTGATTTGTTTGAACCTTGGTGAATTAAGGATTTTATCAAAGTTTTGAATGATTCACACAAGGGGGGGGGGGGGAACCTAGTTTCAATATGGTTTGAACTCCAATGCCAACTAGGAACACTCTCTCACCACGTATAGGCCAACTAACTCGGGACTTCAAAAAGGGTACAACCTGCCCGACGTCCGTGAGGGAATCCACGGGTGCGGGGACTTACGGAGGCTTGGAAAAGGGATTTCCAGTCCAAAGAGACGGAATGTTCAATGGAGGGTCGTCCCGATTCCAAGAGGGTGTGTGGATCCTAATGAAGAGGAGGGGGCTCCCAAACCAATGCAAAGAATGAATGCAACAGGGGAAATCGGGCCAACCACACAATATGATCAATCAATATGAAATATCATGAAAACTCACCCACGGGAAGGGTTCTGGAAACCCACAGTAAAAACACGCCCTGGCAGGGGGCGCTACTAACAAAAGACACGACAGTGTGACTGTCGTGACTCAAAGCGAGGTGCCAGGGGCAGTAAAAACACGCCTTAGGGTGAGGCGCTATAAGGGGAAAGGACGCCCTTGACCGAGGGCGTCAAATCAAAAGCAACGCCTTGCTGAGGGGCGCTAATCAACAAAGAAACGCCCTGGCGCAGGGCGTGAATTCTCAGGCAGCGTAATAAAACCAGAAATATCAGGAATATGCTGGAAGGCGCCCTGTCAGTGGGCGTAAAATACGAATAAGACGCCCTGAGTTAGGGCGTGAAATCGAAAAAGCGCCTCTGACAGAGGCGTTAATTCCTCAGGAAAGCATGGCCAGAAATATTAAACAAGCACACTCACAACCACATAAATAAGGCAATCAACAGGATAATCATGCTCATCAAGAATTTTAAATAAGTGGAGATTCTAAGGAAAAGACAACCAAATGGCAAATCACTTTAGGGAAGAAAGCAAAGCCACTGGAGGGTGCCCGAGGGGCACAAAAGGAGACGCACCGAGGGTGCAATAGGGGAGACGGCACACGCGGGTGCCTAAGGGGAAAAGGGGTAATAAAGAGAACGCAAAGCGTCCCACGGTGATCGCCAATTTGTAGATCTCTAATTTAGAATAATCCACTTAAGAAAAATATCAAAGAAAAGACATGCAATAATCATCAATATGGAGGAAAATATATGCACGAGGTGCACAAGGGGAGAGTGTGATCGCCAGAGACGCTAGGTCTCAAAAATATAATCAATAAGAGCATGGGAGGAATGATCGCGAAAAGTACCTCAAAAGATGCGGGGATGTGAGTGCTTCCTTTCTCTTCAAATCGGCCGGCCGATGAAGAGAGTTCTTGCTTTTATTACCCTTGCAAAAAAGATAAATACCAATAAAAAAAATTGCATTAGAAATATGGTGAGTGTAGCATCAATTCTTAATAAAGGGATGAGCATGAAAGCATGATGAAAAAAAACACACCTTAAGGGTGTTGGCCCCTAAACCCCTATGCAAAAGGGTATGGGAGATATGATGAATGATATGCAAATAGGGAGGTGTGCAAGAGATGCACTAAGGGGAGTTATTCAACATAGTTGAAGAAAGGAAATATGCATAGAGAGAGGAATATGATGCATGCGTATGTATGAACTAATAAAAACAAACTAAAAGAGAAAAGGGAGGGATAAGAAAAATCTGGTTTTGCTCCTTTGGCTTTTGATACTCGATGAGGAGAGGCCTTCAGTTGGATGAAGCTTGAACCACGTGAAGCCCTCCTTCAGCCAGGCAGCACCCCTGCGTAGGAAGGAAAGAAGAAAAACAGAAGAAGAAAAGAAGAAGAAAACAGAAGAAGAAAAGGAAGGCAGAAGAAGCAGAAGAAGAAGAAAAACAAAAGAAAATCCACCCTCCGAACAAACAACAGAGCCGCAGAGGTTCTATAAAATAGAGTAAAACTAGAGAAGATAGAAAGATAAGAATGGGCAAGAGTCCTACGGAGGCAAGACTCCAGTCCCCAATCAAGGAAGGTGTCTAACGAAGCAAGGACTCTCTGGGGAAAGGGCTGCGAAGACAGAAGATGAAACACGCCCTGGGTCAGGGCGTCAATTCAAGAATTGATGACATACCATAGGGCATTAATTCAAAACACGACCTGGCCAAGGGCGTCAACTCCCAGATCAATTTTGGAAATAAATATTTCTTTTATTTGGAAATTCTAAAACACGCCTCCAGGAGAGGCGTCAATTGAAACACGCCCCAAAGAAGGGCGTTAATTAACATTTTTCAAACATTTATTCTTTTTCGAAAATTAGATAATGCCAGGAATTGACGCCCTTTCCAGAGGTCGTCACTTCTTTAAAAGGCGCCCTAGGTCCGGTCGTGAATCAAAACGCGCCATGGATCAAGGCGTGAATTCATAAAATCATAAAAATGGAGATAAATGCCAAAAAATCCAAAAAAATAGGAAAAATAGGAAAAATAGGGGAAAATAGGGGAAATTCAAGAAAAGTGAGAAAAACCACTCAAACAAGCTAATTTGAGGGTCAAATGGGGTATTGCATGGTAATATGAAATATACTCAAAATAATGTCAATTTTAGCGTGTCTACACTCCTGACAGGCTCCTTCACTATACTTGCCCATGTTCGATATTCGCCAAGGTGCAGATGGTCACCTTCAGGCACTATGATAGATGGGGCAAGAGGCTTATGAGGAAGGCAAGGTTCCTCCCTCGGGACAGCAATACCATAAGAGGGGACAAAGTCAAGCTCATCGAGTATAGAAAAGAACAAAAGGACCTCGGAGGTGATATGACATTGGTGTACGTCAAGGTAATGGACCCCTAAGCAGGGAGCATGAAGCTATGACTATAGGGTTGGTCAGACCCTAATGCCAACATATACGTCAACTCCCATTGGCAATCTACACTCTTAAGAAAGTCCTTCACATTTTCTACAAAGCATAATGACTGGAAAGTGGTGTGAAAGGAGTTAAGGGGTACTATTGGGAGTGCTGGTTCCATGGATGGGTAGCAAGGGATCGGAGGATCTAGAAGTAGTCCCTTCCTTAACAAACTAGCTAAAGGCTCTCCAATGACAAGTTTGCCCTCGGGAGGCAAGAATGGCTCTAGATGAGGGTCGAAGGGTGAAGCATCTCCCTCAGGTGGGAAAAAGGAGTCCTCGATGAAGTGGATGGGTCCTTGGCTCCCCATCGAGGGTACTGGGCTGAGAGTGTCGGCCCTGACCTCTATAGGTTCTGGCACGACTTCGTCTTGGCTCAGGGGTGGGCAAGGGGAAGTCAGTGACCCAATAGGAGTGTGCATCCTCTCAAGTCTCTCCCTAATGGTTTGTAGGAGCTCGGTGAGGGTGGGATCCCTCGGGATAGAGACATCCTGGGAGTCTTGCCGGTAATCATAATAATTAGTCTCGGACCTAGACTCATAGACTGGTGGAACCCTGCCCCTCCAACTATGATGTGCTCGGTTGGGGGTAAAAGGCTGGGGTAGGTAGGTCCTCCTCAGCTCATGTTTCATGTCATACCAGGACTCGATGGGCCTTTTCCGCCTAATGTCTCTCAAGCTCTCAATGTGTCTCAACTTATCCTTGGCTTCGTGCAAAAGTCTCTCCTTTGCAAAAGAGACTTGCATGGCATCGGGCATGGGGTAACACCCAAAATATCTATCCATGGCAGCTTTCTAAGTTTGGTAGTCACTCGGGACCTTGGAACCATCAAAGGTAGGGTCTTCGGGCCTAAGGAACGAGAAGGGGTAGTTCCCAAGCACATGGGCGTATCTCTCCTCCCTACTAGGCAGACAATCATATCGCCTGGGGGACTTGCAAGCCATGGGAAGTTTTGGAGTGGGACCTATGGGGTGGACATGCAAGACAACTAAGGGACGAGGGAGGCTAAAACTCAAGGACCTAGACACGACCCTAAATGGAGATGCAAAGGGGGTAGAATGCAGACTCAAATGCACCTAAAACAAACCTAATGACTCAAATGCACCCTAGACAAACTAAGGCTTAGATACCAAAATTGATGCGGGACAATATGCAAACTAAAACTCTATGCAATGATGGGCCTAAATGACAACCACGACCAGCAACGATAATAGCGCGAATGGCATCGACTCGACACCTAAGATTCCCATGAGAGAAACTACGCACGCAACAAGCAACACAAGCTCACAATCATCCCCAAGAGAGGGAAGTGCGTTGTTCCGCACGGTTGAGAAATCGGTGAGTCTAGGGTAGGCAACTCCACACTCGTGCCTCGGATGAGTCATGGGATGGTCACACTCTCTCACCATGGCAGTGATGTAACAAATATCCGAGCTAGGTGCCTATGATTTCATAAGCAGCGGTGTCAAGAAACTATACTAAATAAGCAAGCTAAACTAAGGATGGAGCGAACGCGCACCTCCACGCTCGGGGCATGGGGAAGACTCCCGGCCAAATCACACGACCTCCGGTACAAAAGCTAAAGAAATACAACCCAAACACTTCCCACTCCTCGCAGGGAGGTAAAAGGCTACACAACGATCCAGGGGTCGTGAGAAGTGGGGTGACAGGATGCGAGTGGACGAAGAACTGCAACTCCCACGTGCTGCGAACCGGTGCGGACTGGGACTAGCAGCACGGATGACGCATCATGGAGGCCGAGGAAGGTGCCAATGTCCCTGTCAGCACACTATAGTGGATGATGAACCTCTTGAAAAGAGAAGGAAGCCGACGGCGCCGACTGGAACCTCCGGTGTAGTCATGAGCGGCGGGCTAACGGCAGGCCGATCTGCTCAGGTGCAGGAGACCAACGCAAAGAGAGGCCTGGGAGGCAGACCTCTGAACGTCCTCTGAACATGAAACTCGGCGGAGACGCTGGGGGGAACGTTCCAAAGACGCCTATGGAAGATGGGCTGCACCCGAGCATCGTGGAAGCTGTGGCGAATTTCGGATGGACCCCTACGCGTTCTGGTATGTCTACTGGCAGCAGGACAGAGGGTGGATGAATAGGGCGGTACCAGGGCTTCCTGGTGGCTTTTGGGGCTGGATTTCCTCTGGAGGTTAAGTGGGGGTGTGGGAATGTTGGAACAAAGTGGCGGAGTCTAGTGTATTGGAATTTTAGGGCATGGGAAGCAGTGGAAGGTGGGACTCAGTCTGCAGGTCTGCACAGGCAGACTGCAAACCTGAGAAGAGGGAGGATGAGGCGCATGGTAAATGGGCTTCTAAAATTAAAATAAAATTATGGGGAAAGGGTTTTGATGTGGGGAAGACTTGTACCAATTTTCAGGTCGTTTGGAGGAGGTTTGGGGAACGTTCGTTTGTAAGGGTTTGGACACTGTCCCTACAGACCTGCAGAGGTGTAGTTTGCGTGGGAAAAGAGGATCCAAAGGGAAGTTCGGCCACAGATGGAATTTTTGCGTGGAATTTGTTTTGGGATGAGGAGAGGTGTGGGGGAAGGTGCAATAAAAATTTCAGAATTTCCTGAGATGGGTAAGGGGGCGGACCAACCTAATTGCCACGTTTCTATCTTGCAGGCAGACGCATAGGGCACTCCCAGGGCAGCAAGGTACCAAGCCGCCTCCACGCTGCAACACGACCACCACGGAGAGATCTGGGCTATGCTGGGCGTCGAGGAGGTCACCTTCTGTCAGCACCAGCATCAGGAACTCCATGAAAGATGACTTGGGCGTCCCACCCAAGAGGAAGAGAAGATAGGAAGAAGGTTGTGGGAGTCGCATCCACAAGGGAGAGACGAAGAGGGAGGGCGCAGCCTTCTCTTGACAATTTCACAAATTTTATTCATCAATCCTCTCCCAAAATAGTACAAGTGTATATATAGGGGGAGGGGAAAGCCCTAATTTAATTACACAAAGAAATCCTAATTAAACACAATTATTATCCTCTCTAAAATCCTAAAGAAGGGGGTGAGGGGATAAAGAGATAAGGGGATAGGATAAGGGCCTAGTCCAAGAAGGAGCGGGAAGGGAGGGGCGCCCTCCTCCCAAGTCCAAGTGGGCCTAGGAGAGAGAGGGGTGCGCCCCCCAAGGTGGGCCCACAAAGGGGGGGGGCAGCCCATATCCTCCTTGGGCTTAAACAAATATGGCCTATTAACCTCTCAATTCAGCCTAATAAACACAAATGACCCTAATACAATCCAATTGGCCTCAAATTGGCCTAAAAAATACATAATGAGGAGAATAAAGGTATCCATGCTTCTGGCTAGCTCTCCATGCCATCTCCAAGCCATAAAGACATTTGCAAGTCCCGGATAGTACTGCATGTCCTGTAGTGATGCTCTGTCGCATCACGCTGATCTCTAGCTCGGGTGTCCTCACCAATCATGCTCTTCTGTACCCTGAGAATGGAGTGGGAGATGGTCCATCAGAATGACCTACCTCCCTCCTTCTTGTCATAAGGGTGATATTTGGGGATTATTAAACACCATCTATATGTGTAATGAGGTCAATTTCCTGACCGAGGATGGGGACATTCCCCATCAATGTTTCTACTGTTAACTTCTCTTCAAATCATCATAAGGCCATAGGGTCTGTCCTCCCATGTCGTAGAGCCCTATGACCCATCAAAGGTGAATATAAATGGATCCCTTGATCCGAAATCAAACCAAACCCATATTCCTTCGGGGAATTGTGGTGGCCACGGGTCATGGAACCCCTCGTAGGCTAGCCCTCGGGGTCTCCTCCCATTCAGGCCATGCCGTTGAACAATCATAGACTCATGGAATGTCGGTGCCCCACGTAGGCTAGCCCTTGGAGGTTTTCCATCCGTTCGGGTTTGCCGTTCGTTGTCTTAGCCTCCCGGCATTCTGGGGCTTACCCCAGTTCTGTGGGTATGCCTCCACTTCTCCCTCGTGACCCTCTGGGTATGGGGAGATGCTGCCCAAATTTCATCTGGTCAATTTAACTAAGTTCTACTGCAACTCAACTTATGATGACTGTGGACACAATTTGAATTGACAATGGACTATGCTTGAGTATGAACCTCGCACATGTCTTGATCTATCATGCTTGCAGGGCAATTGGAACCTGAATTCACTCAATAATCATCACTAATGATCAATGAAAATAGCCGTTAAATGAGTTAAGATGCAACCGAACTCAAATGAGCCTAAAACTCAGAAAAAAGCTCAAAGATAGCAAACCCCTATTCCGACATCCACCCCCTCCACACTGGATTAACCCCACACTCAAAACCACAAAATTTTCAATCCTATCCACCCAGTGAGTGGTCTAACTCAGCACGCCCCTCACACACCGCGCCGGTTTGTCCCCCTTACATACCCCGTGCCGCATTCGATGCCCCTCACGCACCGTGCCAGATTAACCTATTTGTATGCCCCTCCATGTTGGATTAGAGTTTAGCCACCCCTTCACGCCGATTTACCTCCCCACTCACACTTCCATCAATCCATTTGCCTCCCATTTCACTATCACACTTAACTCATGAATGCTCCATAATAAACCAACAAAAAAATCATTGCTGGCTCCCGGTCATAAGCTATCTTGGGTCTGCTTTTGCCATGAACCTATACATATATACATGGATGCCTGTTTGTTATTGTTGTATATCCGTTGTTGGGTTCAGTGAGGCCCCATTTGTCTTTGACAATGGTTTTGATGATTCCAATATATTGTGTGTTTTACGTATGCTCTAAAGTGAAAAAATTTGTGTGCGTGTTTAGTGCAAAATGTCTTCATGATAAACAAGCTAACATGATGATATCTTATTTTGTAGGTTGAAATTCAATGGTAATTCCTGAATACATTTCTAAAGTTGACTCATGCGTGTTGTGCATGAGGATTTGGAGCTTTCATGTGAAATCTATGACTCTTGGTGAATGTTGCTATTACAATTTCAGTTTTGCTGAAATGATCTAATTGATGTATGCCTTGATAGCTACATGGAAAATGTGTTTTGTGTGTAATTGAATTGAATCTATGCTTGCCTTGGCTCAACCTTAATTAATCTATAACATTGTGAATTGGTTGCTCTTTGCACAGACCTTATTCATCATTGCACTGACTTTGTTGTGCTTTGCACCAACCCAATCCTTGGTCGTTTTACATCCATGCATTGACCTTGTGGATCATTGCACTGACCTTATTCTACATTGCACCGACCTTGCTCATTATGCACAGACCCAATCCTTGGTGCTTCACAAACTTGCATCGACCCATCTTCTCATATACATCGACCATGGGTTGCACAGACTTTGATAGAATGCATTGAGTGTTTTCTCTGTGTATTAACATGCTGTTGAGGTTTTCAATAACCTGATATAAATGATTGATATTTTGCTGTCAATGGCTGTGTAGGTTCAGTTTGCTCTGGACTGCATTTGATTGGAAAATTCACTTTCTCAAATAGGGTTGAAGGTTTCTCAGTTTGCTTTGGAAAGCCCTTAACTGTGATTGGACTGAATTTGCTTGAGCTAGATTAGTATTGAGTTTTCCATGCTGAATCAAATTGATTTGTGAAGCGTGTGCAGAAAATGGCTTGTTTCAATTGATATAATATTAAGATGGACATCCTTAAGTTGAGAATGAAATACTTATATAGATTGATCATGGATGTTATTTGGAATATGTGAATTCAGTTTGGACTACAAATGATCTTCTTAGTTGAACTAGGAATCCGTGTGTGGTTTGCATAAATAATATTGGTATGTGAAAAACATGGACTGACATGATCTTGTGTTTCAAGATATTGCAGATTTTATATGCAGACTACTCTCATCAATGGTCAGAATCTTGGATTGAAAATGGCTTCTTGAATTGCACTGATTTGAATATGTGTTTTTACTAAGTGCAGGTTCTTTAATGATCTCAATCTATGAATCCATGGTAAGTCTTTATGGTTGAATATATTTCCATGTGCCTTGATTGGATTCGGTTGATGTATTTTGGCCTTGGGGTTTATTTGGTTGCTTATTTGTCCCTTGTTAAATAGAGGTTATTGATGCATCATGCTCATTTTGATTCCCAAACTTCCTTGCTAAATCTGGTTTGATTTGTGTTTTAAAGACCCCTCATGCATGCCATTTAATAGCATTTGAATGGGGTTGAATGATGTTTAATAGGTGTTAATGTTTTTGGGCTTCAATCATTGCATAACTTGATTTTCTCTGCTGTCAGAGAAAGTGTCGACTCTAGGAGTCGACACACTGTTGGCTACAAGTGTCGACTCCTAGTGTCGACACTTACAGGGGTGAAAAGTGTCGACCCTATGAGTCGACACTTTCACCTAGGTCCTATTTTTATATAACGGGACTGAACGAGATGAGAAAAGTGTCGACTCTAAGAGTCGACACTTTCTCTGGTTCGTCTGGATCGCGATTTCCGGATTGTTTGCGAAATGCCCATTACATGGTCCAATTAGTTGGGGCTTTTACCCCATTACCCCTAGGGTTTCTACCCTTGTTTGGGTGTGGATTTGAGAGGGTTTTAGCATGGGGTTTCATGTCTTTTATTGCAAGCTTCCCTCTTGTATAAGTAGACTACGATCTCCATCGGAAGAGAAATGAATGGGCTAATATTTTCTATCTGCTGCAAGTGAAGAAGAGAAGGAGAAGAAGAACATGAAGGAGGGCATTGCATCATCAAGGAGGAGGAATAAGAAGCTGCAGAAGTCACTGTCCACGAGCCTGAGCCTCGTTCTGGGAGCTACAGCTGCTGCTCTCCACCGTCCGGGGTTTTGGGCGCTTGAAACTTCAACTCCGGCTGCTTCCACTCCAAGGATCTACTTTCAGCACACCCTGCCTACTAATTGAAGGGAGTTGTGGGACATTCAAATGGGAACATATATAAATTTGCTTTCATTTGTTTGTGATGTCCCTTTCAACCAAGATATAGTTCTAAAGCATATTGACTCATCTATTCTTGGTGTGTGGAGGCATGATTGGAGCTAGGATTTGAAGGTACATACGCTGGATCATCAAGGAGGATGACTAATAACACGGAAATGTATGTCGTTACTACACGCGCGCTAACAATCTTAAAATTGAACTCGCACAAAATGATCAAAAGCGAACGTAGTACTATGGCAAGCACGCGTCGAATCCACAGAGAAGAAAAGATTTTTAAAGTTAAAAATCTTGAACTCCTTTGGAAAATATTTGCGATTTTATTGCTTGAAGAAAAGTGATGAAACAAAGAACAATTCTAACAATTAATTAAAAATGCCTATGACTATGTGCCTATACTACCGAAAATAATTGCATGAAGTGGAAAGAAGAGATAGAAGAAGGGGGTAGAGAGGGAAGAATAGCAAGAACTAGATCAAAAGAACAACTACTTTCATTAACTTAAAAGAAAGAGTATATGAAATGTGAAACAAGATTACACTAATGACGCAACGAGATTACAATGAAGTGAAATAACACAAAAGCAATAAGAACAAGAAAAGTCTGAAGTTTGGAGATGGTAGTATCAATGGTGATGACGGTGTCATCCTCTCCTGGCCTTGGATCACGAATCACCTCGCGGAAGATGTCGTCTACGCCGGGAGGAAGTCACCTTCGTCGTTGAAGCCGCTCTTGGAGGAGAATGACTTTGAAACCAAGATTAATTAGGGGATTCTGAAGAAGAAGTTGAAGAGGAGGGATAGGGGAAGAACTTTGATGAAGAACTCAGATAGCAAAGAAGAGCAGAAAGGCTTTAAAATAGAGGAATAATAAAAGCTAGCACCTCGGATGAACAGTAAAATCATAAGATAGTAAGTTAAAAAATGGGAAATAACTTCCAAAATAGAAACAATTAGAAGATGATGTAGAAGAAGAAGTTGTAGAAAATTAAAAAAAAAACTTTCATGAAGATAGTAAGAGCATAAAATGACTAGAAGGGAGAGCAATAATGGGAAGAACAGAGAGAAACACTGGTTCGCAGATGAACAGGATAGCACAGTGAAAAACACAAAATAGCTTGAAAACCAGAAGGAATTAGAAGATAATGCAGAAGAAGAAGTTGTATAGGACTTAAAAATAAAGAACTATTATGAAGATAGAAAAAGGAGAAGAGGGACGGAAGAGGGTGAAATCAGTGACCTAAGATGTGAGAGGGAGAGGGTGAAAATTGCCAAAAGAAGAACTCCCCTTCACCTCCTTGTCATGGGCTATAGGGAAAGTTGGGTCAATGGAGGGTGGAGATTGTATCAAAAGGAGATGAATAGATGGGATTTAGATAGAAGATGGTGTATTGGGAAAAGAAAAAGGAGGTGGGCACCCCCTTTCGTGGACTTTGGGCACCCCCTTTCCAACTTTGAATCTCCTTTTCAGACTTTGAATGCCCTTTTCCTCCTTTTCAAACTTAAACTTTGAATTCTTCCTTTTCAAACTTTGAATTCAAAATTTTGAACTTTCTTTTCCCTCCAACAAAAATATTTTAAATTCTTTATTTGACTTGGTCAAAGTGCTGATGACCATTTTACCCCCGGCTTCTTTTGTAATTACCTTCTGTGTCCTGCAGACACACAATTATGATTTAGTCTAGAAAAATTACCATAATGTGCACATGAATCTCAAATACTCATAGTTATGCAATGGAGAAATAATGCCCATGACCCTCAACTTTAATTTATTAAATAATATCACCAAATTAATCAATTTGCATGAAAGCTCCAATTTAAATGCAGAGTTGAGGTTAACTATGAAATATGCATAATTACCTAATTATATGCACATAAAATGGCGTACATGCGATGAATTACTATAGAAAATGGACACTTATCACACCCCCCAACTTGAACATTACTAATCTCTTAGCAATGTAAACAATTATAAAATTAGGACTAGCAAACACTCATGTGTCACAGTTCATGGCAAGAACATTATGCATAATGCTATAGACTTTAGAGTATTACAAGTTCAAGTAGAATGTATTCGGTACAAATTTCATCAGTCCATGTGTTTAGACCTTTCCTCATGATACACTCAAAATTAAATATCTCTTTGTTTATGAGTGATATAACTTGACTAGTGACTACCAAACAGTCTAGATGAATGAGTCTTCTTCCTTTCACTTAAAGATGATTTTCAATTCTGCCCACATCTTATATTAAGCTTCTCGAATTACAGGTAACTTCACTCTGCCTGTTTATTCTCTTTTTTTTCTCTCACTCTCTCTCTCTTTTTCTTTTTTGTTTTTTTTTGACACACGGTGCTGCACATCCCTTCGCCATTTGACGCGAACCTCAACTCTTGCCTTAGGAGAAACATGCCCGGTTACTAAGTTCAGGGGCATTTTCCATGTGTTTTTTTTGGCAGGTAGCTTTTTCCGCACGATTACTTTCAATGAATGGGCATAATATCAATAATCACCTACGTGTTAAGCAAAATTCCCATCATCCTAATGTTTGTCATCTACCAATCTTGTTATTGTGCAATTATGTGCAAGTTCAATAGAATTTCAGATGTATTCTGAGGAAAAGGCTAAATGCATAACCAATTAATTCACCCCTTTAACTTTCCTACTCTCACAAGTAAGACTCTAAGTCTTATCATTAAAAAAAATTCTCATCACGAAATATGAACATGAAGCACTTGTTAGAGGTGTGATGAAAGGTTGCAAGCATTTTGAGAAATTTAGAGCTCAAGTTACCCCCCAACTTAGGTGACATTGTCCTCAATGGCATGAATAATATAGAGTAATGAATAATGTAGACATGAAATTTGTGAAGGAATGATACAACCTGATGGAAGTGAACTTCGACGGACATCAGTGCTTGAATAAAAGGCAGTACTTGGCCGTTAATGGCGAGACATGGGTGCAAAATCTTCTCTCTCCCCCCAACTTCTCTTTTATTCACACCTACAAAATAAAAATAAAAATTCAATAAAAACTTGGGCTGCCTCCCAATAAGTCATTTATTAGCACATGGAAATCACGAAAACTTTGGGTTACCTCCCAAGAAGCGCTGAGTTTAACGTCTTCAGCCCGACATAATGAGGCCCATTAACCAACAAGTTGATTTAATGATTATCCACCATGTTATCTGATCTTCGTTTAAATTCAAACATTCATGCCATTTGAAGCCAACATGATACATGTGTGCATGTGGGCCAAGAATATG
This sequence comes from Amorphophallus konjac, assembly GCA_022559845.1. NCBI lineage: Eukaryota > Viridiplantae > Streptophyta > Magnoliopsida > Alismatales > Araceae > Amorphophallus > Amorphophallus konjac. Next base: position 84,425 of record JAHNEJ010001134.1, read on the forward strand.
TTGGTCTTGAACATTATTGATTTTAACCTTAATAACATATGTGAGCCAGTTCTCATCTTTAGGGGTCATGTAACAATCAATAGCCATTAATCTATCAAGATCGGGATGGAATCTCTACCCAATATCTATCCATCGGTCCCCTTGCCTTGTATCCACCCACCTGACAACTCCCTTAGTGACTGCCTCTTCCAAAGAAACGTGGTCATTCCCAGGCGGTCTATGAATGAGATCGCCATTATTGGCCACATTCCCTTCAAAAATAGCCTCATGCAGATCAAGAGCATTAATCAATTGGCCTTCCTGATGGGGAGTCAGCTCAAAGGTGAATACAACAGGCACATCCCCCTCAGGTCCGAGAGTGTCAAATTGGATCGACTTAAATTTTAGAGGAATCAAATTGGAAGGAAGAGTGAGCTCAGGATCTAACTCATCTAATGATTCAAACATTATGGGGTAGGACTCAAGGGTTGGATCAAATGTGAAAGTTTCTAAGAAGGCCCTTTCATCATACTCATCAAGCAAATGAAATGTATCAATCAAAATTTCCGCTAATTGAGTGGGTAGACCAAATGTGAACCTTTCCAATAAAGCCTCTTCACCCCACTCATCAATCCAATGAAAATTATCAATTGAATTTTTCCGTAAGGAGGTTGGGAGATTAAATGTAAATTTTTCTAGCAAGGCCCCTTCATCAGATTCCTCAAGAGGAGGAGGGCATTCTGAATTCATCTTCATTAACTCAATAGCATTATTAATCACTATGAAATCCTCCTCTTCATGCATATCCTCAGATGGGCCTTTGGTGTTTGGAGTGATGCTCTCAATTTCTTCAAGTGATGCCCCCGTTATCAATATGTTCTATCGAAATGAGATTATTAATTATATTCTTCACAAGTGGGGCATCTAAATGGGAAATAAATGTTTCACTCAAAGGCCCTTCACCCTTTTCTTCCTTAAGAGAGTTATCATTCATCATAATTACAACATCAACATTATCTTCTTCCCTATGCCTATCCTCACATGAGTTGGTGATGACACTCTCCATATCAAAATGTTCACATTGTTCTAACATAGGGAGGATGTCAATCAGTTTTTCCAATTGTGGGACCGTGAGATGAAATGAGAAATCTTTTGATGCGATCCTTTCATGATATTCTTCTAAGTGAGGAAGGTCACATTTCATGGCTTTGTCATCATCATTTTCAGCTAGACATTCTTCTTTTCTACATTCTTCCTCGATTGGGCCATTAATATTCTCAATTTCATAGTTTTGAATGGCACCATTTTGCAAATCATTTAAGTCACCCCCCAACTTGATCTCAACCGACTCCTTGTGTCTTTCCACATAGATGGGTGTGGACTCCTTAATCGCATAAGCCATCTTACTAGTCATCCCCAATTCTCTTTGATACGATTCTTCCCCAATTCTCTCATTACCTTGGTCAAGAGTTTCATTTGGCAAGAGAACCATGGGTTGTTGGCAGGAATAAATGTATTGGGTGAATTGAGAGACTTGATCTTCAAAAGTTTCATCACTAGGGTTTGACAATTGGCCTATTTCATAGGTGGCTCTTGTGACTTGGTCCAATTTAGTTTGGAGGGAGCCGATACTTTGTTGATTATTCAAAATGATTTGAATCAATTGGTTGATTTTTTCTTCATTGTGGGAACCATTGTATGGAGGGGTGGAGTGAATGTGTTGATGATCATATTGATATTGAGATGATTAGAAGTATGCAATGCAGAAATTAAATAATAAGGAAAAATCTTATGCTAAATGATGCATGGCCTAAAATATGAATGGTGTGGTTTCTACTCTTGAATGAAGTCTTTTATTTTTTGTGTAAGTAATTTTTTTAATTTTTTTAATGAACCTATCTAACCACAAGATATGTAAAATGAAAAATTGAAACTAGAATGAAAGAGGGAAAGTTTGGATACTTACTTGAAAAGTGATTCCTCGTTATTTTTGACATGAATGACAAAATCAAAAGATGAAAGAAAGAAAGGCAAACTTACCTATGATTTTTTTAATTTTTTTTTCTGCAAAAAAAGAAAAGAAAAGAGAGCTTTATTAATACACTATAAACACAATGAAAATAAAGTTCTTAAATCAAAAATCATCATTCTTCCCCGACAGCGGTGTCAAAAATTGATAACACAGAAATGTATGTCGTTACTACATGCGCGCTAACAATCTTAAAACCGAACTCGCACAAAATGATCAAAAGAAAACCTAGTACTATGGCAAGCACAGGTCGAATCCATAGGGAAGAAGAGATTTTTAAAGTTAAAAACCTTGAACTCCTTTGGAAAATATTTGCGATTTGATTGCTAGAAGAAAAGTGATGAAACAAAGAACGATTCTAACAATTAATTAAAAATGCCTATGACTATGTGCCTATGCTACAGAAAATAATTGCATGAAGTGGAAAGAAGAGATAGAAGAAGAGGGTAGAGAGGGAAGAATAGCAAGAACTAGATCAAAACAACAACTCCTTTCATTAACTTAAAAGAAAGAGTATATGAAATGTGAAATAAGATTACACTAATGACGCAACGAGATTACAATGAAGTGAAATAACACAAAAGTAATAAGAACAAGAAAAGTCTGGAGTTTGGAGATGGTAGCAGCAATGGTGATGACGGCGCCGTCCTCTCTTGACCTTGGATCACGAACCACCTCGCGGAAGATGTCGTCTACGTCGAGAGAAAGTCACCTTCGTCGTTGAAGCCGCTCTTGGAGGAGAATGACTTTGAAACCAAGATGAATTAGGGGATGCTGAAGAAGACGAAGTTGAAGAGGAGAGAGAGGGGAAGAACTTTGATGAAGAACTCAGATAGCAAAGATGTCACGTCCCGACACAGAAAATCGAGGGCGCGAATAGTTACGAGGCATTCGTGTCGATCAGAGCATGTACAAATTTAATTCTACAGATCGAGAGTTAAGATGAAATTGCTAATTTTATTCCATCAAAATAAAGGTTTACATCACTAATTATAAGCCATAAAGGCATGATACAATCTTCCAAATTTTCCAAATACATAATCCTTGTAAAATCACTAATGATCTACATAAATCCTAGGGAAAAGAAAAATTCACACTTTCACTCTTGTCAATTCCTTTGTTCATTTTCATATCCTGCAACAATTAACCAAAATGCAGGGTGAGCAAAAAGTTCAGTAGGATTTTATATCTCTAAAGCCAGGCAATCTTTAAGTATTTAACAATTTTAACAATTCGTGTCATGAAGTAATTGATCATGAATTTCAAGTAAGAAATTTTGTATAAGGAATTTTCAAGTAATTTCAAGATAACAAGATATCAATAATTTCAAGATCATGATAGTAGGCAAGACGATGGTCAATTCCAGAGATATATCAAGAACTTTCATGATGAGATGATGGGTAAGATAATTCAAGAACATTCACGATAGACTTTTAAGCAATATCGGAGTAGAGCAATCACTTGAACTTTAAACAATATAGAAGTAGAACAATCACTTCTACAAGGATATTTATGATGAACCTTTAAGCAATAACAATATAGAAGTAGAGCAATCACTTCTACCAACACTCAATAGGATTGGCCAAAATACTAAGGGGAGATCACGATGATATGACAGCCCCTCATGGAACATTACTATTTGGCTACACACTTAGGGGTTTTCACGACAGTATGATTGCCCCTAATTGTAATAGACCCTGTATTGGTGAATGCCAGCACCTGATCATTATAATACCGATTTATATTTGGACTTTGCCTCACCCATGAGATCAGATCAGAACCCCTTTATACACTAGCATTTAAATGTCATTTCATTGGGACCCATAGCCCCTGATACTTTTCTATATAATTTCACAATATGACCAAAGAATTTCAAGAACAAGCTCAATTGTAAACAAATATAGATCTGGCAAAAATTGTGATAATTACAAAGGAGAGTGGAAAACTCATTTTCGGCGTCATGTTTTACGACATTAAGTCGTAGAAATCAAGGATGACGGTAAACTAGGAAGGAAGTCAAGTAAATAGAATTATTTTAAATTTTATAGTCTAATCTGATGTGTATTTTTCATAATTAAGTGTTTTAGGTAGGAAATATATTTTCCAAATTTTAAAATCCTGATTTTTGGTATTTACTATTTATTAATCAATGTACTAGTTATTTGATAAGAAAATAGAGCTTATGTACTAAAAATAAGTTTTACTTGCTAGAAATAATTTTCATGTGTCATTTTACTGCCGAAACGATAAGATAGACTTTCCATGCTGGAATTAACTTTTAATCATGCTGAAAATTTTTATTTAACATATTAATAAAAATACTTAACATGCTAAATAATCCTCGTACACTAACTTACTAATGAGGTGAGAAACATAAGTTTACCATGTTATTTTCCTAAATTTTATGATAATAAAATAAATTTGTTGTGCTGAAAAATAATTTTTCTACATTTATTTGCTAATTATTTGATGAGAAAATAGGTTTATCATGTTGAAAATAGTTTTTAAATAGCTTTAGTATGCTGAAATTACTTCTAACATTCTAAGATAATCCTGATATACTTTAAATAATTTTATATTATTGAAAGTAATTTTTAGCATACTGAAAATAATTTTTATACATTTATTTACTAATTTCTTGATAGGAAAATATGCAACAATTAGTTTTAAATAAAATTATCATGTTGAAAAATAATTTCCTATCTCAATATGCCGTAGGTAAATTTGTCATACTAGAAAAAATTTTTCTACATTTATTTGCTAATTATTTGATGAGAAAATAGGTTTATCATGCTGAAAATAGTTTTTAAATAGCTTTAGCATGCTGAAATTACTTCTAACAAGCTAAGATAATCCTGACATACTTTAAATAATTTTATCTTACTGAAAGTAATTTTTAGCATATTGAAAATAATTTTTATACATTTATTTACTAATTTCTTGATAGGAAAATATGCAAAAATTAGTTTTAAATAAACTTATCATGTTGAAAAATATTTCCTATCTCAATATGCCGGAGGTAAATTTATCATACTAGAAATAAATTTTAACATGCTAAAACTAATTTTTATACATTACTTTACTAATAACAGGATAAAAATAGATTTTTACATGCTGGAAAATAGTTTTAAATAACTTTAATATGCAGAAAAATAATTATAACAAGCTAAAAATAATTCTAACATGTTGGAATTAATTTTATCATGCTGGCAGTATTTTTAACATGTTGGAAATATTTTTCATGCATTAATTTCCTACTTATTTGATAAGAAAATAGGTTTAATCATGCTAAAAGTAATTTTCATAACTCAATTTCTGATAATATGACATAAATAAATGTTATCATGCTGATAATACTTTTTGAAACATCAATTTACTTATAAGCATACTTTTACATTCTTCAAATGAGTTTTATACCTAAATTTTCTAGTAAAATAGACTTATCATGTTGTCAATAGTATTTGACACACTAAAAATACTTTTATTTTGAAAAAATAAATTTAACATGCTGAATTTAACATTTAAGATGCTGAAAGTAATTTTAACATGCTAATGCTTTACAATTAAAGTGGATTCCAAGTACTATAATCCCATTGTATGGTGGCTAAAGTTTAGTCCCATATTAGAAGTTTGAAAAACTTCCATGGCTTTATATGTTAGAGAGCTCACCCTTGGGTCAGGACCCAAGGGGCATAAGATGTGGGCTCGAGTTGTGTGTGGATACAAAACTATACTATTAATATATTTGTGAGGTGAGGTGAGGTTGGCGCTATAGATATATATTTTCAAAATATTTATTTTGACCCCCGGTATTCCGGGTAAAAATTTTATTAACGCGCTAGCTTATGCTAGCCCGACATTGAAGATCGCGCTACCCTCGGGTAGCGCGTTCTGAAAAATATATATATATATTTTAAAATTATGTATTTTATGAACGCGCTAGCATAAGCTAGCACGATCTTGAAGATCGCGCTACCCTAGGTAGCGCATTTTGGTAAATATATATATATATTTTGAAATTATGTTTTTTACCCCCCCCCCCAGGGCAGGAAATACTCTGTATGAACGCGCTATGTCGGACTAGCGCGTTCAGAACGCGCTACTGAGATATAACACGTTCTGGACCTGATAAAAAAATGGGAATACCCCTCCAATAAAATGACCATAACTTGCTCATTTCATAATAGAATTTAATAAATGAGCTATCAATGGAAAGAGGACAAAAAAATGAACAAGATGGGATACTTTAATTAGAGTTTAGCCTGAGAGACACCTACCTTTGAGCAGATCTAATGAGAGGTAAGAAAAATACCCAAATAATATGAAACCCTTTTGATTTCTGCCAATCCTCCTTCAAATCTCCTTCAATCTCCGCAACAGCATAGCCTTGGCTTCCAGGGAAGATTTGAGGGTCGAATGGGATTTTATTTATAGCCAAAACTTGGCCAAATTTGTCAAGATTCCTTGCCTAACAATGCCAAACTTTTCAATACCGAATTGGTAGAAAATTCTAATTTTTCTTCTTAATCTAGCCTCCATTTGGTGTGAAACCAATGTAAAAACGGTTGGTCCTGATGGGGACATCAAAGCAAGAGCACTGACATTTTTCATTTGCAATTGTGTCCTTTAGATTATTTTTATATCCTTGGGAAAGTATGTTTACCATTGTAAGGCTTTATAAGCCAATGTGTCATTCCCTAAGGATCTTTGGGTTTATTTACAAAATATCAGTAGGTCCAGCAAAGGGGCCCCCACTCCTTTCCCATTGGTCCACCTAAGCCATAGGGGTCCATGTGGGGCTGGTCAACTATCATAGGTGGCTTCTAGATGGTTGGACCATTCAAGGGGACAAATGGACCAAAATGTCCAAGATTCTAACCCCTTAAGTCAAGGGGGTGCCCCCCCATTAAAATGACATTTTGTATTTTATATTTTTAGGCCAATTGACCACATGGGGGAAGAAAATGCTACCCCTCTCCTCTCTCCCACGAATTCCAACCCCCTCCCCCTTCCTCCCCTTCTATATAAACCCATGTATAGTGTTTTGTAAGGTTTAATGAAGAGAAAAATTATGAATTTGGTTGGAGCCAAAGAAGGGTGTGCCCTCCTCCTCTCTCTCTCTCCCTCTTGTAGATAGATTTCTGCTAAATCTTGGGTGTGATGCCCTTCTACCTTCTGCTCAGCCCCTCTGAATTCTGTTTCTGCCGCCGCCGCCATCGCACCGCCGTCATCATCGCCGGATTCTATCTACATCAGGATAGAAGCTCATCTCTGAATTTTTATCTCTTGTTCTTGTTGTCTGATCGAGCCCTAATTTTGAGGGTTTGTTCTTTCCATCTCCCCTAACATTCAGTTAAAATTTCGTGTCATTTGGAAGTCATTTGATATTTTCGCATATTTTTGTTTGTCCTCTCAGTAATCTGCCCCTTTACAGATCTACAACACAGAGTCACCTTGTTGTATTTTTTGCACCTTCTTACAAATTTTTAAAAAATCCCAAAAAATTACTCAATGTTCCACACATATATCCCCTTCCACCATAATTTTCGTGGAGTCTATAAAAATTATTTTCACTTCGGTCAAAGGTCAGTTTCAAGAAAAACACAGTCTATGTTGTGTGTCTGTCAGTCCGGGTCAGAAAAAAACTCAGTCTTGCAGAGCCTCCCATTTCTCCTCCCTTTGTTAGATCGACCCACAAAATATATATGTGGTAGATATGGGAGTCCTCTTTCCAACCCCACCAGTTTCACCTCGATCCGATTTCGGATCTGAGAGAATTAATTCTTGCCGCCGAGGTGCGCAAATTTGTTCCCTGTGCAGATCAGAAAAATCATTCCGTGAATAATTCAAGCAAAATTATCAAAGGTCAACTTCTGGAATCGCCACTTCAGGGAGTCCATCAGGGACATCCCGCCATCGTCCCAGCTAAGCGGCGCCTTCAAAAGACCTCCATAGGGTGACGTTCCTTTGGAATCCGTGCCTTGCTCTCCAGCGAGTCAGGACCGAGTCGACGCAGTACCGAGTCGGCGCAAGACCGATTCGGACCAGCAGGCCGAGTTTGCCCTGAACGCACCTCCAGATTGCTGCCCGTCAACCCAGGGTCGGTCCTCCCGGGCCCCACTTGTAGCCCTTTACCTCCCTGCGTGGAGTGGGCAATAAAATTCACGGTTGTAATTAATTTTTTTACTGTTGTTACCGGGAGTTACCGTAACTGGTCGGGATCGTCTTCCCCATGCCCGGAGCGTGGAGGTAAACTCGCCCCCACTCTTTATTGCATTTTGCTTATCTCGTATATCTTTGAATGCCGCTGCGAGTGTAGGTTTCTAGCTATATACATATTGTTATCACCGCTGCGAGAGTGAGTGAGTGTACCGTCCCGTGACTCAAGCCGAGTTCACACGGAAAGGCCGATACCCGAGAACTCACGGCCGGTTTCTCAATCGCGCCTGGTCCCACATCTTCCCTCGCTTAGGGATGATCGCGAGCTAGAGTCGCAGGTCGCGTGTCCGTCCCGCATCAATTTGTTATCAGAGCGATAGTTGAGTCTAGGGTAGTATTTGGTCAAAAAATAAAAAAAAGTGTCATTTACGTCTAGTCATCGTTTAAGTCGGTCTAAAGTTGCATCTGCATACCATTGTTTGGTATATAAAAAGGTGTCGCCCGACCATTAGGTTACGCCTATCGGAGAGATGATTCACTTGCGCGAGTGATCTTCGGATCGATTAACTCCCCCACGTACCGAATCTTGGTCGTGTCTAGGTGTGTAGTCGAGTCTCATTTCAACTTTGCATTTGCATCACATTCTAAGTCGTGTCTAGGTGCTTACATTAGTTGGCATAATATTTTGATTATAAAACAAAAATAAAAAAATGGCCTTGCATGACCATTCTTAGGGATCCGTTCCCATCTTTTGGCAACTATGGTTAACCCATACCTCAGGCCCGACCAAGGCAACCTGTCCGTGTCCGAGTACATTAGTGACTTCGAAGTGTACCGGTTAAGATGTGAAGTCGGGCTGGCTAACATCGAGGCCAGAACTCAGTTCTGGAAAGGTTCAAGGCTTCACTTCCAATTTGAATTATTTTGCCGCCACGTGAAAACTTTGGGGGATTCCTATAAGGTCGCTCTGGAGGTCGAGCCATTTGAGTCTCGGTTTAATGCTGCCATACGGCAAGCCGATGCCGCCCTTCGGCGAGCATCTACCTCCCAGCCGATTCTCGATCCAGTCGGACCCCCACTTGGGCCCCCACCCTAGTCGGGGAATCCTTCCCCACCCATGAGAGCTCCATTACCATCACTCTCACCTTCCGATCTTATTTCGGAGCCCTCTCAATTGGAGCCACCAAAGCTCGAGCCACCCGTGTTTCTAACGGATACGCTGTTCATAGCCGAGCCGCTTCTTAATTAGCTCAAGGATGGCTTGGTCCCACCTCCTTACCCCTCTATGGACCCCACCCTACCATTGGTGCCCGTCAACTCCTTCCACACTACATTCCGGTCTAGTCACCATGTTGATACCTTGGATGACCTTATTATGGGATTAGACTCGCAATGGCGGTTGACGCACTCCTTGGCCCGAAGCTTCGACCAACCCACTAGTCTTAGCTTCACCCATCCGGCTGTAGGGTCCATTACCTCCGTGTGTACCGTGGGTTGTGTCACCACGGAGATTCTTCTATTCCTCCCAATGCCGGTCGAGTCCGACTTCGTTCCCTTTTGCCCAAGAGAGGAATCCTATTTTTTAGACATGATCGTCGTCCCACCGACCACAATGTATGATGGTGATTATGAATTCTTAAATTGGGACCGAGTCATGGGGGAACCCACTTCATGGGGTCATACCTTCTTTGACCCTTTTGACCCCTTCACTAGTGAACCTCCCGAGTTATCATCTTCACTCCACTTCTTCCGTGGAGTTCACTATCACACCTTTTCCACTCCGGCCAAGCAACCTCCACAAAGCAATAGGTCCAAACCATCATTTGGGGGTAATGAAGACTTTGGTTCCCCCGGCCCACCTAAACCACCCGAACCTCCTGGACTTCCCACACCCAAGCCCAATGTCCATGAGTGGTACATCTTAGGATGTCTAGGAGCCCTCCATTCCGTCAACCATCGAGTACATCTAGTGTATGCATGGCACACATTCGGGTGTCCTGGTCCACCTTTGCATATGCATGAGTCGGACTAACCATAGGTTTGTTTAGGGTCATGTGTCAGTCTTTGTTTCGTACCGTTTGTCTGTCGAGTGCATGTGCATACGTTGAGTCGAGTTGGTTTGTACGCTCGCGTTGTTAGTCCCTTTCGAGTATGAGACTTGTCGGACTATTGGGATCGGTTCTACTTCATACTGGATCTAGTCACATAAGGGACAAGCGGTGATTCCTAGTGAGTCTTCGAGCCGCCTTCCCTCCTTTGAGAGTGACCCCACCTCGGAGTGTCCACCTCTAGCCTCATTCCCCAGCAGCGTGTGCATATCGAATCTATACGGGATGAGCAGGTGTCGATTACTTGGAGTGGAGCGTACTCTGCGCTTCCAGGTTCGGTGATGCATCCGCCGGAGCTACTCGAGCAGCCGCACCTTTTACTCGACGGAGTCGAGTTCTTCCCACCCGGGGAGAATTGATGGGGACATCAAAGCAAGAGCACTGATATTTTTCATTTGCAATTGTGTCATTTAGATTATTTTTATATCCTTGGGAAAGTATGTTTACCATTGTAAGGCTTTATAAGCCAATGTGTCATTCCCTAAGGATCTTTGGGTTTATTTGCAAAATATCAGTAGGTCCAGCAAAGGGCCCCCCACTCCTTTCCCATTGGTCCACCTAAGCCATAGGGGTCCATGTGGGGCTGGTCAACTATCCTAGGTGGCTTCTAGATGGTTGGACCATTCAAGGGGACAAATGGACCAAAATGTCTAAGATTCTAACCCCTTAAGTCAAGGGGGTGCCCCCCCATTAAAATGACATTTTGTATTTTATATTTTTAGGCCAATTGACCACATGGGGGAAGAAAATGCTACACCTCCCCTCTCTCCCACGAATTCCAACCCCCTCCCCCTTCCTCCCCTTCTATATAAACCCATGTATAGTGTTTTGTAAGGTTTAATGAAGAGAAAAATTGTGAGTTTGGTTGGAGCCAAAGAAGGGTGTGCCCTCCTCCTCTCTCCCTCCCCCTCTTGCAGATGGATTTCTGCTAAATCTTGGGTGTGATGCCCTTCTACCTTCTGCTCAGCCCCTCTGAATTCTGTTTCTGCCGCCGCCGCCATCGCACCGCCGTCATCATCGCCGGATTCTATCTACATCAGGACAGAAGCTCATCTCCAGATTTTTTTCTCTGGTTCTTGTTGTCTGATCGAGCCCTAATTTTGATGGTTTGTTCTTTCCATCTCCCCTAACCTCCAGTTAAAATTTCGTGTCATTTGGAAGTCATTTGATATTTTTCCCATATTTTTGTTTGTCCTCTCAGTAATCTGCCTCTTTGCAGATCTACGGGACAGAGTCACTTTGTTATATTTTTTCCACCCCCTTAAAAATTTTTAGAAAATCCTACAAAATTACTCAGTATTCCACACATATATCCCCTTCCACCATAATTTTCGTGGAGTCTATAAAAATCATTTTTACTTCGGTCAAAGGTCAGTTTCAGGAAAAACACAATCTATCCTGTGTGTCTGTCAGTCCGGGTCAGAAAAAAACTCAGTCTTGCAGAGCCTCCCATTTCTCATTCCTTCGTTGGATCGACCCACAAAATTTATATGTGCTAGATCTGGGAGTCCTCTTTCTAACCCTACCAGTTTCACCTCTATCCGTTTTCAGATCTGAGAGAATGAATTCTTGCCGCCGAGGTGCGCAAATCTATTCCCTGTGCAGATCAGAAAAATCAGTCTGTGAATAATTCAAGCCAAATTATCAAAGGTCAACTTCTGGAACCGCCACTTCAGGGAGTCGATCAGGGACATCCCGCCATCGTCCCAGCCAAGCGGCGCCTTCAAAAGACCTCCAGAGGGTGACGTTCCTTTTGAATCCGGACCTTGCTGTCCAGCGAGTCAGAACCGAGTTGGCGTAGTACCGAGTCGGCGCAGGACCGAGTCGGACCAGCAGGTCGAGTTCGCCCCGAACGCACCTCCAGATTGCTGCCCGTCAGCCCAAGGTCGGTCCTCCCGGGCCCCACTTGTAGCCCTTTACCTCCCTGCGTGGAGTGGACAATAAAATTCACGGTCGTAATTAATTTTTTTACTGTTGTTACCGGGAGTTACCGTAACTGGCCGGGATCGTCTTCCCCACGCCCGGAGCGTGGAGGTAAACTCGCCCCCACTCTTTATCGCATTTTGCTTATCTCATATATCTTTGAATGCCGCTGCGAGTGTAGGTTTCTAGCTATATACATATTGTTATCACCGCTGCGAGAGTGAGTGAGTGTACCGTCCCGTGACTCAAGCCGAGTTCACACGGAAAGGCCAATACCTGAGAACTCATGGCCGGTTTCTCAACCGCGCCCGGTACCACGTCTTCCCTTGCTTAGGGATGATCGCGAGCTAGAGTCTCAGGTCGCGTGTCCGTCTCGCATCAGGTCCACGGTGGGCTATTAGATAAGGGTTGATTCTTGAGTCAATCTTCTAGAAATGAGGTTATTTTAATCCCTTAAATACCATATTAAACACATGTTACGAATTTAAGGTTAAATATCCTTTAATAAATCATTTAATCCATTAATTCAGCCCATTATGGATTATCCAATGGGCCAAATGTAATCCTAATCCATCATATGGACTTTTATTGGGCTTGCAATGATTTATCTAAGGGTTAAAGTGTTTATTTTTCAATTTACCTTAAGTAAATTGAAGTAAATTCACTATTCTAGTTTAGAAAAATGTAATTTAATTATTTCATTAAAAATTTAATTGTATAATTTATTTGAAAAAAATATTTCTCATTTTAAAATATCGGGTTTCTACAAAAGAAGAGCAGAAAGGCTTCAAAATGGAGGAATAACAAAAGCTAGCACCTCGGATGAACAGTAAAATCACAGGACAATAAGTTGAAAAACGGGAAATAACGTCCAAACTAGAAAGCATTAGAAGATGATGTAGAAGAAGAAGTTGTAGAAAACGTAAAACAAAAGAACTTTCATGAAGACAGTAAGAGCAGAAAATGACTAGAAGGGAGAGAAATAAGGGGAAGAATAGAGAGAAACACTGGTTCACAGATGAACAGGATAGCACAGTGAAAAATAAAAAATAGCTTAAAAATCAGAAGGAATTAGAAAATGATGCAGAAGAAGAAGTTGTAGAGAACGTAAAAATAAAGAACTTTTATGAAGACAGTAAGAGGAGAAGAGGGACGAAAGAGGGCGAAATCAGTGACCTAAGATGTGAGAGGGAGAGGGTGAAAATTACCAAAAGAAGAACTCCCCTTCACCTCCTTGTCATGAGATATATAGGGAAAGTTGGGTCAATGGAGGGTGAAGATTGTTTCAAAAGGAGATGGATGGCTGAGATTTAGATAGAAGATGGTGTATGGAGAAAATAAAAAGGAGGTGGGCACCTCTTTTCTTGGACTTTGGGCACCCCCTTTCCAACTTTGAATCTCCTTCTCAAACTTTGAATGTCTTTTTCCTCCTTTTCAAACTTAAACTTTGAATTCTTCCTTTTCAAATTTTAAATTTTAAATTTTAAACTTTCTTTTCCCTCCAACCAAAATATTTTGAATTCTTTATTTGACTTGGTCAAAGTGGTGATGACCGTTTTGCCCCCGGCTTCTTTTGTAATTACCTTTTGTGTCCTACACACACACAATTATGATTTAGTCCAGAAAAATTACCATAATGTGCACATGAATCTCAAATACTCATAGTTATGTAATGGAGAAATAATGCCCATGGCCCTCAACTTTAATTTATTAAATAATATCACCAAATTAATCAATTTACGTGAAAGCTCTAATTTAAATGCGGAGTTGAGGTTAACTATGAAATATACATAATTGCCTAATTATATGCACATAAAATGGTGTACATGCGATGAATTACTATAGAAAATGGACACTTATCAACGACCGACTGCTCCAACCAGCTGCAGATAAGACTTTCTCCAACCTAAGCTTCAAGGAAGATCCCCTTATGACTATTGGAGAATCAAGGAGATATTTCTACATCCTCTTAATGTTTATTTCCATGAGTGCTTCATAGTCTATCTTCATTTACATACTGCTATAGGCGTTATTGTACATCTTTTTGTTGTCTTAAACTCGATATATCATCGTGTGTGGGTGGAGCTTCGTCTCCGTGTCGTTTTAAGTGTCCGGGGTGTGTTCCCTGACGTTGTGTGTGTGTGTGTGCTGCAGTGGCAGCGTTTTGGGGCTTGTCCCCGTGTGGATTTTGCTACGGAAGTAGCGTGTGTGGTGTTGGAGTTCGTCCCCGTGTTGCTACGTTTCGTAGCGTGGAGTGAAGCCTCACCGGGTTCGATGAGGGGTGGACGTAGGGAGTCTATCGTGGTCCCGAACCACCTAAAAATCTTTGTGTCTCGTGTGAATGCCAATGTGATCGTCCATTTCGTCTACCTCCCTTCACAGATCAACTTGTAGATTTTTATTCACGACACCTCCACACATTGCTACCTCTGTTATCTGTGTTTGGCTTTAATTTAATTGTTATTTGCATTGTCAAACCGTGTGGGATCAGAAAGATCGAGAGAACTCTCTTAATCTCACATATGTTTAGGGTAATTAACGTTGTTAGTTTTATTTCCATTGTAATTAGTTAAGTAAGTTTTTAAAATCCGCCATCTCGGAAAGGGGACAATTCAACCCCCCTTCTTGTCCGCCATCTCTCTGGGCCAACAATTGGTATCAGAGCCCAGTCTCTGATTTTTTAGCGGACCTCACGGTCTAGGAGAAAAGATCATTTCATGATGGCTAGTGTAAATATGTTTCCTATCTTTGATGGTTTTGATTTCACATCATGGCTTGAAAAATTATGTGTTTGGAGTTCTAGTACTAATCCGAGGCTTTTGAACTTAATGACTAATGGTCCTCATGCTCTACCAAAAGATAAGTCAAAGTGGACCAATGAGCACAAGAAAAAAGATTCTGATAATCTTTTTTCTTTGAATATTCTTAAGGCTGCAGTGAACACTAACGTATATCCCTTCGTTTCATCTTGTAGGTCAGCGAAAGATATCTTGGATGGGCTAAGCAAGGCCCAAAAAGGAAGCTGCAACAATGATGAGTGCCTCGTGGCAAACAAAGAAAATGAATGTCAAAGCGAGGAAAACTCCAAGGTAAATTCTGATTCTGATGAAGATGATGAGCTTAGCTATGATGAGTTAATGGACGCTTACGCTGAGTTAGTTGATAGATATAAAGCCTTACAATCTGAAAATAGAAAAATGAAAAAGAAACTTGATGATATTTCACATGTTAACTCTCCATGTGCTAAGTGCTCTCAAATTGAAAATGCTTGTGTTGATAATCTTTCATATGAGAAATGATCTGAGCTTAGGAACTTGAATAAAAATTTGTTGCATGGTGTTGTTGTGTATAAAGAAACTATTTCAATTCTGAAAACTGAAAATGAAACTTTAATGGCTAAAATTTCAAAATTTCAAAACATTGAAAGACAAACCAGAGGTAAATTGAATCGTTTAGAGAGTGATCAATTTTTACTTGATGAACTTGTTCAGAATGCAAAGCTTGCTTAAGAAATTGAGAGATTAAAGAATCAAAACAATTTGTTAGATGATAAACTCAACACTTTTGAAAAAGGAAAACATGTAGTTGTTGATGATTCTGAAAATCTTCATGTTCTATAACAAGAGATTGCTAGCTATAAAACTGTCAATCCTCTCTTGAATGAAAAAGTAACTTCATGTGAACAAGAGGTTGCTGATCTTGAAATACACATCACGACATTGGAAAAGGAAATCAAGAGCTTGAATGAATCCCTGTCGTTGTGTGATAAAGAAAATGAGAAACAGAAAAATGATGTTGATTGTCATTGTGAGCATGAAAAATTTCCCAGTGATGAGTTTGTTCATGCTTCAAGAAAAAGAAGAAATGTGTCATACTTTTATTGTGAAAAATATGGTCATGACATGTATGACTGTTTCCTGATGAAATCTAATGATGAACATGCATTAAAGTCAAGAATGGAAATGTGTGACAAGTCTAAAAATCTTGAAAAGCCAATGAGGAAAAATTTCAATGTTCAATGCTTCTATTGTGGTTTGCATGGCCATGTAATGGAAAATTGTTTCATGAAGAAAAATGATGATGAATGGTTTGTCAACAAGAATTTTCCACGTCATTATTGTGGTGAACGTGGACATGTAATGAATACATGTTCTTTAATAGAAAAAGATGATAATTGGTTCATAAAAATGAAATCTTCTCATTATTTTTATTGTGACCTGAATGGACATTCAATGGATGATTGTACCATGATGAGGGCCGATGATGAATGGTATGAAAGAAAAAATAAGAAGAATATATTTGCTCATGTTAGAGCTAACCCCTTGGGACCCAAGATGGCTTGGGTACCCAAATCTCCAAAATGAGAATATGTTTTACAGGGGCGCCTTGAGGTCAAGGAATATCGATAAATAAAGGACTCTCAAGGAGAAAAACAAAAATGGTTTGTTTTGAAATTTGTTTCGCTTAGGTTCCCCTTGAAAAATCTGAAATGGTAAAAATTATGTTTGGAGGAAAATGTTTGGAATTCTGCTTCACTGACTTTGGCATCTTTTGAAATGTTAAGATCTTCTGGGTCTAATGAGTAGTTGTCTTGAATACTTCTCTTTGCACGTCTTGTAAATAATCTTAGTTTTTGAATGCTTTACATTGCACACATATGGTTTTTCATACACACACCTTCACTTATTAGTAAATAACAATTCAGTCTTGAATGTTTTAATCTGTGCATAAAGTCTTTCGTACTTTCACTTATATCCTACAAATAACAATTCACTTTTGCATACACAGTTTACATACTTAGTTGTATGATACACATTGCACATATCATACACATCTTTACATACTTGTAAATAAAGAAAGTCTTCGATCATCTGTTCATTTCTTGCATATACTTCATACTTGTGTGCTTAAATACCATGATTGACCGGTATATAAAATGACGTCAGTGGAAAGGTGGATTACGTCCACCTGGAAGCCTTCCTTATGCGTGAGTAGGGTCTCTGGACCTTTATCTTCGCCACGTATTGGCAATCAACTTGTGTTAAAAATTCCATCTCAATGCATGCTTGAATGTATATAAGATATCACCTGCCTTTTTGACTCCTTCTATGACTCTTCCCATGTTAAATGAATTTGCATTAATTTAGACATATTTGTTACATGACATATATTAAGGGGGAGATTTTTTTATAACCGTGCATACATTCAGGGGGAGACATTACTGTGATAAGGCTAATTCATCCTTTACATTCAATACAACCACCCACACAAAATGCACCTTTTTGAGATAATAATTCAATCGAATAAGGATTTTAATTTTTCTCTCAACACTTTAGAGGACTCTTGAATCTCTACATGGAAATCACATATCTCGTGAGGAAAAAGTTATTTGCCCCACCAAAAAGATGTATAAGTGGAACGTGGATCTGAGTAACCGGGAATCCCCTCTGAAATAAAAGAGAAAACTCATGTCAAAAGAAGAAACAAATCCACGTCAAAAATAAGTGTGATTCACCACCGAGTAGCCGGGAGGTGTCCCTGAGACAAAGGATACAACTCGCACCGAAAAGTGACAAAATCCACAGTAAAGATAAGTGACGAAACTGAGTAACCGAGAAATACCCCTAAGACAAAGGGTATGACTCGCGTCAAAGGTTAGTCACTATTTTGTGTTTGATCAAAATTTTGGGGTTATACGAAGCTACCAATATTCAAGCATTGTGTGTGAAAGTGTATGGATGATAAGTTCTTTTTAGTGTTCTTTAAAAAATCTGGTTATCCATATTATTTGGAATTCATTGCTCAATCTTCACATATACATATTGGGTTTGCTTGTGTGAATGTTCTTTATGAATCAGTCATCTTTCATGGTTAATGTAGTACTTTATTTATGTAAGCACGACCTTCTTAGTATTATACATGCACATCATGTTCTATAATCGATTGCATAATCTTTGTACCCGTCCCGAATTGACTTGCATGAGTCTATATCTTGTTATGCATGCTTGAGTGTTTGATTGCTTGATCCGCTTTGATCATGACATACTTCATTTCATTTAGATGAATCTTTAGGTTATACTTGTAAATATCATGTTAAATAACCCATTGTCAGTTGGTTTTTATTCTTGACAATTGGGGGAGAATAACGTGCTTTTTAGCACAATACATTTTGTGCATAGCTTAGTTTAACATTCTGCATATAGTTTAGTTAAATCATACACTTGTACATAGTTCAATCATACTTTCTGCACATAGTTCAAAACCTGAACATTTGAACTTTCTTTCACACAGCTTCCTCTCATGGGAGGTTAATTGCTGGGTTCGTGCACTCATGTCTCACTCATTTTTGAAAACTTCACAGTTGCTCCTTAGTCCCCCATTTTTTGATAATACCAAAGGGGGAGAGAAATTTGAATAGCCACAATATATTGTCATCATCAAAAAGGGGGAGATTGTTTGGTTCAGTGCGGCCCCCTTTGTCTTTGACAATGGTTTTGATGATTCTAATATATTATGTGTTTTACGTGTGCTGTAAAGTGAAAAAAATTGTGTGCGCGTTTAGTGCAAAATGTCTTCATGATAAACAAGCTAACATGGTGATATCTTATTTTGTAGGTTGAAATTCAATGGTCCTTCCTGAATACATTTCTGAAGTTGACTCATGTATGCAGTGCATGAGGATTCGGAGCTTTCATGTGAAATCTATGACTCTAGGTTAATGTTGCTATTACAATTTCAGTTTTGCTAAAATGATCTAATTGATGTATGCCTTGATAGCTACATGGAAAATGTGTTCTGTGTGTAATTGAGTTGAATCTATGCTTGCCTTGGCTCAACCTTAATTGATCTATAACATTGTGAATTGGTTGCTCTTTACACAGACCTTATTCATCATTGCACTGACTTTGTTGTACTTTGCACCGACCCAATCCTTTGTCGTTTTACATCCATGCACTGACCTTGTGGATCATTGCACTGACCTTGTTCTACATTGCACCGACCTTGCTCATTATGCACAGGCCCAATCCTTGGTGCTTCACAAACTTGCATCGACCCATCTTCTCATATGCATCGACCATGGGTTGCACAGACTTTGATAGAATGCATTGAGTGTTTCTTCTGTGTATTAACATGTTGTTGAGGTTTTCAATAACCTGATATAAATGCTTCATATTTTGCTGTCAATGGCTGTGTAGGTTCAGTTTGCTCTGGACTGCATTTGATTGGAAAAATCACTTTCTCAAATAGGGTTGAAGGTTTCTCAGTTTGCTTTGGAAAGCCCTTAACTGTGATTGGACTGAATTTGCTTGAGCTAGATTAGTATTGAGTTTTCCATGCTGAATCAAATTGATTTGTGAAGCTTGTGAAGAAAATGGCTTGTTTCAATTGATATAATATTAAGATGGGCATCCTTGAGTTGAGAATGAAATACTTATATAGATTGATCACGGATGTTATTTGGAATATGTGAATTCAGTTTGTACTACAAATGATCTTCTTAGTTGAACTAGGAATCCGTGTGTGGTTTGCATAAATAATATTGATATGTGAAAAACATGGACTGACATGATCTTATGTTTCAAGATATTGCAGATTTTATATGCAGACTACTCTCATCAATGGTAAGAATCTTGGATTGAAAATGGCTTCTTGAATTGCACTGATTTGAATATGTGTTTTTACTAAGTATAGGTTCTTTAATGATCTCAATCTATGAATCCATGGTAAGTTTTTATGGTTGAATATATTTCCATACGCCTTGATTAGATTCGGTTCATGTATTGCCTTGGGGTTTATTTGGTTGCTTATTTATCCCTTGTTAAATAGAGGTTCTTGATACATCATGCTCATTTTGATTCCCAAACTTCCTTGCTAAATCTAGTTTGATTTGTGTTTTAAAGACCCCTCATGCATGCCATTTAATAGCATTTGAATGGGGTTGAATGATGTTTAATAGATGTTAACGTTTTTGGGCTTCATTCATTGCATAACTTGATTTTCTCTACTGTCAGAGAAAGTGTCAACTCTAGGAGTCGACACTTTCTAGCCAGCTTGCTGGCTGGACACTGCTGGCTGCGAGTGTCGACTCCTAGCATCGACACTTACAGGCCAGAGGTCTGTTTTCAATAAAAATAGAACCTCTAGTGAAAAGTGTCGGCCCTATGAGGTGACACTTTCTCCTGGGTCATGTTTTTATATAACGGGACATAACGAGATGAGAAAAGTGTCGCCTCCAAGAGTCGA
The DNA here is from genome assembly GCA_022559845.1 of Amorphophallus konjac. Lineage (NCBI taxonomy): Eukaryota > Viridiplantae > Streptophyta > Magnoliopsida > Alismatales > Araceae > Amorphophallus > Amorphophallus konjac. The sequence continues at coordinate 104,867 of JAHNEJ010001134.1, forward strand.
CACTTTCTCTGGTTCATCCAGATCATGATTTCTGGATTATTTGCGAAATGCCCATTACATGGTCCGATTAGTTGGGGCTTTTACCCCATTACCCCTAAGGTTTCTACCCTTGTTTGGGTGTTGATTTGAGAGAGCTTTAGCATGGGGTTTCATGTCTTTTATTGCAAACTTCCCTCTTGTATAAGTAGACTACGATCTCCATCGGAAGTGAAATGAATGGGCTAATATTTTCTATCTGTTGCAGGTGAAGAAGAGAAGGAGAAGAAGAACATGAAGGAGGGCGTTGCATCATCAAGGAGGAGGAAGAAGAAGCTGCAAAAGTCGCCGTCCACAAGCCTTAGCCTTGTTCTGGGAGCTGCAGCTGCTGCTCTCCACCGTCCGGGGTTTTGGGTGCTTGAAACTTCAACTCCGGCTACTTCCACTCCAAGGATCTACTTCCAATGCCCCCTACCTACTAATTGAAGGGAGTTGTGGGACATTCAAAGGGGAACATATATAAATCTGCTTTCATTTGTTTGTGATGTCCCTTTTAACCAAGATATAGTTCTGGAGCATATTGACTCATCTTTTCTTGGTGTGTGGAGGCATGATTGGAGCTGGGATTTGAAGGTACATACGCTGGATCCTCAAGGAGGACGATCGACTGCTCCAACCAGCTGCGGATAAGACTTTCTCCAACCTAAGCTTCAAGGAAGATCCCCTTATGACTATTGGAGAATCAAGGAGATATTTCTACATCCTCTTAATGTTTATTTCCATGAGTGCTTCATAGTCTATCTTCATTTACATACTGCTGTGGGCATTATTGTACATCTTCTTGTTGTCTTAAACTCAATATATCATCGTGTATGGGCGGAGCTACGTCTCCGTGTGGTTTTAAGTGCCCGGTGTGTGTTCCCCAATGTTGTGTGTGTGTGTGCTGCAGTGGCAGCGTTTTAGGGCTTGTCCCCATGTGGATTTTACTACGGAAGCAATGTGTGTGGTGTTGGGGTTCATCCCCGTGTTGCTACGTTTCGTAGCGTGGAGTGAAGCCTCACCGGGTTCGGTGAGGGGTGGACGTAGGGAGCCCGTCGTGGTCCCGAACCACCTAAAAATCGTTGTGTCTCGTGTGAATGCCTGTGTGATCATCCATTTCATCTACCTCCCTTCACAGGTCAACTTGTAGATTTTTATTCACGACACCTCCACACATTGCTACCTCCGTTATCTATGTTTGGCTTTAATTTAATTATTATTTGCATTGTCAAACCGTGTGGGATCGGAAAGATCGAGAAAACTCTCTTAATATCACATCTGTTTAGGGTAATTAACGCTGTTAGTTTTATTTCCATTGTAATTAGTTAAGTAAGTTTTTAAAATTTACCATCTCGGCAAGGGGACAATTCAACCCCCCTTGTTGTCTGCCATCTCTCTAGGCCAACATCCGTCATTAATCTAGACCTCGGTATATCAAATGGTGATTTACTGAATGCCAGATCAGCTCTGACTGGAAGCTTTCACTAAGTGTGATGGTGGTCTTCGGACCTACGTTCTCCGCCATGTACCGAGGGCTTAAGATAACAAATGTGATCAAACTGCATGTCTCAGCTTACGTTCGACTCTTGCTTTATGCACTATCGTTCTATTACTCCATTTATACCTGCATACTTATACAGCCCCGGTGGTTCATTATCTCGGCAATTAATCAAGGGTTTTCCTCCTTTCCAGAGGATGTAATTAACATCATTGCCTTTATGGTATGATGGACTTCTGGTCCCAACACGGACTTCACTTTCGTCTGACCGATTTAGATCGAGCGCACAATAAATTTGTCACCCTGTGACTAGCACGCCTATGCTAGAATAAAACCCCAAAGATCGATAAAATATCGATAAAATCCCATCCCCACACTCATATAAGACCCAGCTCGACATACTACCATCATTGGAGAATGCTCGTGCTAGAGTTGACCGGAAGGTCCTCCACTAGATGAAACAGTTTCCTACCAGCATTACAATCTATGAAGCTATCGCTTGGAGTAAGGAGCTAAGGGAAGCTCTCATCAAAATACTCCAAGAACCGAATGTTTATGAAGCACATGCTGCAGAGATGAAGGTGGCGGCATATGAAGCCTTCATAGCCACTGTCTCCTTCACGGAAAAAGGCATGTTGCTCTCTCCAACGTGTCACAATCACCCCCTCTACATGAGAGGGAAAATCAATGGGCATGAGGTAAACCAGATCTTGGTGGATGCCGATGCTGTTGTCAACATCATGCCACTCAAAACCTTCAAGACTCTCTACTTGACCCCATACCTTTAGAAGGTTCAAGCGATCAAAATATCCGGCTTTAACTAGGACACCAAGGACATCCTCGGCTTAGTCGATGTCGACCTGGTGCTCGATGATTTCACCTCCAAGGAGACGTTCTACATCATCGATGCCAACACTTCCTACAAAGTGCTACTGGGCAGACCCTGGTTGCATGAAAATTGGGTCGTCTCGTCGACTCTTCACCAGTGCATCAAATATGCCAAGAATGGAGAACAACATACTGTCTTTGCCGACTTGTGACCATTCACTCCAATAGAATGCAATCTTACCAACACTGTGCTTTATTTCGTGGGACTCATCCCATACTCCGTAATCAAAAGTAAAAGCAATGGCTGGCTCTTAGAGGAAGATGATGATGATCTCTCCTTTGTTGATGAAGAGAAGGCTAAGCTTCATCAGCTACGCCTCAGCTCCTAGTCAACCCCAGACCACCCTGAGAGACGTAAAATCGACTTTGAAGCTAATCTTATTAGACGAACTATCGACAAGAGCATATGCTTGCCGCCAGACTGCATCTAGCTCCTGTGTGTATCGGAAGAGCATAGGGTTGAGCCACTCACAACATTTGTCATTACTTACAAATGACAACTTAGAAAGAAGAAGAAGGCTAATAGGGATAAGCCCATTGTCTTCTACAAGGGAGACATGGCCCCTCAAGCCCCACTAGAGGACGACTTCGGTTGGTCTAAATGAGCCAAGGATACCCCTGAAGCAGTCAAGATAATGGATGACCTGCCACAACATATTCAAAAAATGTGCCTAAAGCAACACATTCCCCAATGGCAAGGTTCCGCACAGTGAAGATGTTTCCGCCAGCTGTGGACCCCTTCCCAGGTCCGGGGGCAACCCCTGTTCTCTCATAAAGATACCCGGGGACTTGGCTATGTCCAGGATCTGGATATCCACGTCTACTACGCGATCAACGCTAGTTGTGGACACCTAAAAAAGAAGTTCTCCAAACCACTTCGAACCGAACAACGGCAATGGAGAAGAAAAAGAAGAAGTGTACAAGCACGCATGCCCAACAGGTGCGAAAATAGAAGACAACACACCCGTTGGTCTGCCACTTGGTAAGGAGGCTCCCTGAGTCGAAGAAATAGCTCTGGGCCCTCAAAACGGGGCGCCGAAGGTCGAATCAGCAGAAAACCCGTGTGACCCGATAAGGGCACATGGCATGCCGGAAAGGTCCTTAAGAGGTCGAAGAGTTGTCCAATGGCAGCAAAAACACTTTGAGTGGTTGCCCACTCGATGAAGACACTCCCCATAGGCGGGGAGCAAGCTTAAGGGTGCAACTCACAATGCCGAAGGTCGAATCAGGAAGAAACCTGAGTAATATGACGGGGTTCGGCACGTGCCAAAAATCACTCGGAATTCCAAACCGAAGCCTGGAAGTTTCGAAATAAATATTTCGGAAGCGGTGCAGTAAAGTTGAGGTAGTATTGGAGGTCAAGAGCTTATCTGAGACTGGAGAGGGGGAAAATCCACCGCCCAAGAGTATGACCCAACTAGGTCCAATTTTACCAAACCAGGCCCAGCTCCCCAAAGTGACAGCCTCATTTTGGGCCCACTTACTTTAAGCCCAAAACTCACTCGGACCAGCACTTCCTAGGTGACCCTTGGGTCTGGAAGTTCGAGGGACAGATCGGTCGAGAAGACCCCTGCGGGGACCCAGCGCAGCTTATCCGAGCTACGCACCCATCGCTCGGGAGGAAACTCGGAGCAAGCGTCCCAAGCTTGGATCGACTGTCGAAAGCTTATCCAAGCATCTGTTACGCCTCCTTCAAGAGTAGGGAACTCCAAGAGATAAAGGAGAGCAAGAGTCCTTGTGCCATAAAGAGCCCACGACGAGGATAAAACCCTCTCCTGAATCCCCTCGACTCCCTGGACTCCCGCATTAAACAGACCGCTATATAAACCCCAAGGAGACCCTCCGAGAAGGTAAGCAACAATCTTGAGTGAGAACCATCACATCTCTTGGTGGAGAACAATCTTGCGCCCCCTTTCTCCTACCTCTTCCCCTCGCACTCGTGCTCTGCCATATTCCCTGACTTAAGCATCGGAGGGTTTTCCCCAAGGATTCGTCCCTGGGTACCTCTGCTCTGTTTCCTGCCTTACAGTTTATGGATATGTGGTGACCGCGATCCAAGATTCCTCCAGAATCTCATGACTCAAGATCCAAGCGAGATTATGCCTCTTCATCTGGCGCCGTATGTGGGAAACGAGCGAAGAGCCATTATGGTGCAAAGAAGTTTCGGTAGGAGCACTGCCGGCGGCAAGGGGAAGGCTGTGGTGGCAGGGGAAGGAGAACCTATGCCTTCCCACCCCACGAAAAATCCTCCCTCTGACGATAACAACCAAGCCGATACCTGCACCTACCACGGGGGCGCAACCCCTCAATGGGAGTTCTGACGCTCTCTAGATCCTCAATGTCAAACTGGATATCCTCATAGAATTAATGAGGACCCAGGCGGCTAGGGAGGAGAAGTCATGGCGCCCCTAAGAACCCCCCCCCCCCCCCCCCGTGGAGAAGCTTCCCAGCAAACAGCCGGAGGCCACTTCACCTTCCGGGGACGATGACTTATACCACTACAAGAAAAGGCGGGATTAGAGACAAAAATTTTAGACGAAAATAATCCGTCTGAAATTCCATCTCTATTTCAAACGACATATCACTACAAGAAAAGGCGGAGTTTGAGACGGAATTTTCAGATGGATACTTTTCCATCGTAGTATCCGTCTGAAACTCAGACGACTTTTCGGACCGAACTTATGTCTGTCTGAAAAGTTCCCTCCTCTACCCGCGACCGAAACCCTCTTGCTCCCACTCGGTCACACTCTGTGCCCACCCCCTCTTTCCACTCCCTCCTTGCCGACGAGAGCCAGTCGGAGCTCACCTTCGCCAGTGAAGCCATCCTCGCCGCCGTCGTCACCATCCTCGCCATCGACGTCGTCGCCGTCCTCACCGTCGACGTCCTCGTCATCGTGCCCACCGCCATCTATGGTAGCTCACAACTGTGCCCGCCTTCCTCGCCGTCCCCACCGAAGTCATTGTCGCCGGAGCTCAAACGATCGCCGCCGGTATGTCCCCCCTCACCCTCTGTCTTTTTTTTTAAATCTATGTTTGTTGTCCCTGGGGTGGGAGGGGTGTCGATGGGGAAGGGGAGAGGGGAGGGCCGTCGTCGGTTGGGAAGGGGAGGGGGGACCCCATGGCGGCGGTCGGCGGTCGGCGGTGAGGGGACGGGGGGGTCGGTTGGGGAGGGCAAGGGAGGGGAGGGGGGTCAGTGGCAAACTGGAGGGGAGGGGAGGGGCGTCGGTTGGGAAGGGGATGGGGGTTCTCGTGGTGGTCGGCGGTGAGGGGACGGGGGTTTGGGAAGGGGAGGGGGGCCGGCGATGAGGGGAGGGGGGGTTCAGGGAGGGAGACACGCGGGATGGGGAGCTCGGAGGGGGAGGTTGCCGGTGGGAGGGGAGGCGGGGTTCAGGGAGGGGCGACCGGTGGCAGGGAGGGGGAGCTCAGAGGGAGAGGGGGGTTCAGGGTGGGGCGACCGGTGGCAGGGAGGGGGAGCTCGGAGGGGGAGGGGAGCTCATTGGTGGGAGTGGGTTCAGGGAGGGGGGAGGTCGCTGGTGGTATGGGAAGGGGGGTTCAGGGAGGGTGGGGGGGGGGGAGAGGAGGTCACCGGTGGGAGGGTAGATTATTATGTGTTACTATAAATCATATCTCAGATAACCGGGCTAAGCCTTCTCTGATCTCATCATGCCCTTGTTTCTCAACTGAATCTTTTGCAGAATGGGTAAGATTTCCAGCAGAGGTAGATTGCTTGCCGATTGAAATAATATGAAGGCAAGATTGTTAGCCAATCTGATTCCTGATGCCTGTAACCATATTATAGGGCTATTTTTTTTCCTTATGCGTCTACATGTTTGTGAAATATATTGTGAATTATTCAATGCCATCCGGCATCCTTCATATGGACTATGGTGTATTAGGAAATGCAGTGCTATAGAGATGGACAACCAGCATAGGAGGAAGAAGAAAAGAGAAAGAAAAGATCAAACCACAAGAACACACATGGATTTTTTACGTGATTCGGAGGCAAGATGCCTTCCTACGTCCACGGCCGCAACAGGAAATCCACTAGATAATCACAGACCCCTTACAATACAAAGAGAGAGTTCACCCTTTTATATTAGGAGATTAGGGCATCATTAGTCAGGATATTAAGGACAACAATGCCCCTGACTAAACAAAAATCCTCTTCCGGGGTACATTAGGCGTGCATGCTCACCTGTTTCCAAGGATGCCCTCCTGAGACCAAGTATGCCCTCCCGCGACTGCAGATGCTCCACCACCATCAGTCAGGTCAATGTATTGCCCGATACCAGGTCGACACATCTTTATACAGTTCGACCTGCTCCAAGTGACATCGAAATGCCTTGAACCCACAATGCATACTCCCCTAACGCGCGAGATGCTCTCCAGAGGCAATGGATGCCCTCTAGAGATAGCATGTGCTTCCCCACTTGAACTCAGACAGCATATGCTTCCCTGTCACCGAGGGATACTATCCTGAGGTCATAGATGCTCCCCTGAGACTTCATATGCTCCCGTGCGAGAATGCACGAAGACGTGACTACATGCTCCCCTGACGCTGAGAGTGCTCCCCTGAAGCAACGATTGCTCCCCAGAGACAGAGTGTGATCCCGTGCAAGGGCGCATGATGAAGAGTTCTGACTCCACACTCTAATAGGGAGGGGTTGGGAGGACTTTTGGTCGAAGGGTGGGGGTGGGGGTGCAAGATCACCAGAGCCACTCCGGCGGGTGGTGGGGGTCAGTGGGAAGAGACTGGGAGGGGGGGTCCAGTAAGATGACATTGGCAGCCATCATGAGGGGGATCAATATGAATGCAGGGCTTAAGCAGAGCCCAAGTGGCAACTGACAGCTTGCTATGCAAGAGAAGGTGAGTGGTTGACTCAATCTGAGCATTTGGACAGCATAAGTATTTAGAACACAAAGATATTCCACTCTGCTGGACTCTTCTATCAGTGGGTAAAATTCCATGGATGAGCTTCCACAGGAATAGAGAAACTTTGGGGGGAATGAAGGTAGACCAAATGAGAGAGTATGGAAAGGATTAATCAGCAACAGTCAAGTGCTTCCTCCATAAGCTGATACTAAAATCTTCTGCTACAGTGAGAGACCATACCCTTGTATCATTGGGCAAAGGATCTTTGTTGATATAAAATGTGGCTGCCCGAGCAATGTTTTGTGGAAGAACATGCCGAATAACATTCCAATTTGGATTGAGAGTATTACTCAAATCTTGAATGGTGATGTTTTTGTCCTCGATGAGCCTCCATTGACTGGGTAAAATAAGGTCCCTGAGGGGTTTATCACCAAGCCATGTATCTTTCCAGAATGAAAATAGCCTAGGGCCATTGAAGAATCTGCTATGTTTTAGAATTTGGTCCTTAGCAGCTAGCCAATCCATTCTCGGAGCATGTATCTTAAGGATTTAAGTTTAAGACAAAAAGTAGTGATAGCAGATGAAGCAATAGGGCTGGTTCTCCAACATTGATCAACAACCTTAAGAAAAAGCTCATGGCTAGTCCACATTTGCTGAAAGTAAAATTTGCTCTTGAATTTGTTAGGCAACATCAATTTAATAAGTAGAGGCGCGTGATCTGAGGCCTCTTTAGATAAGTGTTGCACCGTGATGGGGTACAAATTCAGCCAATTAGTATTAATGAGAACCCTGTCCAATGTAGCCCAAATCCCCTTCTTGCCTTGTTGATTATTGTGCCATGTATACTTAGAACCCACATAACCAGCATCAGACAACATTATTGTGCCATGCTCCAAAGATTCAAACTGAATGCACGAATTGCAACCGTAAAGGTAGGTTTAGTTCTGAAAATGGGAAAACTGGGAACTCAAGTTCAGACAGTGTAAACGTCATCTCACATGCACGAATTCAAGAATTTCATTCTACATGCCTGAGTTCAAGCATACTTTGCCATGAATAAGCCCAAGGGGGGTTCGTTCTGCATACAAGAAATTAGAAATGCGAACTTAGTGCATGAACTTAGAGGTCCCATTGGCGTATGGCTAAGTTCGGAGAAGGTTCGCATATACATAAATACAGAAATTTGTTTCTGAATGCATCTACCTGTAAATAAAGGAATATTTTTTTTTGAAAATTTAGTGCGCCCACAACAATAGTCGACTTATAGCAATAGGTAAATACTCAAAAAATTCTGCTTGTGATTTCAAACTTTGTGGATTTTAATTGCATATAAATGTGTTTTTAAATCTGATTTTAATAGAAATTTGATGTTGATCTGACTCAAAAATGTGGATTGTTTAGCTTTTATGTTCTTCATTTGAAAATTTTATAATTTGGGTGTTATTTAATTTGATATATGCATAATGATAATTGCGTTGTTATTTAATTTTATATTATATAAATACATGTGGTATTCCCTGTGAGCTGAGGTGCGTGGGTGCAACCTAACATTACACGCACCTCAGGAGAGCGTGTTAAAACCGTGTCAATGTGCCTTCCCGTTCAAGACTTTAGGATTGATGTGTATGTTCTCATTTGTTTATGAGAATGTATATATCTACCTCAAAGTCTTGAATTGTCCCGTTTGGACAGTCTGTGAATGTTTGATCGCACTTAGGCAGTCATTTACTATATGTGTTTGTATGGTTTGTTGAGAATTTCGGTTGCGTCTCCTCACTCTTCTCTGATATACCATTATTGATTTTGAGTGTTTTCTTAACCACTTACTTGTAAGTGTTTAAGAAAATTTCAAAATCAATAAATATTTTTGGTATATCGGAGAAGTGTGGGGAGATGCTGCCGAAATTTTCAGCAAATCGTGCAACACATATAGTAAGTGATTGTGCGATCAAACCTTCATGGATGGGTTAAAAAGTGATAATCTAATTAATAGTCCTCTTCCAACTGTAAATGGTCTATGGCGAACGATGTGAGGAAAGGGTCGGGTGTAATATCAGGAGTAATGATTTGAAAGTTAGGATGTGTATTGACATTTATTGGGTGCAGGCAAAATGTTGACAGATCGTTCATGGATGTATCGTAGAATAGTTGACCGGGTGGTGTCAGATGACTTTAAGCATGGAGTTGAGAGTTTCATTCAATTTGCATTGGGGAATCGAATTGCAGCAACAGACCGTGACGGTCACATTCGATGCCCTTGTTCAAGTTGTAGAAACTTGAGGTGGCGTTCAACATGGGATGTGCAACATCATTTGTACACGAAAGGGTTCGTGGATGGTTATACGAATTGGACGTGTCATGGTGAGCAATTCTTGAGGTACGAGCCCGACAATATTGCAGGCACAAGTGGGTACGTGGATATGGTTGTAGATGCTGCTGGTCCTAGTTTTAATGTTCATGAGGAACATGCATACATGGAAGAAGCGCCGAATAAGATAGCCGAAAGATTTTATGAACTACTTAGGGATGCTGATGAGCCGCTGTGGGATGGTTGTGAAAAGCACACTCGATTGTCTGTAGTGTCACAGTTGTTGAACTTGAAATCTGAATTTCACATCAGTGAGACTTGTTTTGACCGTCTCCTCCTCTTGATCAAGAGTATGTTACCTCGAGACGAGAAGTTGCCAGAAACTTTTTATCGTGCAAAAAAGATGGTCAATGAGTTAGGGCTTGGATATGTGAAAATAGATGCATGTCCGAATCATTGTATGTTATATTACAAAGATGATGCAGATAAGATATCATGTTCTATTTGTGGCCATGACAGATTCAAACCTAAGGGAGGGGTCAATTCAAAGCGAAAAGATGTACCTTACAAGGCATTGCGATACTTCCATGTTGTGCCTAGGCTGCAGCGGCTGTATATGTCCTCAAAGACGGCTCGACATATGACATGGCACACCGAAAGAGTACGTCGTGCCGATGATATAATCAGTCATCCTGCCGATGGTGAAGCTTGGACTCACTTTAGTCGTACTCATCTTGCTTTTTCAGAGGAGTCACGTAATGTTCGATTGGGTTTATGCACAGATGGTTTTAATCCATTCGGTGGTTCAGTGGCATCTTATTCTTGTTGGCCAGTGTTCATGACACCGTACAACCTTCCGCCGCACATGTGCATGAAGCGAGAAAATCTATTTTTGTCCTTACTAATTCCTGGTCCAAAAAGTCCCGAAAAAATTTGGACATATATCTCAGGCCGTTGATTGATGAGCTCAAATTTTTATGGACTGATGGAGTTGTTACTTATGATGCATGTAGGAAGCAAAATTTCGTTATGAAGGCTGCACTGATCTGGACAATAAGTGACTTTCCTGCATATGGAATGCTATCTGGTTGGAGCACACATGGGAGGTTAGCATGTCCTTACTGTATGGAAGATACCAAATCATTTGTATTGAAACATGGTGGGAAAGCATGCTGGTTTGATTGCCATCGGCGGTTGCTACCAAGTGACCATCCTTTTCAAAGGCAAAAAGACTCGTTTAAAAAAATACTGTTGAAATGGATGAAGCTGACTTGCAACGGGTGTCGGGTTGACATATGGCGACACGGGTGCACAATTTACCAGATGTAGTACAATTGTCTGGTAGCACACGCCAACTCCCTAGTTTTGGAAAGGATCACAACTGGAACAAGAAAAGCATTTTTTGGGAATTGCCTTATTGGTCAACTCTTCTTGTACGACACAATCTGGATGTCATGCATATCGAGAAGAATTTTTTTGATAATGTGTTCAATACGATCATGAATGTTAAAGGCAAAACAAAGGACAACGCCAAAGCGCGTATGGACTTAAAGATGCTTTGTAAACGTCCAGAACTGGAACTACAGAACGTAAATGGAAAAACTGTGCAGCCTAAAGTAACTTACGTGCTTCATGATACACAGATCAAGGAAGTGTGCCAGTGGTTGAAACAGTTGAGATTCCCAGATGGATATGCATCCAACATAGCCCGTTGTGTGAATGTTAATGAGGGAAAATATATGGTATGAAAAGTCACGACTGTCATGTGTTCATGGAGAGGCTACTGCCCATTGCATTTCATGATTTGTTGCCAAAGCTGATATGGGGAGCACTGGCTGAGCTGATTCAATTTTTCAAGATTTTATGTGCATCAGAACTCAAACTTCGGAATGTATAAACTATCGAAGAAAAAGTGGTCACAACCGTTTGCAAGCTAGAGAAGATATTTCCTCCGGCATTCTTTGATTCGATGGAGCACCTGGTCGTTCATTTGCCATACGAGGCTACTGTCAGAGGGCCAGTACAATTTCGATGGATGTATCCATTTAAGAGGTATGTGAGAATTTTTGTTAAGTTACATGTCATCGATGGTCGGTACATGTCGTTGCCATCTGACTTGTTGTTGTAGGTGCATGCATGAATTAAAAATGAAAGTTCGCAACAAGGCGAAGGTGGAGGGTTCGATTGTTGAGGCATATATTCTTGAAGAAAATTTGAACTTCTGTTCTATGTACTTTGAGCCAGAGATTCTAACTCGTCGTACTCGACCTCCACGTAATGATGGTGGGGGAGTGGATGAATCGTCCGATCGGCTCTCTATATTCAAACATCCTGGACGTGCATTTGAACGTTGCTTGACTCGCACGCTCGAAGATAGAGTGTTGTACGCCACTGAGATATATATTCTTCTGAATTACCTTGAGATTGAACCTTATGTTGAGTAAGTTCTTAACTCACATTTCCAGCAAGTCCATAAGTTGTTCATCCTTCTTCTGCAGTACATTTAAAGTAGTAGTGTATTTATATTGCAGGTAATTTGATTAAGAACTAGCTAAAAAATATCCAAATATCTAGGACGTGGAGATTGAAAAAGAACGCGAGAATTTTTTTGCCAAATGACTGAGAAACCGAGTTAGTGTCGATCGTTGAATATATATGTTTGTATTTATGTATGTTGAGGTAATTGTTATTATTTTAACTACTCAATTTACATATAGGTTGAACAAGGTCTCATTACTGATCAAAGAGTACAACAGATAAGTTATGGCCCCTCGAACGTTGCACGTGCCTATCCAGGATATATTGTGAATGGATACAGATTTCATACAAGGGATTATGGACGAAGTAAGTCTACGATGAACAGCGGCGTATCTGTTAAGGGAAGTTTATACAATGAAGTGGAATTGGACTACTATGGTATTCTTGAAGAAGTCTTAGAACTTCAGTATTTGGGACGAGACAATCATGTATACATATTTAAGTGTCATTGGTTTGATCCTAGTTCTGTTCGACATGACACAAATTATGGGATTGTCGATGTCAAACATAAGTCTAAACTTAAGACCTATGAACCGTTCATTTTAGCCGCACAAGCCCAGCAAGTGTATTATTCAAGCTATCCATCATCCAAGAATAAAGATTGGTGGGCAGTTTGCAGGGTTAATTCAAAACTCTTTCCCACTTATGAGTTAAATATGAGTGAAGATGTCTCAGAGGTTGCTAGTGCTGAATATTATCAATCAGACGAAGTTGGCGTTGTCGGTTCCTCGAGGTTTAATATGGACGAATCTGATGAGCCACTGTCATTACGTACGGGAGATGAAGTGGAAGAAGTCGATCCGATGGAGCTAAATGTTGATGTTAGAGGGGAGGAAGAATCAGATGAAGAGGAAGAGTTTGAATCTGATGAGGCTACTATGGATGACGAAGATGATGATGAGTTAGATATATCATCAGCATGAGGGAGGCACGTTTTGATAATTTAGTGAGATATCCTTACCTTTTTGCATAATTTTTAATAACAGAGATTCTAGCCTTATGTAATTGAGGATTAATATGTATTAATTATTTTGTTAGTAATAAAGAAATGGTTCGAGGAGGTCGTACTGGGAGTGGGAGGAGACAGGGCAGTGACAGGGGCTCTACTCCCTCCTCTTTGGCGTCTTCTTCGGGCACATGTATATCTATTAAAAAAGTTAGCTATATAAATGTTTACATCATTTACTAGCTTAAAAGAATTTTTTTTAGGTTCAAGTGTCGGCTCGTTCCGAGTTGTACATACGCCACCCCCACCACCTCCCGCTGCAGGTATGTATGTTTTAATTTAAAGTTTCAAATATTTATTTTACTTATGAAAATTAATTCTTGCAGGTCTCAGTGGCCTCCCACCTGTTGTACAGGCGTCACCCCCACCACCTCCCGCTGCAGGTATGTATATTTTAATTTATAATTCATAATATTCATTTTACTTATGAAAATTAATTCTTGCAGGTCTCAGTGGCCTCCCACCTGTTGTGCAGACGCCACCCCCACCACCTCCCGCTGCAGGTATGTATATTTTAATTTATAATTCATAATATTCGTTTTACTTATGAAAATTAATTCTTGCAGGTCTTAGTGGCCTCCCACCTGTTGTGCAGACGCCACCCCCACCACCTCCCGCTGCAGGTATGTATATTTTAATTTAAAGTTCCCAATATTTATTTTACTTATGAAAATTAATTCTTGCAGGTCTTAGTGGCCTCCCACCTGTTGTGCAGACGCCACCCCCACCACCTCCCGCTGCAGATATACATATTTTAATTTAAAATTTTTAATATTTATTTTACTTATGAAAATTAATTCTTGCAGGTCTCAGTGGCATGTCTCCTGTTGTGCAGACGCCACCCCCACCACCTCCCGCTGCAGGTATGTATAGGTCCCAGTGCCCTCCTTACTTAATTATGTTATTTCTTAAAGATCAGCAAAATATTCATTTTACTTGTGAAAATCTATTCTTACAGGTCCAGTGCCCTCCCACCACCTCGCACTTGTACAGGGCACACCCCCACCACTCAGCCACTTGACGATGTCGGCAGTCGTCACGAGGGAGGCACGGCCCATGATGGACGTCGCCCGTGCTGGATCTCCGGGTAAATCTATAAGGTTATTACATTCATTATTTAGCCATCAACTGTCTAATATGAATATTTTGACATTTGCAATTGCAGTAAGAAAATTGAACCCCACGATGCTGTCCATCATTCCTCCGAACTCATGTTGGCACATGTGCCCGGGCCAGTATCGTCTTTCAAAGAATTTCCGATGGCCGTCCGCGATTCATTGTACAACATGTTCTTAGTAAGTAGTTACGTCATTTAATTCAAGTATTTTCCAAACTCAATTCACAACAGTATACTAAGTGTGAAACTTAATTGATTTACAGCGGTCTTATCAATTCACGTGTGGACATGACGCGGCGAGATGTCGTCGTGCCTGGGAGTCTAGTATGAAGTCAAGTTACCGAAGGAAAATACATGAGGCCCGAGCACACGCTAAAAAATTGAGTGGTGGGAGTGAAGACCGACAGCTGTGGAAGGAGCACCGCCCTCTATGGATGAGGAAGGAGGATTGGGAGATATCCTGTGACCATTTTGCCGACCCCAAGTGGATACAAAAGTCTGAAAAAGCCAAAGCAAACAGGGCGTCAAAATCGGGCACAAATTTGCATACGAGTGGGTCCATCTCTTACGCGGCTCATAAACAAAAATTGGTAAGTAATGTTTCAATTTATCTTCTTACATTTTATTTATATATTTGACTTTTTTTACTATGAATTGTATAACAGGCTGTGGAGCTTAATCGAGCTCTGTCGTTCCTCGAGGTGTTCGACAGAACACACAAAAAGAAGGGGACAGATCAATTTGTGAGTGAGACAGCTAAGTCAGTAGCGGTAAGTTTATCTACATATGCAACTTCTACCATTCATTTAAATCGGCATGAAATTCATATGAAATTGACTAGATATTTTATTCAATTTGTAGGAAACATATAGCAAAGCAGTGACAGAGAAGTACGGGGAGGGAGACACGCACCAGCCGGAGTTCGATCAGGTGGAGTGGGTGGCAGCAGCTGGCGTACCGAAGAAAGGTCGACTATATGATTTTGGGGAGAGCCTGGACGCTAGCGCGGTGATATCATCGTGTGCGAGTTCAAGCTCTGCCCAAACCAGTAGCAGTGCCTTCACTATACCTCCACCTGCCCCCAGTACTTCTGCCAGCGACATCATAGACATCGTCCGATCGCAGATTTCTGATTTGCAGCGGTAGCATCAGCAATTCCAACAGGAGATCTCTAGCCAGCAGGCAACCATTTTGCAGGCAATCAGTGGCCTCCTCTCCCAGGCGGGAATGGCCCCTCATCGATCCACCACCACCACAGCACAGGCCGCACATGTGAGTGTTTATTATGTTTTTATTTTGATGGAATTACTCAATTATGTTCATTTGAAATTTCAAAACTCCATAGTTTTCAAAACTAACTTAGTTTAGAAGAATTGAGAAAATCCAGGGTTCGGGGGTCCTAAATGTAAAATACTAGCCTGATCGGCGTGCCGATCCTTCCAACACGACTGGCGAGGTAGACGTGAGTTGTGAGAGCTGACGGATTCCAAATCGGATATCCGGTTTGAGCCCGACGCTCAAATACGACACTAGTTCAAGATGTTGTGTGGTAAATAGCAAGTAGCAAGTTAAGAGAAGAGCAAAATATCAGTTATCGTCCAGAAATGAATAGAACCTCTATTGGATGGACCAACAAAGCAGGGAAGCAGAAGAACAAGTTGAATCTGCTTATTTTGCTAAATGGCCCAACCCTACCCATTACAGATATCACAATTTCTCTTGGCCCAACAAGACCTGCACCTTCCAAAGGCAAGCAGTGGTACCAACGCTGAATCCTCACGGGTTAGCAAATCCCTCCTTCACCAAGAAAGCAGTATACCGATCTAACTAAAAAGCTGCCATCATTCATCCACCTCCAAGTGCTAGACCCCTGAGCTCCAAGCATCCTCTATCCACAATCATTAGCAGCAACATCACAAACTCCATGATTTCCTCTTCATGAAGATACCACCAGAATTCAAAGTTTAACTTTCTCCCACCTCTGCAACATCATACCTCTGCCACTCCAGCCATAGGGTCCCTAGCAGTACCCGGCAAGAGAATACTCACCTAACAGTTCAACAGCTAAAATATAGATAAATAGGGGAAAACACATAAAAACTCATTTCAAACACAATTTCACAAGGCACAGTAATACATAAATACAGAAGCAAATTGAGAATAGGCATATGAAGCCCTAGCTTGGATAATCTAGGAGCTATCCCTATTCACCTATTAGTTAAAACACCAAAGAGATGTGCCGTTGATGAAACCAAAGATCAGAAAAAGATTTCTACTGTCTCAACCAATTTAAGCAGTGATCTCCTGAGGTTCTGAATTCTCCCTGCAACCCAGGATTGTTGAGACATGATGAGATATAAGAGCCATATAGGTTGCATGTTGAGCCATTGAGGAATAGAAAGAAAGTTGAGAAATAGAAAAGGATATTAATGAGATCTAGGAAGACTAAATAAAAATTGAGTACATAGACCCACATGAAATCAAAAGTTTCTGAAAAGGGAACATCTTCTGACTATTGATTTCTTGACAGATCAGCTTAATCTGGTGCCGCTGATTTCTTAACAGGCTGATTGGCCTTGCTGGTTATTGATTATTCGACCAGGTAAAAGAGTTACCTCTGAACCCCGCGTCAATAAGCCCTATGGGCAATAGGAGTTAGGAGATAAAAGTGACTTGTGAGAACTGGCGGAATCCAAATCGGATACCCGATTTGGGCCCAACGCTCAAAAGTGCAGTCTCTAAATGTAATTAATTTAAAAGATAGATAAATAGGGATTGGGGGGTCTAAAATGTGAAATATCGGTCTGATCGGCGTGCCGATCCTTCCAACAGGACCTGGGAGATGAAAGTGACTTGTCAGAACTGACGAATCCAAATCGGATACCCGTTTGAGCCCGACGCTCAAAAGTGCATTTTGTAAATGCACTTACTTTTAAATTTCTCTCAAGTCGGGTTCGGGGGTCTAAAATCTGAAATACTGGTCTGATCGGCGTGCAGATATTCCAACATGACCTGGAAGATGAAATTGACTTGTCAGAACTGACGGAATCCAAATTGGATACCCGGTTTGGCCCGAGTGCTCAAAAGTGCATTTTCTAAATACACTTAGTTTAAATTTCTCCCAAGTCGGGTCTGGGGGTCTAAAATCTAAAATACCAGTCTGATCGGTGTGTCGATCGTTCCAACACGACCTGAGAGATGAAAGTGACTTGTTATAACTAATGGAATCCAAATCGGATACCCGATTTGGCCCCAGTGCTTAAAAGCTTATTTTATAAATACACTTAGTTTAAATTTCTCCCAAGTCAGGTCCGGAGGTTTAAAATCTAAAATATCGATCTGATCGACGTGTCGATCATTCCAACACAACCTGGGAGATGAAAGTGACTTGTCAGAACAGACGGAATCAAAATCAGATACTCGGTTTGGCCCCAGCGCTCAAAAGTGTATTTTGTAAATACACTTAGTTTAAATTTCTCCCAAATCGAGTCCGGGGGTCTAAAATCTGAAATACCGGTCTGATTGACTTGCCGATCATTCCAACACAACCTGGGACATGAAAGTGACTTGTCAGAATTGACGGAATCCAAATCGGATATCCGGTTTGGCCCCAGCGCTCAAAAGTGCATTTTCTAAATACACTTAGTTTAAATTTCTCCCAAGTCGGGTCCGTGGGTCTAAAATCTGAAATATCGGTCTGATCGGCATGTCGATCATTCCAACACGACCTGGGACATGAAAGTGACTTTTCAGAACTGACGGAATCTAAATCGGATACCCGGTTTGGCCCCAGCGCTCAAAAGAGCTTTTTTCTAAATACACTTAGTTTAAATTTCTCCCAAGTCGGGTCGGGGGTCTAAAATCTGAAATACTCGGTCTGATCGACTGCCTGATCATTCAACACGACTTGGAGATGAAAGTGACTTGTCAGAACTGACGGAATCAAATCGGATACCCGGTTTGGCCCTAGCGCTCAAAAGTGCATTTCTAAATACACTTAGTTTAAAATTAAAGAAGTCGGGTCTGGGGGTCTAAAATCTGAAATATCTGTCTGATCGGCATGTCGATCATTCTAACACGACTGAGAGATAAAGTGACTTGTCAGAACTGACGGAATCCAAATCGGATATCGATTTGGGCCCGACGCTCAAAAGTGCATTTTGTAAATGAACTTACTAAAGAAGTTGGGTTCGGGGATCTAAAATCTGAAATATAGGTCGGATCGGCGTGCCGATCATTCCAACATGACCTGGGAGATGAAAGTGACTTCTCAAAACTGACGGATTTCAATTCGGATCGGTTTGATCCAAATGTAATTAATTTAAAATACTGATGACAGCTAGGTTAGTTGGGGTCTATAAAATCTATGCAGTTATCAATTTGATATGTTTGATTTCAATTTGATATTTTCAGACGGATTTCAATTTATGCTAATTTATCTTCGCACTAATTTTTTTATCTATGAATGAATGTTATTATTTTTTTAATGTAGGAGGATCCTTCTGCGAGCGGCGACAGAGGAGATGAGCAGGGCAGGGAGGATGATATGGACGATGTGCCGGATATTTCTTGAGTTTATTATGTGTTTTATTTCCTGTACGTTGGTTTGATGATATTTGATCAACATGGTGTTGAGTTTTTTTTTCGGTGGTGTTTGATTATTTGATGTATTTTTAACCGGTTTTTTATAATAATTTTATATTTTTTAAAAAATAATTTCTAAAATTTCATACGGATTTTCAAACGGATCCGTCTGAAATCTCAGACGGAATATGAGATGAAATATTAACCGTCTGAAATTTCAGACGGAATATAACATGACACCGTCTGAAATAGAGACAAAATAATTTGTCTGAAATTCAGACGGACATTGGAACGGTCTTTGGGACAGATAGTTTCAGACGGTATTTCACACGGACAGATTTCCGTTTGAAATTTCAGACGGGAATTGTGACCGTATTTGGGATGGATAATTGCAGACGGAATTTCATACGTAAAAGTTTTCGTTTGAAATTGCAGACGGTTCCTGTGACTGATATTAATATGTCCGAAATTTGTAATTTCAGACTGAAAATACACACGGAAAAAAGTCTGTTGGAAATTTCAGACGGTATTTGTAACGAAATATTGAAATGTCCGAAATTTGTAACCAAGAATATGTGATGGCCGTATTCCGTCTGAAATGTATTACGAAAGTGTCTTCTCACAGATTTTCAGACGGATTTCAGACGGAATATGGCCGTCTGAAATCCCACTTTTTCTGGTGGTGTACGCAACAGGTCGGGAGGACCTTTGCTTGCCCCTCCTCCAGAGCAAGAAGCCTCTTCCACTCTGAGGAGAGAAAGGCCCGTGACGCACCAGCAGCTCCCAGAGACCGAAACCCCCGAGGGACGACAAAGCAGCCCCTCGGCCCAATGGCAACCGGAGTTATCCCTCCGACTGCGAGACTTCGAACGACAGTTTGCGGAACAAGAGCGCGCCCTCCGCACCTTACATAAGACTTCTACCAAGGAGGACAAGGAGCAATGCCCGTTCTTCGACCAAATCTTGAAGGCCGAGATATACCCCAGACTCTCACTGCCGACCTTAAAGTCATATGACGGCCAAGGGGACCCGGACGACCACTTCTACAGCTTTGACGCCCTGATGACCCTACACGGGGCTTCCGAAGCTATCAAGTGCCGAGCATTCGTGACCACTTTGGTCTAGGGCGCTCAAGCCTGGTTTCGAGCACTCGCCCACGGCAGTATTCAGAACTTCAGGCAGTTCGGGCGAGTATTTAAGCAAAGCTTCGCCAGCAGCAGCCCTCCAAGGTCAGTTGTGGGGCTGTTGGCACTGAAGCTGGCACAGGGGGAAAAGCTTCGTGCTTATATCAACCGATTCAAAGCATAAGCCCTGCGGATCCCCTGCCTGGATGTCGCCTTAGCCATCACCGCATTGACTGGAGGAACCGGAGATGAAAATCTCCGACGAGAACTAGTCCTCCATCGACCCACCTCTCCCGCCGATCTGATGACCCAAGCCCTGCGTCATGCAGAGTGTGAGGAGGTCCTCAGCTCTATTCGTGGCACAGCGGGCTCGGGTCGAGAAGGGGATAAGAAGTGACCTTCTGAGCAAGGCTCGGGCCAGTGAGCTCAATACTAGTTTGAGAAGACACAACTCCTTTACCTCTCATCCATAGTGAGCTCAGTACTAGTTCGAGACAACACAGGAGTGCAGAGACCACTATACTACACCAGCAATGTGCTCAATAAGGCCAAAAGATGGTACCCCGTAATCGAGAAACTCGTACTAGCGTTGGTGACCTCTGCCAAGCGCCTTTGACCCTACTTCCAAGGGCACTCCACCGTCGTATTGACCAACGAACCCCTGAAGAAGATCCTCGCTCACCCAAAAGCTTCGGGTTGCCTCGTCAAATGGGCCATAATGCTCGGGGCTTACGACATCTCCTATCACCCCAGCTCGGCCATCAAGGGACAGGCACTCGTAGACATCATCACAGAGAGCACCATCCCGATCGAGGAAGCCCTTCCGCTGGCGCATGGGCCCACCTGGGATCTTTTTATTGACGGGTCCTCCAACTTGTCCGGCAGTGGCGCCGGCGTCCTCCTTAGATCCCCAGAAGGAGCAGAATTACAGTATGCCTTAAAGTTCAACTTTTCGACATCCAACAACGTCTCCGAGTATGAGGCTCTCATCTCGGGAGCCAGGATGGCACGATGATTGAGGGCCGAACGGGTCAGGATTCATACCGACTGTAAGATCCGGTAGTTAATGGATTCTTAGTGGATCCTTATCGATATTGAAGTGTGGAAAGAATCACGAATTTAGGCTATTTTATTGGGCGTAATGGGCCTAGTTTAATGGGCTTAACCAATTTGTATAAGTTTTTAGAATTCATATAAGGCATATATGCAATATCACTTATTTTAAAGCCTTTTTACAATTTGAGATTTTTTCACAAAAAATAATAATATAATAAATATTTTTTTGTAAGAAACCCACGAGGGTTTCTCTCTCCCCTCACCCTCTCTTTCATCCCACCCGCGACCCCCCTCTCTCCTCTTGCTCTCCGGTGGTTTGATCACCCCGACGTGCTGTAGGACTTGCAGGTGGTGATGTTGGCGAGCCCAGGGCGTGAGAAGTGCTGTGTTGTCGTCGTGGAGGCGATGGTGGAGCGTGGAGGCAAGAAACCGCATGGTGAGGCGCGACGTCCCTCGTGTGGAACAGACAAGGAACGGTGCTGTTGGCTAAAACCGAGTAGGGGGATAGCTTCCTTGCCTCGTTAGGGTTGATTCCCCACCCCCTGGCATGTTAATGGCCAGCTGTATAGCATGAACATCGTCGTTATGTCTTCAAAGCATGAACTTCATCATTTATGTTTTTAATCCTCCCATGGCCATTGTTTTATGTTTTCGGGCATATAATTATGGTAGAATGAATGTGGGATGGTGTGAGGCAGGTTTAATGGTGTTTTCCCATTGATTTGGATCGGTTGGGAGGGAACTCCATCAAGTTTCCTGTGTTTCGGGTCCTCTGGATGACTTGCGGTCGTTCCAGGGACAATTTTTAACTTGGCATAAGGCGGCGGACCTTGGCGGTCTCCACCTTGGCCGTTTACAATCCTTGGCGGTCTTTCAACCGACCGTTTTATGACATTAGCGGCCTAGTAAATGACCGCTAAGACCCTTTGACCAAGTAAGGCAGTGGACTCCTGGCAGTCTTTGACCAGACCATTTTATGTCCCTTCGCGGTCAATCGTACGATCGCTTACGATCGTATTTTCTCCCGTTTAAAATATATGAAATATTCGTGCCCTGGCGATCATTAGGACGACCGCTTAGGATGGGGTAGCGGTCAATCGTTCGACCGTTTACTAACCCCTCGCGGCCCTGCATTAGACCGTTTTTACTTACAACACATGAATTTCCTTCTGTTCATTTATTTATGTGTTTAATATTGTATACTCGCCGTGTTTAAATATTTTTACAAACTGTGGCATGTTTTTAGATCCCAATAGAATTGATTTTCTCTTTCCTTATGATGGAACCACTAGTCGTAGCCTGACGACCTTTAGTGTCGGCCCACCTAGGAGAGGTGGCGGGGTAGTCCCGGTGTACGGTTTGTAAGCTAGTTCCCATGGGCCCCCTTGCTTGGCAGTAGCGTCCTACTGGGGGGGAAAACTAGCTAGAGGCATGGCTCAAGGCATTGAGCCTGTGTGTGCACACGTGGTCAGGGGCTTGGACTGACACTGACGAGTGTGACCCTGACTAGTTCTTAACCTTGGTTACTGTTACACGTCTCACTTTTCGCATTCTAGGCTTGTGTAGATACTTAAGACGCAGTATAAGTCGTCAGTGGATGCATCTGGTCTTCTTTCTGGTGGTCCTTTCTTTCTCCTATCACTTGGAATTGTTGAATTATTATTCTATTGGTAGATTATGATCCTCGAGTTTTAATTATTCATGTGAAAATTAAATAGCATTTCAGTTAGCTGTCTTTAATTCATTCCCATGCATGTGCAACTTTATTTCCTATCATTTTATTTATGCCATTGTATGAATAATTGCTTTTATATGTTTAGCTACGAGATAGGGATCCACGTCAACCCTACTAAGTCTATGTTGTGAGACTCACCCTTCCCTTTTCAAGTGAGCCGAAGCAATAGTCCACAGGTTTCCCTCACGTTTTTGGCGGAAAGTCTTAGATGCCAGCAGTGGTCTGTTTATCTGTCTATCTGACTTTTGATTTCGTTTGGCCGGGGTATGCCCCGTGTAGTTGTTTATTTTGACTCTTGTACAGTGTTGGACTTGTAAAGCTGGATCTGAACTAATATGTATAATTGTATCACTCTGTTATTTTAAGTTGCTTCCGCTTAAAATTTCCATTTTATAATTACGCGTGTAATTCCAATTCATTATGCACCTCCTCAACCAATCCTCCCAACCCTTACGGGGCCTCATCCGCCTCTTGGGTGGCATCTCCGAGTTCTTGGTATCGGGTTACCGGTATCCGGATCTCCGGGTCGTTACAGTTGGTATCAGAGCGGTGTTGAGGTAATGTATAAGGAATTGAAATTACAATAGTCTAGAACAAGTCCATGTGTACCACAATTGCTGGCTTAGGTTGTTTTCCGTGATTACTTATGATTTTCTTGTTTTCTTTTAAGCTTAGATTGCAATGCCGCCTAGACGAAGAGGCCGAGGTCGTGTCCAAATTAATGTACCCCAAGATGTTCCAAGGGAAGAGAGCGGTACTTCGCCTCCTCCAGCGAATGTTTAAGAGCAAGGCCGTGTTGACCCTGCTGTTGGTGAAGACTTAGTGCCTCAAGGTGGTCGTGGTCGAGTTTTGAAGGAGTTTCTTCTTTTCCACCCACCGACATATGAAGGAAAAGCTGATCCAGATGCGGCGAGGGTTTGGCTGGACACGACGGAGCGTGTATTCTGTTCGATGGAGTGCACCGAAGATGAGAAGGTGATGCTTGCTACTTTCCAGTTACAGGGGGCAACACTCGCGTGGTGGACCACAGAGTGGGAGGTGACCTTCAAGTCCCGTCCTCTTCGATTGATTACATGGAAGGCATTCGTGACTTCCTTTGAGCATACTTATAGTCCGACCTATCTCAGAATGGATAAAATGCACCAATTTATGGAGTTGGCACAGGGCAAGATGACGGTGTTGCAATATTGGAATAAATTTATGGAATTGCGTCGGTATGCTTCTCATATTCTTGCTGATGAAGGGCTGAAGACTGAGCAATTTTTGCGTGGTTTGAAGCCGGAGCTGAGGAAGCGTTTAATTGCAACCAGAGTGGCAGAGTTAGATGTGGCATATCAGGCAGCAGCATCATTAGAACTTGATATGGCAAGATCTCGAGGGCAAACCCAAGTGGAGCCAATGCAGCATAGTGTGCAGTAGCAGTATGCTACTAGTCTACCAAGTGTGACGGGGGTACCATCTTCTGTTCCTTCTGCCAGTGGTACTTCCTCCAAATCCAAATCCAGGCAGATGTTCAGAAAATCCAAGAAGCGGTATGATAGGAAAGCTTCCTCTGGTACTGTGCAACAAGTGGCACCTACTTCTTTTCAGTGATAGGGATCAGTGGCTAGTCAGCCGAGACCATGTCCGAGGTGCGGCGGTAATCATTTGGGGCGACCATGCTCGATGCCCATGGTGTGTTTCAGGAGCGATCAGGTAGGACACGTGGTTCGTGACTGTCCGATGAGGCCGAAGCAGCATGTTATTTTCTCACAGCCACAGCAGTTCAGACCTCCACCTCCACCACCATCACAGTCACAACAATATTCACAGGCGTCTGTATCGTCGTCGCAGCAATCAACGGCATATGAAAAGAAACAAAAAGGGAGAGTCATGCATATGACTCGATCTGAAGCAGTGGCGTCTCATCTTGTGGAAGGTATCATTATGATTTACTGTCATGCAACTCATGTTTTATTTGACTCAGGTGCTTCTCATTCATTTATTTCTAAAGATTTTGTTGCCTGTATTGAGGCACCGACATCAGAGATGTCTTGTGAGTTACATGTTGAATTGCCTTCTAGGGAGTTCATGTTGACGCCTTTCTGTCTTGATGAGACTCCTATAGTGATTGGGAATCAGTAGTTGCGAGCTAGGTTATATGCGTTGAAGCTGGTAGCCTATGATGTTATTCTGGGCATGGATTGGTTAGAGAATTATGGGGCTATGGTTGATTGTAAATCAAAGAAAGTTTATTTTCAGCCATCTGGGAAGGCAACATTCTATTTTCAAGGTATTCGATCTCGTTCTCCTCGCTTGTTTATTTCTGCTATTCGAGCTTGTAGATTGCTTAATGCGGGTTGTTAGGGATTCTTTGCTTCTGTGGTTGCTATTGAGGCACCACAGCAGGAGATAAATGATGTTCCTATGGTTTGTGAATTTCCTGATGTGTTTCCAGATGAGTTATCAGGCTTACCCCCACAGCGAGAGATTGAAATGGTAATTGAACTAATTCCAGGTACGGCACCTTTAGCAAAGGCACCTTACCGTATGGTTCTTGCAAAATTGAAAGAATTGAGAGCAGAGTTGCTAGAATTGCTGGAAAAGGGCTATATCCATCCCAGCTTTTCTCCATGGGGTGCTCATGTATTGTTTATGAAAAAGAAAGATGGAACCCTGAGGTTATGTCAAGCAATTAAATTAGGTAACTATCAAGAATAAATATCCTTTACCCAGGATTGATGATTTATTTGACCAACTTCAATCGGCAAGTGTCTTTTCACATATTGATCTTCGATCTTGTTATTACCAATTGAGAATTCAGGAATCTGATGTGGAGAAGACTGCCTTTAGCACGAGGCATGGTCATTATGAATTTTTGGTTATGCCATTTGGGCTAACCAATGCTCCAGCAGCTTTTATGGACCTTATGCATCGTGTGTTTCATCCATATTTGGACCAGTTTGTGGTGATCTTTGTGGATGATATTTTGGTCTATTCTGCCTCTGAAGAAGAACATGTTTAGCATCTTAGAGTGGTATTGCAAACTCTGCGAGATCATGAGCTCTATGCTAAATTAAGCAAATGTAAGTTTTGGCTTTGGGAAGTTCATTTTCTAGGCCATGTGATTTCTAGCGATGGAGTTGTAGTTGATCCTATTAAAATTGAAGTTGTTCTACAATGGCAGAGCCCTAAGACTGTGACAGAGATCAAAAGCTTTTTGGGTCTTGCTGGTTATTACAGAAGATTTATTCAAGATTTTGCATAGATTGTCGCGCCAATGACTAAGTTGATCCGCAAAGATGTGCCTTTTGTGTGGTCGGATAAGTGTGAACAGAGCTTCAATGAATTGAAAAGGCTGCTCACCACTTCTACAGTGCTTGTTTTGCCTTCTGGCTCGGGTGGCTTTATTATGTGTACAGATGCTTCTCGAGTAGGTCTGGGTGCAGTGCTTATGCAACATGGCAAGGTTGTGGCCTATGCGTCCCGGCAATTAAAGCAACAGGAAGAAAATTATCCTACTCATGATTTAGAGTTGGCGGCGGTGATTTTTGCATTAAAAATCTGGCGACACTACTTGTATGGTGAGAAGTTTGAGATCTTCACATATCATCAAAGCTTGAAATATGTGTTTTCTCATAAGGATTTGAATCTTCGTCAGCGCAGGTGGATGGAGTATATGAAAGATTATGATTTTACTCTATCTTATCAACCTGGCAAGATGAATGTGGTGGCTGATGCATTGAGCAGGAAAGTGCAGGTCAGTCATTTAATGATTCGTGAATGGAAGTTATGGGAACAATTTCCTTGTGAGACATTCAGATTGAAAATTCCCCATGATCCGATGGTAGCCGTTTTTGCTAGTCTAGTGATGACTCTAGCTATTTACCAGTAGATCAGGGAGGCACAGTAGGCAGATTCTAAGTTGTCTCATATTGTGTTAATGCCAGATGTGGAGTTTTGTGATGATTTTGTGGTTAGATTCAGAGGAAGGCTTTATGTTCCAACTGATGATTCATTAAGGAATGTTATTTTGCATGAAGCGCATGGATCTCGCTATGTTATTCATCCCGACATCACGAAAAATGTATCACAATGTGAAAAGTAATTTTGGTGGCTAGGTATGAAGAAAGATATAGTTGATTTTGTGTCTAAGCAATTGACATGTCAATAGGTTAAGGCCGAGCATCAAAGGCATGTGACACGGGACGACCGAAGAGGTTGCCCTGGGACCTACGAGGCAGCACGCATTCCCCGAACCACGAACCTGAGCAATAGCTGACAGACCACTCGCGTCACGTAAATTCTGGGGTGACCCGACAATAGTGGGGAAAAATGGCAACCCACGGGCAGCCTACACGGTCAGAGCCGCGAAGGATGATATGGGGAGGACAGACCAAAGGTCTGAAGGTCACCCGGCTAAGCCGAGGCAAAGCCGATGCCCGAGGGCGGGAATGACGGCGCTCTCTCACACGGTAACGGTCAACACTCAATGTTCAGGAAATTTGGAACGAGCTCTCCTCACCTTCGGCGTGAGCGTGAAGAGATACTAGGAAAGCAATGGCCAAGGAGCGAGGGTCAGATCTATACCTTGCCGAGTTTGAAAAGACTGGTGCCGGTCAGAGACGAGGGTGAGCCGGGAAGCGTGTGCACCCGGCTATCACGCTGCACCGAGGTAGCTTCAGCCGTGACCTGTGTGTACAACCAAATGAAAACCTCCACGCAGGGAGGGGGAGCTCAGGGACGGGGATACATAATACAATCACTACCCCCATGCAGGAGGGGGGAGCACGGGGAAGGGGGGATGGGCCTGCTGCGCTATGCACTATTCTATCGGACAGAACTGGAGTGTCTCGCCTAGTATGCTACGCACGGAGGTCCGAAGAGGGTGCCGTCGGCGCTCAGGAAAAGTCGGTGAAGTGCTGTTGTGCTCCTGAAAACCTGGTGTCGCTCTGAGGTCTCACAAAGGTGGGGTAGGTCATGGAAGATGACCTTCGCGAATCTGTCCCGCAGGACTGGTCTGCGCAGTCGGCGTGCACAGGATGGTGCGCTCTCCACAGGACTCCGAACGATGCAAGACCAATGTGGTTGGATGATGGACAGGTAGCCCTACGGACCCTCAAAAGATGAGCACCATCAGATCACCGAGCTGGGCGTGTAAAATCCGCTAAGATTCGATAGTTAATGGATTCTTAGCAGATCCTTATCGGTATTGAAGTGTGGAAAGAATCACGAATTTAGGCTATTTTATTGAGCTTAATGGGCCTAGTTTAATGGGCTTAACCAATTTGTATAAGTTTTTAGAATTCATATAAGGCATATATGCAATATCACTTATTTTAAAGCCTTTTTGCAATTTGAGTTTTTTTCACAAAAAAAATATAATAAATATTTTTGTGAGAAACCCACGAGGGTTTCTCTCTCCCCTCACCCTCTCTTTCATCCCACGCGCGACCCCCCTCTCTCCTCTTTCTCTCCGATGGTTTGATCAGCCCGGGGCGCAGTAGGACTTGCAGGTGGTGGCGTTGGCGAGCCCGGGGCGTGAGAAGTGCTGTGCTGTCGTCGTGGAGGCGACGGTGGAGCGCGGAGGCGAGAAACCACGTGGTGAGGCGCGACGTCCCTCGTGTAGAATGGACATGGAACGACGCTTTCGGCTAAAATCAGATAGGGGGATGACTTCCTTGCCTCGTTAGGGTTGATTCCCCACTCCCTGGCATGTTAACAGCCAGCTGTATAGCATGAACATCGTCGTTATGTCTTCAAAGCATGAACTTCATCATTTATATTTTCAATCCTCCCATGGCCATTGTCTTATGTTTTCGGGCATATAATTGTGGTAGAATAAATGTGGGATGGTGTAAGGCAGGTTTAATGGTGTTTTCCCATCAATTTGGATCGATTGGGAGGGAACTCCATCGAGTTTCCCGTGTTTCAGGTCCTCTGGACGACTAGCGGTCGTTCCAGGGACTGTTTTGAACACGGCATAAGGCGGCGGACCTTGGCGGTCTCCACCTTGGCCGTTTACAATCCTTGGCGGTCTTTCGACTGAGCATTTTATGACATTAGCAGCACAGTAAATGACCACTAAGACCCTTTAACCAAGTAAGGTGGTGGACTCCTGGCGGTCTTTGACCAGACCATTTTCTATCCCTTCGCGGTCAATCGTACGACTGCTTACGATCGTATTTTCTCCCATTTAAAATATATGAAATATTCGTGCCATGGCGGTCATTAGGACGACCGCTTAGGACGGGGTAGCGGTCAATCGTTAGACCATTTACTAACCCCTCGCGGTCCTACATTAGACCGTTTTTAACTGCAGCACGTGAATTTCCTTCTGGTCATTTAATTATGCGTTTAATATTACATACTCGCCATGTTTAAATATTTTTACAAACTGTGGCATGTTTTTAGATCCCAATAGAATTGATTTTCTCTTTCCTTGTGATGGAACCACTAGTCGTAGCCTGACGACCTTTAGTGTCGGCCCACCTGGGAGAGGTGGCGGGGTAGCCCAGTGTACGGTTTGTAAGCTAGTTCCTGTGGGCCCCCTTGCTTGGCTATAGCGTCCTACTGGGTGGAAAATTAGCTAGAGGCCTGGCTCAAGACATTAAGCCTATGTGTGCACACATGGTCAGGGGCTTGGACTGACACTAACGAGTGTGACCCTGACTAGTTCTTAACCTTGGTTACTATTACATGTCTCACTTGCCACGTTCCAGGCTTGTGTAGATACTTGAGACGCAGTATAAGTCGTCAGTGGATACGTCTGGTCTTCTTTATGGTGGTCCTTTCTTTCTCTTGTCACTTGGAATTGTTGAATTATTATTCTATTGGTAGATTATGATCCTCGAGTTTTAATTATTCATGTGAAAATTAAATAGCATTTCAATTAGTTGTCTTTAATTCATTCCCATGCATGTGCAACTTTATTTCCTGTCATTTCTTTTATGCCATTGCATGAATAATTGCTTTTATATGTTTAGCTGCGAGGTTGGGATCCCCGTGAACCCTACTAAGTCTATGTTGTGAGACTCACCCTTCCCTTTTCAGGTGAGCCGGAGCAACAGTCTGCAGGTTTCCCTCGCATTTTTGGCGGGAAGTCTTAGACGCCAGTAGTGGTCTGTTTGTCTGTCTGTCTGTCTTTTGATTTCTTTTGGCCGGGGTATGCCCCTTGTAGTTGTTTATTTTGACTCTTGTACAGTGTTGGACTTGTAAAGCTAGATCTGGACTAATATGTATAATTACATCACTCTGTTATTTTAAGTTGCTTCCGCTTAAAATTACCATTTAATAATTACGCATGTAATTCCAATTCATTATGCACCTCCTCAACCAATCCTTCCAACCCTTACGGGGCCTCATCAGCCTCTTGGGTGGCATCTCTGAGTTCTTGGTATGGGGTTATCAGTATCCGGATCTCTGGGTCGTTACACCGACTCCCAGTTGGTCGCCAGCCAAGTCAATGGTGACTACGAAGCTCGGGAAACACCGATGATCAAATACCTTCAATTGGTAAGAGGAATGACCCCACTATTCGAGAGTGTTCAGATCATTCGGATAACTCGGGAGGAGAACTCCCAGGCGGACACCCTCTCTCGACTGGCCTCCTCCATTGACCCAGAACGTACTTGATCGGTTTTTCTTGAAGAGCTAGAGCGACCGAGCATAGAAGCAGAGCTCATGACTATTGATCAGGCATCACCAAGCGAATGGCGGTTCCCATATATATCCTAGCTCTGGGATTCTCAAGAGCTGCCCGACCATCGAGAAGCTCGGAGACTAAAGTATCAAGCTAGACGCTTCGTCATCCTGGATGAAGCCTTGTACCGAAGGTCTTTCTCTGGTCCCCTCTTCAAGTGCCTCAATACCGATGAGGCCCGACGAGCAATTCAAGAGGTCCACGAAGGTGTCTGTGGCACGCATCAAGGAGGAAGATCTCTCGCCAGGATCTTGCTGTGGCAAGGCTACTGGTTGCCCACTCTCCAGTGCGACTGCTTGACATATGTTCAAAGGTGCGATCGTTTCCAATGTTTCGATCATCTGGTCTATCAGTCTGCCTCAGAGCTCGTCACCCTTACCGAGCCGTACCCTTTGACTCGATGGGGGATCGACATCCTGGGGACATTTCCTACGGCCCAGGTCCAGAAGAAATTCGTCATCATTGCCATCGATTATTTTACCAAGTGGATTGAAGCCGAAGCCACTACCAGGATTACCGAGTTGGTCGTATGGAGCTTTGTTTGGAAGTCGATCATTTGTTGTTTCGGTATCCCCCGAGTGATTGTGAGCGATAATGGTCGGCAATTTGATTCTCACCACTTTAGAGACAAATGAGCTGACCTACACATTTGCAACCACTTCACTTCGATAGCCCACTGATAAGTGTGCATTTTTAGGAGTTAATTTATGATATCCACATTTGGTATGAGCTTTAATATTAATAAATATGCACTTATCATAATTAATTCCAATCTAGATCAAAATATTCAGTTTGATGGAATTAAATGATTTTAATAATTAAATTTACTTATTTTACAGGAATAAAAAGGACAATGGCAAGAACTCTACAAGTCCATTACAAAAAAAAGAAAACAAGAAAAAAAGAAAAATATATACAAATGGGCCAAAGGTCCATAGTCGAACAAGCCCAAGCTTGGTTAAAATAAAAAAAAGAGAAAAAGAGAAACAAATGGTTATTCAATAGATATACATATGTATATTCATATGTTAAATATATATATATATATATGTATATATATCGCAGCAACGTAGGACTTCAACGCACGCGGGCACGGTCGCGGAGACGGGCGGGCCCGTGGCGAGCTGCGACACGTGGCTTCGGTGGGTGGTTGTCAATGCGACGGGGGGCGAAAGGCCACGAGGCCAAGTGGGCACAGGCGCGAAGGCGGTGCGCTCACGCGGGTGGCGATATGGCAGCGACGAGTGGTCTTCGGGCGAGTTCACGCAAGCATGGAGCGATCGACAGGCGAATGTAGACAGATCAACACAAGCGATTTCTTCAAAAGTGGGCAGAAAAAATGTATGGTGGCTTGATTTTTCAACAAAATGGCAAAGAAATGTCAATGTGTTCACATGGGGGAATAGGGTTAAGTTTTAGCCCTATAAAATGGGCTCGTATTGTGATGTGGGGGGGGGGGAGTTTTTTTGGCTTTAGGAGGAGTTACGTAGGAGAGCATTTTGGAGTTTTTGTGGGTCTTGTGGTTGTTATTAGTGTGTTGTTATTAATATTTTTGAAATCTTAGCAATCTTAGCCTTTCATAGCTCCTTTACACGCATTTGTGTTCTTTGTTTTGATTTGCTTTCTTCTGCGAACTTGTTCATCTTTATGTGTTATTCATTTTCTCTTTCTACCACTTCCTCTAAATCCTCTCCGTTTTTGAGTTATTTCTCATTTTTCAACTTGTTTTTCTAGAATTGTATTGTTCATCCGAGATGCTAGCCTCTGTTCTTCCTCCGTTTTGAAGCCCTTCCACTCTTCTGTTCTCTCTGAGTTCTTCATGAAAATTCTTCCTCTCTTGTAGATCGAGATTGTCTTATTCTACCACTTCCTCTAATTCCTTCCCGTTTTTAAGTTATTTTTAATTTTCCTCAGTTCAATTTTTTGCACAGTTACTGTTCATCCGTGCAGACCACTTTTCTTCTTCCCTTATTTTCGCCCTCTTCGTCATATTTTCTCCCTCTTCACTCTTCACAAAACATCTTCCTCTTCCTTGGATCATCAACTTTCATTTTTACCATTTCTTCTAATTATTCCCAGATTTAAAGTTATTCTTCTTCTTAGCTTTCTCTATTTTCAGTTTAATTTTTCATGTGTTTTTCCATCATCTATCTATCTCTTCCCCCCTCTATTTTCATCTAAATCTCCCTAAGGCGGAGTTGCTCTCTCTTGGTCCTCTCACGGCGGCATTCTATACCAAAGCGAGGCAGCGATCAAAGGCTCGGCATGGCGTGGACGGCGCCACTCTTCCGATTCCTCGGCTCATTTCTTCCCTTATTCTTTTAATTTTAAGTTGTACTTTTGATTTTTATAGTTGTAATTTTATTTTCTTAGCAATAAAAATTCATGTTGGCAATCTATCTCTTCCAAATTTCTCTTCTCAACCCCTCTCAATTTCTTTAGTTAGATTTATTTCCCATGCAGGTTGATTTTCTATTTTTGTACAAACGCACTCCAAATCAATTCTTTCTCAAATACATAAATTTTTCCAATGAGATTTAAATGAAAATATTTCCTTCTCATGGGATCGACCCGTTATTCACCACTTTACTCGTATTTTCAAATCTATTTGAGTGAGTGAGTGCGGTTATATAAATTTTAAAATTGTGTATGGCACGACATTTTTAAACGACAGGTGCCGAGCGTATCAATTTTTGGCGCCGTTGTCAGAGAGGAAAATGATTTTTTATAGTTGGATATTCTTGTGTTTGATTTTTATATTTGTATATTATTTTTTCTATTTTTATTTTACAGAAAAAAGTACTACAGGAAAATAGACCTTCATGGGCATTTTAAAACTGCCCCAAAAAATAGAGATAAATGCCCTAAAACCTTTAGGGCAGTTTGATTAGTTTTAGGGGCAATTTAAAATGTGCCCTTATTGCCTTGGTCCCTAAAAATTTTTGGGGCACTTTCTTTTTGAAAAGTGCCCCTAATGTTGTCATTAGAGGCACTAAAAAACCGCCCCTAGATATTCTAATAAGGGCAATTTTGATGACCAAATGCCCATAATGAGCATATTTTAGGGACAATTTCTCATTCAAACTGCCTCAAATAACATATTGTAAGAATAGTCTTCTTAAAACCACCCTAAAAAATCACTTGAAATAATGTGTTTTAGGAGCATTTTATTCCCCAAAGTGCCCCAAACAACTAATGTGTAGGGGCTCCAGTTTTTAAATATTACACCAAAATATCCATCCAAAATGTAAAAATTAAAGTCAACATTCGTAACATGCAATCAATACACAAATCCTATTCTTTTTAATTCATTTGCATACACAAACACCCACAATTATATAACACACGTGTATATCAATTGTCTGCCTTTTAACAGAAACATAAATAGGACATGATACTCATTGATAAAAGCAATGTCTTAATAGAGTTATATTATAAAATAAAATCATGAAAATTATCCCAATTACAAAAGACATAACATCCATGACTTTGAAATATAACTGAAACTATGAGAGCTCAAATTTTCACTCTATGACTAAAATATAAAAAATAGTTTCCCCTTGGTGCGCTTTAGGTACAAACATTTTCTTGCTAGTGGACAAATAGTAAGGGAATTCAATTGACTGGATGGTTTGACACACGACCATGGCACTTGCATTCTTCTCTACCAATGCATTGCAATCTACATTCTTGTTTGGATGCCACAGAGCAAGCTTCTTGTAAGAACGTTTAATTTCAGCGATGGAGACAGTCCTTGAGATGCCCAATATCTTGTACCAATCCTTGCGCTTACTTAATTTAAATACTTTTTCAACCCTCATCAATGTTTCTCAAACACTCATGTCGTGCAAATTTAAATATATCAAGAATTTATGAGGTTGTCAACCACGACTGCTAATCTGAAAGTCAAAAGAATAAAAAAGAATACGTTGTTTTACTTTTTACAACCAAAAATAATGTTTTCTATCAAATGGCACCTTGTAGAAGTCAATTTTATTTTTTCAAGGTATGATGAATGCATACATATAAGAAAAAAAAAGCTTGAATTGCCAGGATGGCAAAAGAATGCAAGAAAGAATAAATCATAAAAGTGAGAAGATTAGTACAATCGGTGCAATCCTAGTTAATAGCAATATCTCATCTAGTTATTCTTAGATAGTAGCAAAAAATGAATCATCTTCAGTAGTTAAAAACA
Source organism: Amorphophallus konjac (assembly GCA_022559845.1). Lineage (NCBI taxonomy): Eukaryota > Viridiplantae > Streptophyta > Magnoliopsida > Alismatales > Araceae > Amorphophallus > Amorphophallus konjac. The sequence goes on from JAHNEJ010001134.1 coordinate 139,485, forward strand.
ATTATATTCACATCGAGAAAATAATCATGCATATTATATTTAGGGTAGCACTACCATAGAAATAGCTTGCAGTTAAAACAAAATCTGATGATAGTCTAGACATAAATCTATCAAAATAAACTAAATAGCAGATCAGTAAAAATAACAAGTAAAGAGTGTAAGGTGACAAAAGCCTACCCAGAAGAAACTCTTTACCATTTAGAAATTCTCGTGGTTGCTTCTTTGAGGGAATACAACCTGATAACCACCACTAAACTTAATAGCCTAACAAGCAACCTTGAGAAAATCTGAATGCTATTGTTGAATAATGCCAAACATATAGATCTGTGAAGACAACAATATACTATAATGTCAAGGGCACAGTGAAAGAGGCTGCAAGTTACGATTCTATGAAGACAATAATATACTAATAGTGGACAGTGAGACCATATCATATTTTTGATGATTCACAATCTACAAACAGAAATCAGATAATATAATAGTCATGTCTACAATCTCAAAGTAGAAAGAACTGAAATTGTATTTGCATAGTTTGTCTATGTGGTGAGGTAACATGCAATATGGTGAACTTTCTACTATCTTCCTCTATTAATTGTAGCAGAGTCAGTGCGATGGCTTTTATTTCTTGACAATAATATGCCCTTTCGGACGCCCAAATTCGACGACCAATTATGTGTTTGTCTCGGGTAGGCGAGCGGACAAGAAGGGGGGGTTGAATTGTCCCCCACTAAAAATGGCAATTTAAAAATTATCTAAGCGGAATTAACAATTTTGACGAGATTGAAGGAATTAACATAAACAGTGTATGCTAAGTTCACTCAATCTCTCCTGACTCACACGATTGACTGAATGGAGTAAGCAATGAACACACAATCACACAATACAAACCACAAGACACAAGGGTTTTTAAGGTGGTTCGGGACCACGACGGGCTCCCTACATCCACCCCTTACCAAAACGGTAAGGATCCACTCGCTGAATAAACCAGCACGGGGAAGACTCCCCAACACGGAGCAAGGCTCCAACATACACGGGGATAAATCCCCAACACGGAGCAATGCTCCAACACACACGAGGATGACTCCCCAACACGGAGCAACACTCCAACACACAAACACGCAGGAATACGCCTGCATACACACACGGGGATGCGCCCCAACACACACACAAACACGGAGACGGAGTCTCCAACACGATTCAACACTGGATCACAATGCACACAGACTTGCCGCAACAAATGCAGCAAATGACATACACAAACACGCGTTGCAACACCCGTAGCACCGAGATCACACGACCATACGCAGACGGTCACATACACACACACGAATATCTCTATGAGTTGAGGAAATCAAAAACACATACTCAAGACAAGCTTAGACACAAATGAAAACCATAAGAACAATCACAAATAGATAGGAATAGGGTGTGGAAGTTGTTCCCCCTTCGATCTCCAATGGCCGAACGATGATGTTCCTTGATGCTCGATTCGGAGGTATGCCGGATGCCGACGATTTGAACATCAACGTGTTCCTCTTCCCAATCCGCTTCACTTTCTCTTCATACGTGATCTCCAAATCTTCCTGCATGTTGATCAAATCACCATGGCTTGAGCTTTTCCTTCCTTTCTCCTCTTTCTTCACCTGCAAGAGAAAAACATGAACACATTAGGGTTAAGACTTGTGAAATTCGTAGCTCTCATATGCATACTAATAGGAAGCATCAAAATACTAGTATAGCCCTTCTGGAAACCTCCAAAAGGACCCCCAATAGGTTTCCCATCAACCCAAGGGCAAAGGAGAAAGAGTTAGGCACAAGTTGACTTGGTTTGGATGAATTTCGGAACCACGTTTTTGACTTTTCGCTGTTGGCGGTCGACCTACACGGGGTGGGCGGTCGACCTAAATTCTGCATAGATGAAAACTCCCATTTCTGGAAATTTCGGTCGACCTAAACTTTCTGGCGGTCGACCGCTAGCTACAGTAATTTTAGGTCGACCTAGACTGTCTTTTAGGTCAACCTAAACCTGCAGAAAAAATACAGAAAAAATATAAATATTAGTAAGCATGTAAGAAAACATGCCCAATGATCCCAAGTGATGAATGCATGAAGTACATACATAAAATCTTTAACAATGAGGATGAAAATACTTGGAAAACTCAATCAACCACAACATAACATCAAGATCATATGGCTATCCAATTTGTGCAATAAGATAGCATCATTGAACCAAATTTCATATATCATGAGGATGCCATTCAACAATGTGATTGGGTCTAATTTGCCAAGTGTATATGCAATGTATATGAGCATCATTCAACCCAAATTTACCAAAGTTCACATGAGATTCAAGCTTGAGCACTAACAACTCATTTATTCTATGATTTACATGATGAACTCAAACATTTAAACTAGCCTCAAGACCCTATGAAGAATATGCATGGAGTGCATTCTAAACCATACATAAAAAGCTATTGAAACTTCATTCCATATCACAACTTCAAGCACATAGAAGCCCAATCTTTCTCAAACATGAAACACTTTCTTAAGCCATGCTTTTAGGCAAATATGAGCGTATACAAGAGGTATGTAGAAAGTCTTATAAATTCATGACCCAAATCTCATATGGAGGAACCATGAAAAACCTTTGTTGATGAAGTGTATAAAACATAGTAAGAGTCAATGCAATGTAATGAGAAAGATAACTCCCTTGTGGAAGAAGAACTTCATTGATGCGTTCCTTTGAGTTCCAAGCATGAGCCATGGGTTTTGATCCTGCAAACCAAGATAACTAGCATGAGTTCATCAACACTAAGGATTCAAATGATTTTCAAGTGTGAAACTTGAAGTAATCTGTTAACTCATCAATCACGATATACACATGTTGCTCAATGAAATACATACACAGGCATGCTCAATGAGGCATTCAGCCCAAGCACAAACGTTTGGTTATCATTAAAGCCAAACACCAAACAAAGCACAGTTATTTTGTTATCATTAAAATCAAACACTAGGAGATGCAACAATCTCTTGCAACAATCTCTCCCTTTTTGATGATGACAAAACAATGTGTGCGAGAGTACACAACAACATTCTCAACAAAATAATGTGTGCGAGAGTACACAACAACATTTTCAACCAACATTCTTCTCCCCCTTGAGCATGCAACCAACACGCATTGAGCACGCAACCAACCATTGAGCACACAACATTTCTCTCCCCCTTTTTGTCATCTACAAAAGGACATGGGGTTAATTGACATGATATGAACATGTTTGGCTGGAAGAGATGATACCAATGTGAAGACCAATTGATGCAAAGATAGGAGATTATGTGACATGATACCAATTATTGGAAATGGGTGGCCTCAAAGAGATGAACCATTGGTTGAAGATTTATGCAACATGAAGCATTCAGCATGATAGCATGCAAGGTCGAGAACCCATTGTAGATATTCACAAGATGCAAGAGCAAAACAACATCAAGATGGCTTATAAAATGATTTTCTTTGATTTTTGAATTTTTTGATTTTTATATTTTCTGAAAATGCATAAAAACTCAATGCAAGCACATGAAACTCAATGCAAACATGCAATGCAATAAAAACCAACTAGGCCAAATGTTGAATTCAAAAACCATGTTGATTATTTCTATGTGAGGGTCACAAAGTTTTGATTTTCATGATTTTAATATATATTTTTTAATTTTCTTTAGGAATGCATGAGGCTAAATGCATACAAATGATGAGATGTATAATGCACTATGCAACCAAGCAGATATGTATACGTATATACATACAATACAGCTCCCCCTTACTCATTTAAGAGGGGAATGGGTATAAGAAAAGTGCATGATAGTCAAAACAACTAGGATGCTTATGTGTATCACCTAGGGGATTGTGCAATCACACAGGGGAGTTATGCAGTAGTCAATGCAGTCAATCAATTTTTTGAATATATATTAAATCAAATTTCCATATGTGTAGGTGAACAACATGAAAATAGACTGTAGTCATATGGATATTTAGATTTTCAGATCAACACAATGATAGATTATACAAACTACATTTCATTAAGAGAACAGCGTATTGGAGGCTACGCTCTGCCACAATTAGTTTTCACCAAATTTTTAACTCAACCAAAATCACATGATAGACAGAATTTTTCAAGAGTGATCATGTTCGAATGATTCCTTTTTACGCGAGGAGACACATGGAGCTCATACCAGAATCCCCGGTTGCTCAGAATACTGAACCATTCCACCTCATTTTGAGCAAAAATACTAGTACAACACCTTTCTAAAGTGAACCACATCACGTCTCAGGTGACATGTGCCCAATTTACTCAGTGAAACTAGGCATTACTCTGCCATTCTTTTTAGATTTTTTCTACAAAAATAGGCAGATAAACTTTTTCCTCAAGTGTCTCTTTGACATTCATGCAGCAAGTTTAATATTTATAGAGTGTTGAAAGAAAATTCCTACATCCTTATCTCTAACACTCATTTTCACATTTGGTGCATGGAGTGTGCGAATTTGATTCAGCATGTATACCAAAAATTTCATGAACACATAACAGTGCAGCTCCCCATAAATAGATGCACTTATCATAAAATTACTCCCCCTAAGTATAAGACATGTAGCACTCTAGTGATGACTCAATTTGCAACGTTATTTAGCAAGAAACATGAGGTCTTAGAAATTTCAAGGAAGGGGGTGATTAGCATATAATAACATGCAAGCACACAACGGGAGTATATGCAATATACAATGCAAAATGCACTTCTTGTTGGTCCCGAAGACATGATACCAATGTTGAAAGCAAATGCACTATGTGAATGATATGTAGATATGATATGCAAATAGATATGATGTGCAAATGTGCAATGATATGTAAATATGCAATATGATATATGGTCTAAATGCACTTTATGAATTTTCTAATACATGCAGCTTATAAACACATGAAAATGCAATGCAAGATGCAAGATGTAGCATGGATGCAAATTACAAGTTCAATTTTTTATTTTGATGGTCTAAATGCACCTAATGCATTGAATTCTAATGCATTCAACCTATCCCTATATGAGAAAGGAATGTAAGATGCAAAAACAAGATGGGAAGACTGATTTTCAGAACTGTTTTTAGATTTCATAAGAGGACATTCAGTTTTGAAAGATGAACAACAAGCATTTCAACACTAGGCCTTTCAGAGCAAGGGTGCATAAAAGATTGGAAATGAGTAATGCATCCCATTTGTTTTCAGAACCTGTTCAAAAATATATTTTCAATAAAATTTCACAAGTTTAAAAAGTCATCCACATGCCAAACAGATTTTTAAAGTTTCGGTACGAGGTGGAGGTAAAGGTCCAAAAACCCAACTCACACATAGTGAGAGCTTCAAGTGAACGTAATCCACCCTTCCACTACACACCATTTGATATATCAGAAACTCAATTAGGTTCAGATGCTCATGCATTTTAGATAGAGAAGTATTCAATAGGCAAAGACATCATGCTTATTCCTCAAAATTTTTAATTCATTCAACCAATGAGACATGTTCATCATAGCAGAATACAAGGGTAACAGATGATGTTTTTAGAAACAAAATCTGTCAAATGAACAATTTACATTTCAAAAATTTTGCCTTCTGAAGCAAGAAAGAATTTCAGATTCAATTCGAGTGCACATGATATTTTAGAATCTCAAGGCAAAATGATTTCCTTCTAAAGACATGATTCCTCATTGGCCAAAATAATCCATTTTGAATTTTGGTACAAGGCGGAGTACTTGATCTGAGAATCACCTCACGCATGGTGTTAGCTTCTTGACAGACTTAATCTGTCATTTCACATAATATCATTTGATATACCAAATATTCATTTAATGAGAGCATGAGTGGCTTGTAAGGAGATGCAATTCATACATAACAAAGTAGCCGAAGGAAACCATTAGAAATGCCAATTTGACAAAGAAGAAATAAAGTTGGGGTTTTACCATTTGAGTGTGTGTTATTCCATTTTATTGAACCCCTTTCATTTCTCATTTACGTGAAGGCACACCTTTACCACAACCGACTCATTCGTCGGATTTTGGCATCCAAGCCTTCTTAGGCCCTTGGGGATTAGAAATATTTCTACCAGAATCTCTCCTTGACATTCTCATAGCCATCATGTCATCATTCTTCACGATCCTACAATCTTCAATAATATGTCCATAGTTTCCACAATAACGGCATTGAGGAGAAGTATTTTTGCCAAAAGATTTCCTTTTAAGAGCAAAGGAATTTTCAAATGTATTCCATCTTCTATTTTCAAAGGATCTAGATTTAACAAAATTAAACCTAGCATTCATTCTAGAAGCATAGAAACTTTATGTTTTCAAGAACCAACATTCTTTCATAACATGACCGTATTTCCCACAATGAAAGCAACAAGGTGATGTGGGTCTACGGAATGAGTTACCATCGTTTGCATGATTTTTTATGAACAAGTTTCTCTTATTAGATGCAAACCTTCAAGCATGAAAGACATGTTCATTTCTGAATTTTCTTTGAAAATCACGCTTAACATTCATGGCTTGAAAATCATCTTTTTGCTTCACAATGTAATTATCCACCACATACCCTAGTTTATGATAATAAAAGCAAGAAACATTTCTCTTTGTTTTGAAGGTAGAGTTATCTTTGCATGCTTTTTCATCATCTATTTTCATGACAATACAATCATTCATTTTATGGCCATGCATGTCACAGTAAAAGCATTCAACATTCAAGTTCATTTTTCGCCTATTCTGAATTTTTTGAAACCCTTTTTGCATGGTGGGTTTTGTGTGGAGATTTTTCTTTTTCTCAAAATCATTTTCAGAAGTTTTCTTTTGAAAAATGGGAGGAGCAACTTTGGAGGTGCTAGGAATGTTGGATGCATGAACAAAAGAGATTGTCATTTTGTGTTCAAAAGATTTTTTATTGACCGGGATGTATCCAAGACCCTCTTTTTGAAAATTCACCTTGACACCTAGCATTTTGTCTAAGTTCTCCTTCCCTTTGACAAATCTAGACAAGTCATTTTTTAAATCATTTGTCTCTTTTTCACATGCAAGGATTTTCTCACTAAGTAAGCAATTCACAAATTTCAAGTTTTCATTCTCTTTCAAGATTCCTTGTTTTCATCATTCATGGCATGGAGTTTTTCAGTTAAGTTTTCAAGAACTTTCTCAATTTCAACAAACTTTAAAATCTTAACAAGTAATTGTTCATTTTCAGATTTCAATAAGGAATTTTCTTTTTCAAACTTATCAAAGTATTTCAATCTTCCCTCAAGCAAGGAGTTCTGAATTAACATGGCACTATTTTTCTTTTTAAGATCTTCATTTTCATTCATGATGCTCTTGCTATCAATTTTAGAATCAAGTAACTTTTCAAGTATTTTATCATCATCAGACAAATAAGCTAGTTTATTCTTAAGATATTCTTCATTTTTCTCAAGCATGGAGTTTTTAGACACGAGGAATTTATGTTGCTCACGCAGCTCATCACACTCATTTTCAATTTGAAAAGATGTGTTATGTTTTCTAGCCATTTCAACATCTTCATTCAAACAAGAAATCTCTTCTGAAAATATTTCAACTCTTGATTCAAGGGATTCATTTTGTTCTTGCAGATGTTCAAATTTTGACTCCAAGGTTTTACAGTTCTCACAGGAGGAATTAGCATGCCCATTCTCATCATTTCTCTTTTTCAATCTCTTGATTTTAGATTTGTATTTTTTACATCTGTCATGCAAATCGGCACATGCTAATTGCCATTCTTCAATTGAGGGTTCTTTAGAATCAGAATTTACTTGACTCGAGCTTTCCTCACCATTAGCCATCAAGCATGTACCCACTTGGAAATCTTCTGGGTTTCCTTCAAATATAGCCAGTTTATCCCATGGATCTCTGGCTGACCTGCAGGAGGAGATTTGGGAAAGAACATTAGACTCTATACAATTTCTTATAAAATTCAAGGCTCGAAGATTGATTTCATTTTTCTTTTCATGCTTTGCACTCCATTCTCTTTCATTTGATGGAAGTTTATGTGGACCATTACATATAGCTTCCCAGATTTCATGCTCTTTCATGCCAAGATAGAAAGACATTTTGTTTTTCCAAGAAATATAGTCGTGACCATCAAAGCATGGAGGAAGGGAAGACAAACAAGCATAAGACATGATGCTCAATGAAACTCGTCGAGAGATCACTCAAAAAGTCGTTAGACCCAAGAAATTAGAGCCATGCTCTGATACCAATTGTTGGTCCCGGGTAGGTGAGCGGACAAGTAGGGGGGGGTTGAATTGTCCCCCACTAAAAATGGCAATTTAAAAATTATCTAAGTGGAATTAACAATTTTGACGAGATTGAAGGAATTAACCTAAACAGTGTATGCTAAGTTCACTCAATCTCTCCCGACTCACACGATTGACTGAATGGAGTAAGCAATGAACGCACAATCACACAATGCAAACCACAAGACACAAAGGTTTTTAAGGTGGTTTGGGATCACGACGGGCTCCCTACGTCCACCCCTTACCAAAACGGTAAGGATCCACTCGCTGGATAAACCAGCACGGGGAAGACTCCCCAACACGGAGCAAGGCTCCAACACACACAGGGATAAATCCCCAACACGGAGCAACGCTCCAACACACATGGGGATGAATCCCCAACACGGAGCAATGCTCCAACACACACGCACGCAGGAATACACCTGCATACACACACGGGGACGCGCCCCAACACACACACAAACACGGAGACGGAGTCTCCAACATGATCCAACACCGGATCACAATGCACACAGACTTGCCGCAACAAATTCAGCAAACGACATACACAAACACGCGCTGCAACACCCGCAGCACCGAGATCACACGACCATACGCAGACGGTCACACACACACGAATATCTCTATGAGTTGAGGAAATGAAAAACACATACTCAAGACAAGCTTAGACACAACTGAAAACCATAAGAACAATCACAAAAAGATAGGAATAGGGTGTGGAAGTTGTTCCCCCTTCGATCTCCAATGTCCGAACGATGATGTTCCTTGATGCTCGATTCAGAGGTATGCCGGATGCCGATGATTTGAACATCAACGTGTTCCTCTTCTCAATCCGCTTCACTTTCTCTTCATACACGATCTCCAAATCTTCCTAGATGTTGATCAAATCACCATGGCTTGAGTTTTTCCTTCCTTTCTCCTCTTTCTTCACTTGCAAGAAGAAAACATGAACACATTAGGGTTAAGACTTGTGAAATTCGTAGCTCTCATATGCATACTAATAGGAAGCACCAAAAGACTAGTATAGCCCTTCTAGAAACCTCCAAAAGGACCCCCAATAGGTCTCCCATCAACCCAAGGGCAAAGGAGAAAGAGTTAGGCACAAGTTGACTTGGTTTGGATGGATTTCAGAACCACGTTTTTGACTTTTCGCCGTTGGCGGTCGACCTAAATTTTGCAAAGATGAAAACTCCCATTTCTGAAAATTTCGGTCGACCTAAACTTTCTGACGGTCGACCGCTAGCTACAGTAATTTTAGGTCAACCCAAACCTGCAGAAAAAATACAGAAAAAATAAAAATATTAGTAAGCATGTAAGAAAACATGCCCAATGATCCCAAGTGATGAATGCATGAAGTACATACATAAAATCTTTAACAAGGAGGATGAAAATACTTGGAAAACTCAATCAACCACAACATAACATCAAGATCATATGGCTATCCAATTTGTGTAATAAGATAGCATCATTGAACCAAATTTCATATATCATGAGGATGCCATTCAACAATGTGATTGGGTCTAATTTGCCAAGTGTATATGCAATGTATATGAGCATCATTCAACCCAAATTTACCAAAGTTCACATGAGATTCAAGCTTGAGCACTAACAACTCATTTATTCTATGATTTACATGATGAACTCAAACATTTAAACTAGCCTCAAGACTCTATGAAGAATATGCATGGAGTGCATTCTAAACCATACATAAAAAGCTATTGAAACTTCATTCCATATCACAACTTCAAGCACATAGAAGCCCAATCTTTCTCAAACATGAAACACTTTCTTAAGCCATGCTTTTAGGCAAATATGAGCGTATACAAGAGGTATGTAGAAAGTCTTATAAATTCATGACCCAAATCTCATATGGAGGAACCACGAAAAACCTTTGTTGATGAAGTGTATAAAACATAGTAAGAGTCAATGCAATGCAATGAGAAAGGTAACTCCCTTGTGGAAGAAGAACTTCATTGATGCTGTCCTTTGAGTTCCAAGCATGAGCCATGGGTTTTGATCCTGCAAACCAAGATAACTAGCATGAGTTCATCAACACTAATGATTCATATGATTTCTAAGTGTGAAACTTGAAGTAATTTGTTAACTCATCAATCACGATATACACATGTTGCTCAATGAAATACATACACAGGCATGCTCAATGAGGCATTCAGCCCAAGCACAAACGTTTGGTTATCATTAAAGCCAAACACCAAACAAAACACAGTTATTTTGTTATCATTAAAATCAAACACTAGGAGATGCAACAATCTCCTATAACATTATGTACTCACGATTACCACAGAAAAATGGGAACTCAAGCTTGTCATCCCACTTGGCCTTCATATGAAACTCATCATCCCAGAAAAAATCCCTAATATTTTCTGGTGCTGCATCTTCAAAGACTATTCTACTGCGATACTGTGGAGGACCAGTCTAGCAAACAAAAAAATGAAAGAAAAAGGGGGGCTCATTCAGTGATAGAGACGAGCCTAGCAGCTGATCAAACATGCAGATGAGGCCACACGGAGGTAAATCGAACAAGGGAAAAGAAAAGATCAAAAAAAAAGAAGTAGAAAAGAATGGCATTTGTATGTGCATGGTCTGGTGACTGAATCTCTTAGGACTGAATTTCAAAGACAAACCAGTTCCCACAATGAATAAACTCAAAAAATTATCATTCCACGCGCTACCAATCCAAGCCTACACGCATAATTCCCATCATTCATATTAGGATTCATATCCCACATGTATAAGTTCGGACGGCTCATTCTAAATGTTTGGGATCCAGCATACATCGCTATATATATGACCCCAAGGAGTCATTTGTACGTGTGTTGGTTTATACCAGGGTTTTGGGTGATTGTATGAGCACAAGTATGTTGCTGAACTTCTGAAGTTGATGTCAAGAAAACTAAAAGGGGAGGCAACAGCTAGACTTCCTGAATTTTTGAAAACAACTGAATTAAGAAAGGAGCTGCAAGTGTGAAATTCATACCTCTCAATTTAGAGAACAAAAATCCCTGCATCATGAATATTTATGCATGGGTAAAGGGGGGATCTGCTGAATTCTCCATAGTAGTAGGGTCTTCCCTCTGTTCCTTCATCCATGCATCCGTACGTGTGCACCTTGCCCATGCCTCAAAGAAGCAAACTAAAGGCTAAATTGAACTTCCCAAAAAAAAATCTAAGAAAAATAAAACAAGATGCACAGAGTAAACAAAGAAGAACTATGGTGATTGTCTGAGAGAAAAACTGGATCAAGTTATTTTTCATATGTACGTACACAATTATGGACCAAGCTATTAACATGCACCTGGAGGAATGGTGATTGTCAGATAGAAAACCTGTGACTGATGCTTAGGCACCAAAATAGTTTTAATAAAGTAAAACCATGGAAGAGAAACAAGGTATTCTGAATCATATAATCAATCTCTCGTTTACGCATATGAACAGAATGAAAAATACAAACTATACACTTGCGGTCCCATCAATGCGAGCTGTACACTAGTTAAAGCTTTTTATATACTGGAAAGTTATTGTTATTTACCCACGATATACTTTTCAAAGAATTTTTTATCTCAGACTAGTGTTGTAAGCATGTAACATGAATGATGTGCACTACCTTATCAGCAACACCGACGTAAATACGGGAGATTCATATGATGTTGCACTATTCTTTGAACGAGAAGAGACAAAAGAGTGAATGAAAAATTGATAGATTTACATGCATAAAAATAAGACAAAGTATAAAATGCTCTTAACTAGTGAATGATCATTAAGAAACCAGATGATATTTTAGTCATTGTTTAATACACTTTGTGCAGAGTAATAGGAAATGAAAAAATCACCTTAGGATCAAAAATGAGGAGGGATCCTGTGGAAAGTTCAATGTTGGCCCAAATGAGATCTCGCCATTGCAAACAATTAAAGCAAATATAAAATTACAGATCTCAAAGTCCCGTACTCTCTTTTACCACAACAAGAAGTTGCACTAACTTGACACTAAAAATCTAAGGTTCACATATTAAACCTGTATGTTCATTCATTAGTGCATATAAAATAAAAATAAAGTTGAGAAGGGTGAACCTAATCATGTGAACGTAGAGTGAGAGAAGGCATAAATGATTAATGATCTCCATTGAGCACAGCAGTGAGGCTCACAAATTTATTAAACATTTCCTAGGAGAGGACTTACAATAATTGGAGCACCACCAGTTACTAATCACCAGTCTTCAATATTAGTAGTCGTTAGCACAATATACTTGCTTTTGGCTAAGTATTCATACCTTTTTGTGCTACATTTTTTTCAATTGAACCAGTGGGTTTGCATATTTGTGAAATTCATTGTTTTGTATTAATGCTTCCATGTATCTTTGTGTACATGTCAATTTTGTATTAATGCTTCCATGTATCTTTGTGTACATGTGGACATGTACACTGCTGCTACAAGTTCAAACAATTTATCAGGAGATGAAAGACATGACATACTTTGGTCCCAGTAGCAGAACTACCTTCACGGAGCCCTGCTATCTGGATCCTCTGTGGATGCAGAGCTGTTACATTTACTCCTAGTTGTTGATGATGATCTATCTATTTAACAACCACATTGTTTGGAGGAGGGGGGGTTCCCGGTTATCAAGAAAAAAAATGCATTCTGCTGAAGGTTAAGGTTCAAATGTTGATGATTTATCACAAGCATTTTCACTAGAATATCATGTTGCCCTTGTGATGGGGAGGACAAGACTTTGGACCATCCCTCTCTTGGGTGTTGATTCTCCAAGTCTATATGGGAGATGGACCTTCAAAAGGTAGCAGTAGATAACTATAATTTGGATTATGTGGAAATGCTAAACATTTGAAGGCAGGCACAGGCAGTAGTCACTAAAAGGGGAACAAACAGTTAGGTGACTGCTCGTGTAGGAGACAAATTGTACTGTAGGTTGTACTGCAAAAGAGGAATATCCTTTTCAACAAAGAAAATAAGGCTATTGATAGGATGGTCAACATCTATTTTGTGATTGAGTAGGCCAGGACCTGGCACCTGGTCAGAATATTTTTGCAGTTTGAAGGGTTGGAGCGCATAAAACCACCACTATGTGGATTACACATTTTGTATAGGAATTACAAGGGCATCTTCATCAAGCAGCTGAGATGGAAGCTCATGTGCCTAAAATGGGAAATGTTCCATCAAGCAACTGAGACTACTGCACAAACTTGTGTGCCAACATTCTGCATACAGGTGAGCATCAAGTCTGAATATCATATGCAAGAAATGGCACCTAGCTATTTAAAAACATTAGATGTGTAACCATCCCCTATTTTTTATACTTCATCCAAAACTTTCCCAATGATTACATTATGTGGGAAAATCCCCATGATGCAGCATCTGATCAGACAGGAATGTCTCATGATGCAACAAATACAAATGAATAGTTAGGTGACTCCTTTGTATATAGAGATTGTATTGGGTGTACACAAGTACAACATACTACATTAAGGAGAGCTCTCAGATCCACCACTTTCAACCATGAATTTATACAAAATGATTTTCTATGCTAAATAATATTTTAGAAATGGCAGCCATGCACCTGCCTGTGGAACTGCCAGTTTTTATAGGCCAAGAAGAAGAAGGATCATGATCAAAATTTGATGCCAACTGTTTATTATGAAATCCTTTGCCCTACTTCAAAAGGACCAAAACAGGGATCAGATAATCAATCATATAACACATGTTCCCATAATTATTAAAGCCATTGCAAATTAATAATCCAGGAAAGCATACTTTATAAGGATGCATGAACCAACCCCCCACCCCTCTCACCCCCCCCCCCCCAAAAAAAAAGTAAACACAAAAAATTTCATAAATATATGTATGTTGCCCTCCCAAGTAATCGCACAATCCTGATATTTAGGATGTCTGAAAATGAACAAATCTTTTGAAGTCATTTGAAAGAAATAAGATGTTCAAATTCTTTCCCCATTTCCTGTTTATTTGGAGGGATCTCAAACTGATATGGTGAGCATGACTTTGACCAGTCACAGTTCAAAAGTTTGACCTCCAGAGTACCAAAGATCCATATATCATACAGTACCACTACCACCACCATGAGGTGATATCTTGTTACAAAAAAGATGATTAGTATACTAGTGAATGACACAAGGATTTGAATACCTTCCATCTTGAAGCTTGTGAAAATCAATCTTTTCAAAGGATAAGTTATGGGCCTACTGTTAGTTATCTCATGGTAGTTCCACCCCTCAAGAATATGAATATGAAAATTTAGTAAGTTTATGGACTATAAAGCTGGCACCTTTTCCCCACCCCGAAACTGTAACTGAGTCTATATGCACATCTCTCAGGAACACACAAGGCAGTCTACAATGTAAGTCCATCATTATGCATTTAACAGTGGGCATTCCTTTCATGTTTCATTAATTTCCTAAAATTATTGAAATCTTGTTCATCCTCCAAGAACAGGCATGATTATCCCACTGCACTTCACTTTCTATCATGTCAAGTGGGCATGAGCACATGAGTATTGTGTCATTTACTTATAATCGGGCATCCTTAAGGTTGCTGAATTGTTGATTACCTATCTCAAATAATTGTTCCAGGTAATTTATTGATGATCGTGCTTAGCTAGTCAGGTTAATCTAGAGTGTTATGTTTCTACAATTGAATCAAACTCAAACCCCGCTACTGCAAGGTCCAGCTTGTGCCTAGTCAAGTTGATCCAGAGTGCTGTGTTTTTACGATAAAATCAAACGTTTGCTTTGTTGATTAAAGGTCATGCTTTTCTTGAGCCCATATATGTTCAACATGATTCTGTTTGATTGCAACCCTACCACATATTGACAACATACTCTTTATACAACATGGTGGAGCCTCATTCATAAGACATTGAACCATCCTGCCACATTGAAATGGACTGACTAACTGACTTTTTTAGTTACCAAGTTATAGATTTAGTAAATTGAAGTGACCTAAATGAATAGTAGTGTAGCAACCCTGGGGTAAAAATAAAAGGAAATAAAAACCCCAATTGATAAAAATAAGATTTAAAGATTTAAAGAAGTAAATAATAAACCAAAATGTAAATAACGTCTTGATTCAAGGTGCTACTTCAAAAAGAAACGCCCTTATACAAGGCGCGAATTCCAGAAAGGACGACCACAGCAGATGTCGTCAATTCCCAAACGGCCAAAATAATAAAAAGGGCAAGTAAACGTGACGCCCTCCACATGGACGTGTTTTACATAAGAAATGACTTTAACAAAGGCGTCAATTTAAACTAACGCCCTATGGCAAGGCGTTAATTCCATTCGAGTTTCGTTCGAACCAGGACATTATCCAGGGCAAGTTCTGGATAACTACGAGGGAGATTGATTATGGTAAGGACTATATGAGGGAATCATTACTTCCAATACAACACTAACTCCATTAGGGTTCTAAAAATCCTATAAATATCCTACTGTTCGACCCAGACCGCTGTTTGGCGTTCTGTGTATTGCTGCTGTCATCCGTGAGGAACGTATGTTTTTCTTCATTATTTTGCTTTCACCTTCGGTTATGTATGAGTATGAAGACTAATGTCTTCATCTTATTTCATGTAGGAAGTCTACAGTAAGTAGCAACTCTCGTGTCAAAGAGAAGATCGTGGGTTCTTTGTCAAATGATCTATTCATCCTTTTTGTGCAGGTTGACTGCAACAGGGAAGAGTTGTTACTGTTACCGTGTGAAGAACGTAGATTGATCTTCACCTTCCTTCTTCCTCTTACAGCCAAACGACCGTGAAAGGAGGAAGCTTTCTTCTGCTTCTGCAAGGGGCTGCTTCTTCTTTCTGCTGTTGCTGTCTTGTATTAAAACAGAGTATCATTCACCTTCTTCAATCAATCTTCACGTCTGTTAACCAATTCAAAAAGGTAGGTTTTCTCAAGAATGTAGCCCAAACTAGTATAAATTATGAAATAAACTCATCCATGATCTCATGCATATAGTTTTACTGCGTTTCCAAAATGTTTTCTGAGAGATTTTAAAGAAGCGACCCAGACAAGGGCGCTAATTCTTGTTTTGACGCCCTAGCCAGGAGTCGTGAATTTCATAGAATTGATAATTATCCATGTTTAAAATTCTATAACTATGAAATCATGAATCTAAATTAATGCATGATCATACCTATCGAATCCTGCTATTTTTCTTGTCCTGAACATGAAATTGTTCCCTGAAATTTTATTATCTGAAATCTGGTAAAATCTTGAAATAACGACCTGATGCAAGACGTCTCTTATAAAAGTGACGCCCCAGAACAGGGCGGTAATTTAAAAGTAACGCCCCTGTCCAGAGCGCGTTTTTATTAAATTCCATATTATCTAAATTCTGCAAAAATAGAAATACAGAGTGGACGACTGTTTAACAAGCCGTCAATTTGTAAATAAATGCCCCTGTGTAAGGCGTTAATTCCATGATTAATGAATTAGATTAAGTCGCTAGTTTCCTGTGATACTATTTTACACTGTTACTGTTAACCGAGGGTTTCATATGTATATTATATATATATATCGGCACTATATTCAGTCCGTGAATATAGTCCCATGTTTTATGATGTCTTATCGCATTACCCTCAATTCTCGGTGACATACAAGCTCTCCATTGGACATTCCGTTCCTTTGGACTAGCGAGTTAGTCATAGAGACCTCCGTAAGACTCCTCGAGCCTTAGATTCCCTCAAGGCCGACTGAGCTGGTTGTACCATAAAAATCCATTACACAATCTTTGCCATGTCACTCTATAGAAACATGGTAAACCGGCCCTCATGTCATGCCATGGGTATGATGTGAGAATTATCTTAATAAACGGGGAAAACATGCCGTTGATGTGATGTTCTTGTAGACCCCAATTCTATATCAAACATGATGTTCTTGTGGACCTCAATTCTATATTAAAAGAAGTGACCATCTACTTGTGGGCACTTACTTGTCATGGTACCCAAGTTAGGGAACCAATTCCACCTAGTTTTATCGATAATCGTGATTGTACCGTTATTATCGCCTATCTATGTCAAGTGTCCTATTTTTGGACTCTATTCTATCAAAGTCTATCCTACATGACTACAAGCTTTATTCTTGAAATTTCATATTGGCTATACACAAGAGTGGATGTTAAAATACATGATTAATGCCTGCGCATATAGGGCCCGATCTGGTCCTGGGAGGAGCACCCGAAAGTACTTGTGCCCATGGGAGTTGATTGATCACGGTATTGGCATTATACCGAAGTGCATGACTAGCTTGATTGAACATTCCACAAATCTTGTACTTGACTTGATATTACATGACTTGCGTGGCCCGAGAAAGGGTAATTGTATACTCGCTTGCTTGAAACATGATAGCCAAATTCCAACATGACATGATGAGTCTACTTGCTTAAATATCTTGATATCTTTTGATATAAGTTCTTGAAAGTTCATGACTAGTTCTTCTTGCCATCTTATTGTTATATTCTCTTGCTATCTTGTCGTTTTGCGAGCATGCATAGCTATAGTGCATTCATGGAAAAATGTAATTACTTAAACCCCTTGCTAGTCCTTGAGATATAATTTCCTACTGAGCGTTCGCTCACTCAGTGTTTCCCTACTTTTCAGGTAAGTCCGACGATGAGGACTCAATCTGATAGGGGAAAGTCAAGAGTGAAAGAGTTAGAGCTACTCAAGCATCAATTAGTCCTGTCTTTTCTCTATTTTCTTGAGTCAAGCTTGTACTTTTCTTTTATTGAGTCTAGTATTTGCAAGGGTTTGTAATAGACATATTCTTATTAAAGGAATTAATGGATTGGGTTATCTTTATATTTGCGCACTCTGTCTTTGTGTCGAATACACTACTACTCTGATTGACATGATTGATATAAACTCGTCGCGCATCTCCGGGTACCTTCCGCGCTCGGGGCGTGACAGTTTTTGTGGTATCAGAGCCTAGGTTGTTCAATTCCTAGGAAACCCAAGTCCAAGGATAGGTTTAAACCATTAACCAGTGAGATTGGGTAGAACCAAGGGTGGAGCTAACATGGAAAATTTAAGAGCTCTTAACGAAATTGCACACTGATATAGCTATTGTAATTGTAGGATAATGGCTGCCGAACGTGCTCAATGGCGCAACATGCAGCGTACACTCCAAGGAATGACCCAGGTGCTGCAACATGTAGCACAGGGAGGTGCACAGCGAGCCGGGAGTCTCCACCAGAACTTTAAAAACATGAACCCTCCCAAATTCATGGGATCTACTGATCCAGACGACGCAGAGCACTGGATCAGGGAGACGGAGCGTATATTCCGTGTTATGCAATGCACGGATCAAGAGAAAGTCTTATTAGCTACTTTTCAGTTAGAGAGAGATGCCAGATGCTGGTGGGAGGCAGTCGAAGCCACTATAAATCCGGACCAAATTACTTGGGAAGAATTTGTTGAACATTTCAACAATAAATATTTTTCAGACCGAGTCCAAGAAAAGAAAGCTACCGAATTTGCCGCACTCAAGCAACGGTCATTATCGGTGGCGGAGTACGAGGCATAATTCTCTAGATTGTCTCGGTATGCTAAGCACTTAGTTAGCACCGAGAAGATGAAAGCTAGGAGGTTCCTTAATGGGCTCAGGCCCCAATATATTACCCAGCTGGCGCCAATGGATATTCAGGTCTACTCAGAGTTAGTACGCCGAGCTCAATTGTTAGAAGATGCCACGGAGCTATCAGATAGAATCCGTGGGAAGGATAAGAAAGAACAAGTTACAAGTTCGGGTTCCTTTAAACCCAACTTCAAGAAGAGGCCTAGCACTGGAGGTACTTCTTCTCAAGACCAAAAATTTAAGAAGACCAAGCCCTTCTCTATCACTACTACACCTTCGAATATAATATGCAAGCATTGTGACAAGGCTGGTCATAAAGCCGAAGAGTGCTGGAGGAAACTTGGAGCATGTCTCCGTTGCGGGAGCCGTGAGCATCGGATTCCCGATTGCCCATTACTTAATGATCAAGCCGGTGACGGAAAGCGCCCGGTAACCAAGAACGCTCGTCTTCACGCAATTAAGGAGACCGAAGAAGAAGAAGGCGGACTAGTAGAAGGTACATTGAAAGTTTGCTCCAAGTCTGCATATGTCTTATTTGATACGGGTGCTTCACATTCAATTATTTCCAAAAAGTTTGCTGATCCGTTACCCTTAGAACCGGAATGGATAAAATTAGTTTTGTCTACTCCTCTTGGTAACGAAACTGATATCACTCACCATTACCAAAACTGTGAAGTATTGGTTCAGGGTAGGAATCTCCCTATTGATCTTATATGTTTAGATCTAAAGGAGTATGATGTCATACTAGGAGCGGATTGGTTATCCAAATACCAGGCAACTGTCGATTGCCGCAATAGCAAGGTTACTTTCAAAGAGTTTCCGGAATTAGTCTTTACTAGCCTCAAGAGTCGAAGCAAATCGCCACTTATTTCAGCTCTCCGAGCTAGCAAGTTAATCAGGAAAGGATGTGTATCTTTCCTTGCATTTGTCACCCTTAAGGAGAATAAGGAGACTAAGATAGAAGATATCCCAGTTGTGCAAGAATTTCCGGACGTGTTTCGGAGGAATTGCCTGGATTACCTCCACAAAGAGAAGTGGCCTTCACCATCGATTTAATTCCTGGTGCTGGACCAGTTTCTAAGGCACCATATAGAATGTCACCTGCCGAACTCAAGGAGTTAAAGGAGCAATTGATGGAACTTCTCAAGAAGGGATTTATTAGACCAAGCACTTCCCCGTGGGGAGCACCTGTGCTATTTGTAAAGAAGAAAGATGGATCCATGAGGTTATGCATCGACTATCGACAGTTGAATCATCTCACTATCAAGAACAAGTATCCACTGCCGAGAATCGATGAGTTATTTGATCAAATATCTGGATCCAAGTATTTTTCAAAGATTGATCTCAGGTCAGGTTATCACCAACTAAGGATCAAGGATGAGGACATTCATAAAACCGCATTCAGAAGCAGGTATGGCCATTATGAGTTTGTTGTTATGCCTTTCGGACTAACAAATGCCCCTGCTGCCTTTATGCAGTTGATGAATAGTATATTCAGATCTTATCTAGATCAATTCGTGGTGGTTTTCATTGATGATATATTGATTT
Source organism: Amorphophallus konjac (assembly GCA_022559845.1). Classification (NCBI taxonomy): domain Eukaryota; kingdom Viridiplantae; phylum Streptophyta; class Magnoliopsida; order Alismatales; family Araceae; genus Amorphophallus; species Amorphophallus konjac. The sequence continues at coordinate 159,975 of JAHNEJ010001134.1, forward strand.
ACTCCAAGACCAAGGGAGAGCATGAGGAACATTTAAGGATTGCATTACAGATATTGAGGACAAACCAATTATATGCAAAGCTCAGTAAGTGTGAGTTCTGGCTCGAAGAAGTGACTTTTCTCGGACATGTTATATCAAAGGATGGCTTGTCTGTAGATCCATCAAAAGTGGAAGCTGTAAGAAATTGGGAAAGACCGACCAATGTTAGCGAGATCCGAAGTTTCTTAGGTCTTGCGGGCTATTACCGGCGATTCATCAAAGATTTCTCGAAGATCGCCGTGCCACTTACGAGGTTGACTCGCAAAGAGATCCGCTATGAATGGAGTGAGGAATGTGAAAGAAGCTTCCCAACTCTCAAAGATCATCTGACCAGAGCCCCGGTCTTAGCTTTACCAGTGGAAGGAGAGCAATTCGAGGTATACTCTGATGCTTCTGGCATTGGCCTCGGATGTGTCCTAATGCAACAAGGAAATGTTATAGCTTATTCTTCTCGTCAATTGAAGAAGCATGAAGAGAACTACCCAGTTCATGACTTAGAATTGGCTGCGGTCGTATTTGCACTAAAAATATGGAGACATTATCTTTATGGAGTGCAGTTTCTTGTATACTCTGACCATAAAAGTCTTAAGTATCTCTTCTCTCAGAAGGAATTGAATATGAGGCAAAGACGTTGGCTAGAATATCTTAAGGACTTCGACTTTACTATACAATATCATCCTGGAAAGGGTAATCCGGTAGCTGATGCCCTTAGTCGAAAGTCGAGAGCATTATTAGCCAATTGTATGATTCAGGAGTGGAAGTTGCTAGAACAATTTACTAGACTTAATATAAGCATGGACAAGGACAGTAGGTGTGTCACCTTATCCCATATGAGCATACAGCAAGATTTGCTACCTGAAATACAAGGACTTCAGGGTAGTGACCCGGTATTAGTGGAAATCAAGGACAAACTAGAAGGACAATCTGTGTTCCAACTAGCTTCAGATGGAAGGTTGTTATTCCAAAATAGAACTTATATACCGGATTGTCCAGAATTAAATAAGAAGATCTTAGATGAAGCTCACAGATCAAGGTACACAATTCATCTAGGATCTACTAAGATGTACCAAGATTTAAAAAGGACCTTCTGGTGGCCTAATATGAAGAGAGAAGTCGCAGACTTTGTGTCTCGCTGTCTCACCTGCCAACAAGTTAAGGCTGAACACCAGAAGCCTGCCGGAAAGCTACATCCTCTGGATATTCCCAAATGGAAGTGGGAGGATATTGGTATGGATTTTATCATGGGTTTAACTAAATCAAAAGAGGATATGATGGAATATGGGTTATCATTGATCGATTGACCAAATAGCGCACTTCTTGCCGATCAAGAGTCGATGGTCAGTTGATGTTCTGGCTGCATTATAAATAAAAGAGATAGTCAGATTACATGGTATCCCTGTCTCGATTGTGTCTGATAGAGATCCCCGTTTTACTTCGCATTTTTAGAAAGGATTACAAAATTCGTTGGGATCGAGACTTAACTTTAGCACAGCTTTTCATCCCCAAACAGATGGTCAGACCGAGAGAACTAATCAGGTAGTGGAAGTTATGCTCAGAGCTTGCATCATTGATTTTGGAGGAAGCTGGCATGATCACTTGCCTCTAGTTAAATTTACATACAATAATAGCTACCAGGCAAGTATACAAATGGCACCTTTCGAAGCCTTATATGGAAGGAGTTGTCGATCACCCTTATGCTGGGATGAAGTTGGAGAGAAACAGCTATTAGGTCCAGATATGGTAGGGGATACCACCGAGAAAATACAAGTGATCCGAGAAAGACTGCAAGTGGCTCAGTCTAGGCAAAAGACTTATGCTGACACAAGAAGGAGAGATCTTGAATTCCAAGTCGGAGATTATATATTTCTCAAGATATCACCTGGACGTGGAATACGGAGATTTGGTGTTAAGGGCAAGCTTACACCAAGATTCATCGGACCTTTCGAGAAACTGGAAAGAGTAGACAAGGTTGCTTATCGCGTCGCGTTGCCTCCTCAATTGTCCGAAGTACATAATGTGTTCCACATATCTATGTTGAAGAAGTATGTACACGATCCATCACATATTATTGAACATGGAGACTTAGTTATCCAGAAGGATCTCACGTATGAACAGAAGCCCATAAAGATACTAGATCGTGAAGTACGTATCCTAAGGAATAAGGTTATTCCCATGCTAAAGGTACAATGGAATAAGAGTTCCGAGCATGAAGCCACATGGGAGACCGAGGAATCCATGAGGAAGCGATTTCCAGAATTATTTTAAGGTATATACTCTACACTCTCTATATATATACTATTGAATTTGGGGACCAAATTCTTTAAAGTGGGGGAGGGTGTAGCAACCCTGGGGTAAAAATAAAAGGAAATAAAAACCCCAATTGATCAAAATAAGATTAAAAGATTTAAAGAAGTAAATAATAAACCAAAATGTAAATAACACCTTGATTCAAGGCGCTACTTCAAAAGAAACGCCCTTATACAAGGCGCGAATTCCAGAAAGGACGACCACAGCAGATGTCGTCAATTCCCAAACGGCCAAAATAATAAAAAGGGCAAGTAAACGTGACGCCCTTCACATGGACACGTTTTACATAAGAAATGACTTTAACAAAGGCGTCAATTTAAACTAACGCCCTATGGCAAGGTGTTAATTCCGTTCGAGTTTCGTTCGAACCAGGACATTATCCAGGGCAAGTTCTGGATAACTACGAGGGAGATTGATTATGGTAAGGACTCTATGAGGGAATCATTACTTCCAATACAACACTAACTCCATTAGGGTTCTAAAAATCCTATAAATATCCTGCTGTTCGACCCAGATCGCTGTTTGGCGTTCTGTGTATTGCTGCTGTCATCCGTGAGGAACGTAAGTTGTTCTTCATTATTTTGCTTTCACCTTCGGTTATGTATGAGTATGAAGACGAATGTCTTCATCTTATTTCATGTAGGAAGTCTACAGTAAGTAGTAACTCTCGTGTCAAAGAGAAGATCGTGGGTTCTTCGTCAAACGATCTATTCATCCTTTTTGTGCAGGTTGACTGCAACAGGGAAGAGTTGTTACTGTTATCGTGTGAAGAACGTAGATTGATCTTCACCTTCCTTCTTCCTCTTGCAGCCAAACGACCGTGAAAGGAGGAAGCTTTCTTCTGCTTCTGCAAGGGGCTGCTTCTTCTTTCTGCTGTTGCTGTCTTGTATTAAAACAGAGTATCATTCACCTTCTTCAATCAATCTTCACGTCTGTTAATCAATTCAAAAAGGTAGGTTTTCTCAAGAACGTAGCCCAAACTAGTATAAATTATGAAATAAACTCATCCATGATCTCATGCATATAGTTTTACTGTGTTTCTAAAATGTTTTCTGACAGATTTTAATGAAGCGACCCAGAGAAGGGCACTAATTCTTGTTTTGACGCCCTACCCAGGAGTCGTCAATTTCATAGAATTGATAATTATCCATGTTTAAAATTCTATAACTATGAAATCATGAATCTAAATTAATGCATGATCATACCTATCGAATCCTGCTATTTTTCTTGTCCTGAACATGAAATTGTTCCCTGAAATTTTATTATCTGAAATCTGGTAAAATCTTGAAATAACGACCTGATGCAAGACGTCTCGTATAAAAGTGACGCCCCAGAACAAGGCGCTAATTGAAAAGTAACGCCCCTATCCAGGGCACATTTTTATTAAATTCCATATTATCTAAATTCTGTAAAAATAGAAATACAGAATGGACGACTGTTTAACAAGCCGTCAATTTGTAAATAAACGCCCCTGTGTAAGGTGTTAATTCCATGATTAATGACTTAGATTAAGTCGCTAGTTTCCTGTGATACTATTTTACACTGTTACTGTTAACCGAGGGTTTCATATGTATATTATATATATATATATCGGCACCATATTCCAGTCCGTGAATATAGTCCCATGTTTTATGATGTCTTATCGCATTACCCTCAATTCTCGGTGACATACAAGCTCTCCATTGGACATTCCGTTCCTTTGGACTAGCGAGTTAGTCATAGAGACCTCCATAAGACTCCTCGAGCCTTGGATTTCCTCAAGGCCGACTGAGCTGGCTGTACCATAAAAACCCATTACATAATCTTTACCATGTCACTCTATAGAAACATGGTAAACCGGCCCTCATGTCATGCCATGGGTATGATGTGAGAATTATCTTAATAAACGGGGAAAACATGCCGTTGATGTGCTGTTCTTGTAGACCCCAATTCTATATCAAACATGATGTTCTTGTAGACCCCAATTCTATATCAAACATGATGTTCTTGTGGACCTCAATTCTATATTAAAAGAAGTGACCATCTACTTGTGGGCACTTACTTGTCATGGCACCCAAGTTAGGGAACCAATTCCACCTAGTTTTATCGATAATCGTGATTGTACCGTTATTATCGCCTATCTATGTCAAGTGTCCTATTTTTGGACTCTATTCTATCAAAGTCTATCCTACATGACTACAAGCTTTATTCTTGAAATTTCATATTGGCTATACACAAGAGTGGATGTTAAAATACATGATTAATGCCTGCGCATATAGGGCCCGATCTGGACCTGGGAGGAGCACCCGAAAGTACTTGTGCCCATGGGAGTTGATTGATCACGGTATTGACATTATACCGAAGTGCATGACTAGCTTGATTGAACATTCCACCAATTTTGTACTTGACTTGATATTACATGACTTGTGTGGCCCGAGAAAGGGTAATTGTATACTCGCTTGCTTGAAACATGATAGCCAAATTCCAACATGACATGATGAGTCTACTTGCTTAATATCTTGATATCTTTTGATATAAGTTCTTGAAAGTTCATGACTAGTTCTTCTTGCCATCTTATTGTTATATTCTCTTGCTATCTTGTCGTTTTGCGAGCATGCATAGCTATAGGGCATTCATGGAAAAATGTAATTACTTAAACCCCTTGCTAGTCCTTGAGATATAATTTCCTACTGAGCATTCGCTCACTCCGTGTTTCCATACTTTTCAGGTAAGTCCGATGACGAGACCCAAACTGACGGGGAAGGTCAAGAGTGAAAGAGTTAGAGCTATTCAAGCGTCTATCAGTCCTGTCTTCTCTATATTTTTGTTGAGTCAGAAATGTACCTTTCTTTTATTGAGTCTAGTATTTGCAAGGGTTTGTAATAGACATATTCTTATTAAAGGAGTAAATGGATTGGGTTATCTTTATATTTGCGCACTCTGTCTTTGTGTCAAATACACTATTGCTCTGATTGACATGATTGATATAAACTCGTCGCGCATCTCCGGGTACCTTCTGCGCTCGGGGCGTGACAAGTAGAATCTGGATTGAAAATGAAGCAATGCAAGAACTGAAGGGATCAAATAACAGTAAATGTGTGTTAAATACTGGTGAAATAATATCTGTCAATATATAATATTGCATGATGTCAACAATCAACCTAGGTTCAATAACACTGCTATAAGTATGGTATACATTAACAATTGGATTTATGGCTGTGCAGAGTTCACAAAAAGATTTAGAGACATATAATCACATGATGCTATTTTTTAAGGTGTATTCACATCAACATACAAAGGTACAAAACTAGGATCCTTGAATCCCAAATTACTAATGTGAACTTTAGAGGCCACTTCGGCATCAAGAGTGGCATGAATCTCTTCCATTAAGGGTTCATTTCGTAACACATTGGGGTTCTGACAGATTCCCCAGATGCATTATCTTTGAAACATTTCCCTCCCATCCTTCATTTTTCTGGGTGGGAGAGAAATCTCTGACCCCACCCCCCACACTCATGAGAATGTGAAAGTATGCAACATATGTCATAGCCTCTATTCTCACAACTTTTTGCTAGGAGCACATTACGTTTTATCCAGATTTCCCTCAAAGTTATCCAGCTAAATCTCATGCCCACTACATGACCGCACACTACTTAAAATGAATAAAAAGTGAAGAGTTTGTGTTCATGTAGTTGTCTCTAACCAATTCATAGACTTTGCAGAGTGTACACCGCCAATCTATATATGAATGCAACTAAGATAACTTCTAAATATAGTTCCCCAGCTTTTTGGAAGCTAAATTAGGAAAGGATTATATGGTCAATAAAACACAAGTCAAGATTTATAGTCCACATGCTGTAAACAAATGACTACTGCAAAACTAACCTGTTTCTTTGTCAATGGAAATGTAGCAGCCTTAACAAGGACTATGAGTAATATGATGGCAAAACCATATGAATATGGTACATGTAAAGCAGAAAGCCCATCCTTTAAAACCTGAAAAGAGTAAGACAACTCCATGGGCTAAGGTGCACACACATATACACACAACAGAACAACGCTGACCCCAAAAGATACAAATAAATTTTATCATGTGGTAGCAACGGTGTTCTCTACAATGAGGAAACCCAGCCATGCAAAAAAAAGGTCCAAGTAAAAGGTAGATACACATAAAGCACCACAAGTACCATGGACTGAATGAATAGGATGCTGCCAGTGGGTTTTGGACACACATCAGCACTCAGCAGGGATCAAACCCATGGCCAAAGCCAAACAAATACCACGATTTTCTTGTTAACAGGAGATTACTTCTTGATAATAGAAATTTGATTCAACAAGTCGAATTCAAACGAGTATGGATGTAACTTCTAAAGGGCACTTTGCATCCTAGTATCACAATTACTACCACAGTTGATTGCAGTTACATATTATTCATATGTACAGAGGTTTTCAGTAAATCAACCCTTATTACTCTGTTGGACATGTCAAACAACAGATGAATGCATCACAGAAGAATTTCAGTGTCGGAATTTTTTTCCCCAGGCTCTTTATTTTATAAAGAAAATACAAGAAGATTAATTCCTTGTTGAAGATGATAAGATTTTACAAAATAAAACCACAGCTTTTAATCATAAAGCTTGAATTAGAAGTTACAGGAGATCTAATAACTAGACAGGTAGATTTGCACTAGGTATTCAGTGACGGCATTAGGAGGCCAATTAAGCACAATGGCAGGCAGGTTCACAACCTTTTAAAGACCTCAATTAACATTGAGTTTATGTCCAAGGCATTACCTTGTCAGCACAATGGAGGCACCCATGATGAGTCGTACTACGCTGCACACATGGAAAGGAAACAAACTTCAAAGACCACCCATTCCCCTTCGAGCTGCCGCTACTGCTGCCAGGCTCCGAACGGCGTGCCTTCTAAGACCTGGACTTGAACGGGATGGCCCGGATCATAATCTGGTAGTAGATGGCCGCGACGGCTGCTCCAATGAAGGGTCCAACCCAGAAGATTCAATGGTCATCCCAGGTGTGCTTCCTGTTGTAGATGATGGCAGTGCCCAAACTCCTGGCCGTGTTGATGCCGGTGCCGGTGATGGGGATGGTGGCCAGGTGAACCAGGAACACTGCGAACCTGATGGGCAGTGGAGCCAATACCGGAACGTGGGAGTCGCGGGCATTGGGCTTGGCATCCGTGGCGGAGAAGACGGTGTAGACAAGGATGAAGGTGCCGAAGATCTCGACGCCAAGGCCGTCGCCCTTGGTGTAGCCCAGGGAGACGACGTTGGCGCCACCGTCGAGGAGCTGGTAGGGGGACTTCTAGAAGCCCTTGACGACTGGCGCCACAGATGGCACCGAGGCACTGCATGACAATGTAGAAGAGGGCCCTGGTGAGGGAGAGCTTCCGTGCCAGCAGTAGCCCGAAGGTCACCGTGGGGTTGATGTGCCCTCCGGAGATGCCGGCGACGCAGTAGACGAGGGCAAAGATCATGCCCCCAAAGGCCCAGGCAATGCCCTGGACGCCGACACTAGCACACATGGACGGCATCCTCTTCACCCCCATCACGGTGAGGATGGTGATGTACAGGAAGAGGAAGGTGGCCATGAACTCGGCGATCCCCGCCTGGTAGAAGGAACAGTCTACACCGGAGATTGAGGAGAAGGGGGCCAGGGAGGTGATGAGGCAGAGGGGTCAAGGATTAGATGGATCCACATCGGAGATTAAAGAGGCAGAGAGGCGGAGGGAGAAGATGATAAGGAAGAATCTGCGGCGGGAGGGTGCCAGGAGGTGAGAGGAGGAGTGGTAGAGTATATGGATCAAGGGGGATTCCACGTGGGAAGGATCGAAATGTCGATCGACGGAGGGGTAGTTATGTTTGTGCGGGAGCTCGTGGCATGCAAGCAAAAGTTTTTGGGGGCATTTTACTCGATTTCTCTTCTTCTATATAAATATTCTGAGGCAATTTTAAAATGCCCCAATATAGAGTTTTAAATAAAGAATAAAATTAAATTATTTTAGAGACAATATTAAATATAAAATGTCTCTATTTATGATACTTTTGAGACAATTTTACTAAATGTCTCTAACAAAATTACCCTTATATCTCTACTTTTTTGTAGTGAAGAAAAAAATCAGAAAATCAAAGAAGAAGGAAATTCGGACCTGGATATTCATTGGAAATAATCTGTTGCAAAAGCCAAGAAGCATCGCTGAAAGCTTGTATCTGTCACTAAGGGGAGTAAGAATTCTGGAATTTTGAAAATCCTGAAAAATCAAGCATCACTAAAGGTTAGTAAACGTAGGTACAGGTTTTATTTTTCTAATTTCTGAAAAATCTCAAAAAATCTAAAATAATTCTAAAAAATAAAAAAATCAAAAATCCAGAAAACTTTAAAAATATGATTTTAGGCCTTATTTTTCAGTAGATTTACATGTTGTCTGGTATTTTTTAGTTCATAGTTTTCTTTTATTCATCTCTTCTTAAAATAATAAAAAAAGAATTTTTTTTTGAAAAATCCAAAAAAAATCAGAAAACTAGAAACATACAGAAAGCATGATTTTAGGCTTTATTCTCCAGTAAGTTGCATGTTGTTTAGTGTTTTTAGTTGTTATTTTTCTTTTATCTATTTCTCTTGTTAAAAAAAAGAGAAATATCTGAAAATAAAAAAATCAGAAAACAAACTTTCATGGCATCATACTCTCATATCTCTTGCTTGCATTATTGCATATAGTTTAGTCATTGTTCTTTTTATTTGCATCATTTGAAAAAAAAATCTCTCTTCTTATCTCTTTCTCCCTTCTTAAGAGCAACATAGGCACACCTCTCTTGGATTGGAAGGACTCTCCATTGAGCACTCCGTCTCTTTGGACTAGAATCTCTTTTTTCAAGACCTCCATAAGTCCCCGCACCCGTGGATTCTCTCACAGAAGTCGGGTAGGTTATACCAAGAAGCACCTCGGAGTTAGATTGCCCTTAGAAGGTTAAAAAAAAAGAAGTTTTAGAACTTGTTGCTATTTTGGAAAACTGGTGTCTAGGGCCAGAGGTCAACGGAAAATACCATAAGCGGACTTGTGGTTATTTAATTAGGCCCCTACGAAAGTAGGGGGAGCCTCCCACAACCCCACTTCTTACCTGGCCAGTGGACCAACTTGGTAGCAGGTGCCGAATCTTCTTTTGTTTAAAAAAATAAATAATTGAAAATAATTGAAAAAAATCTTTCTGGGATCCAACTTATTTTTAATGGCCATCCATCTTGGAGGGAAACTCACGCCTATGAAGGAACATTTTTTCCTTCTACTTGTAAACCCTCAACCTGTATTGAACTACTTGACATTTTTGTGGATCATTATGAGATTGACCCTAGTCTCATCCAGATGCTCCCATATTTTTATGGGAATCTCAATGAAAATCCTTATAGGCATCTAGATGGTTTTATATAAGTTTGCTCCCTAGTCAAAATCTAAAACTTTAGTGACGATGCCCTTAGGTTGATCCTATTTCCATTCTCATTGAAAGAAAAAGCCAAATGTTGGTTAAGGAGTTTTGGAAAGACCATAAGGACTTGGGAAGTTATGTAGTTAGAATTTTTTAAAAAAAATTTACCCCATAGTCCGGATCAACATGATGAGAAGGGCAATTATGGGATTTACTCAATTTCTGGGAGAGCAAATTCATGAATCTTGGGAACGGTTGAAAGATCTGTTATGTCAATGTCCACATCATGGGTTGCCCAAATGGCAAGTTGTGTATCATTTTATGCGGGGTTGTATAATCATGATAGGTAAATGGTGGACATATGTTGCGGAGGGATATTTATGAACAAAGGTGAAGATGAGCCTTATGATCTGTTTCAAATTTTAAGTGAAAATTTGATGAATCGTCCCTCGATCTCCTCTTATAAATAATCTGTAGGACCTTTCAAATAGGCTCAAAATCCAATCCAAACTTTCAAGGAAGCCTATGAGTTCTGTGCCAATCTCACTCACCATGTGAGTGAATGTCTTATTGTAGCCCGACTCCCACCAGTTATCCAAACACAAGTCCAAAATGCTCTAGGATTCTCTCTGGTCAATTGTGATATCTTTTCAGATGATTATAATCTAGGCTAGAGGAATCACTCAAATTTTCCTTGGATAGATCAAACAATCTAAGTCCATTTGTCTAAACTTTCACCCCACGAAACCCACGAGCGGCCCATGTCCAATCAACTTCAACCCAACTCATCTCACCCAAACATCCAAAGCAATATCGATACTAGGGGTGATTCACCGGGCCACTATTTTGAACCTTAAATTGTATACTCTCAGTCTACTTACCATGGCCCTTCTTCAATATTACACCAACCCCCTCAACACGTGAATGATGATGATGATGATCTTATGCCTGTCATTCTGGCTCAAGATATCAATAGTAAGAGTAAGGGGGAGTGCACAAGCAATACCACGATAGAGAAAGGGAAGGAATTAGGGGGTGGATTGAGGGATAAAGATGATCACATTGATATCATCACCCCATTCTATGAATGCTTTGAGACTGAGAATATCACTCTTAAGAATAGTGGCCCAAACAACTCAATTGAGGATATGCATGAAGAGGAGGATCGCTTTGTGATTAATAATCATGTTGATTTAATGAAAACAAATTTTAAATATCCTCCTCCCCTTGAAGAACATGATGATGGGGCCTTGTTGGAAAAGTTTACATTTCATCTAGCCACCCTATTATTGGAAAATGTGATTGATAATCTTCGATTGAGTGATGAGTGTGATGACGGGGTCTTATTTGAGAAATTCACATTTGATCTTGCCCCTGAGCCCTTTATGTTTGAATCAGTGGATGAGTTAGATCTTGGGCTCATACTTCCTTCTAATTTGATTGCCTTGAATGTAAAGCCTCTCTAGTATGACATTCTTGGACCTGAGGGGGATATGCCAGCAATATTCACCTTTGATTTGACTTCCCATCAGGTAGACAAGTTGATTAGTGCCCTCAATGCTCATGAGGCTGTTACTGAGAGGAATGTGGCTAATAATGACAATCTTATTCATAAGCCACCGGTGCCTGACCAAGATACCGTGGAGGAAGTAGTCAGTAAAGGGTTAGTCAAACGGGAAGATACAGGAGAAGAGGACCAATGGGTAGATGTTGTGCAAAGGTTCCACCTATATCTTGAACGATTATTGGCCATTGATCATTTCATGATCCCCAAAAATGAAAACTCGATCACATATATGGTTAAAGTTAATATCAATAATGTGCGAGACCAGCATATTTCTAGCCCCCGTAGGTACATGCTTACTCTTGTCTTCCAATGGCATAAGGGATAGAATTTGAAAGAGGACAAGATCACTTGGTGGCTCATTCTAAATGCCACACGTTGGTTATTGGGTTACATTGCATCTGACTGAAGACGTTAAATTTAGCGCTTCTTGGGAGGCAACCCAAAGTTTTAGTGATTTCTGTGTGCTAATAAATGGCTTCTTAGGAGGCAACCTAAGTTTTTCTTGTGTTTTTATTTTTATTTTGTAGGTGTGACTAAAGGATAAGTTGGGGGAGAGAGTAGATTGCTTGATGGCCAAGTATCACCTTTTATTCAAAAGTCGAGCCCGTCAAAGTTCACTTCCGTCAAGTCCAGTCTAGGAGATGAAGTTGTCACCGCCCATATCACCGATGGAAATTTGCCCTACCCATCAGGTTGTATCCTTCCATCCCAACTGTATTCTTTATTTACTTGTTCTCTTTTCTTTCTATTAAATATGCCATTGAGGATAATGTCATTCAAGTTGGGGGGAGAAAAGAAAAAAAAAATATTTCATTTCATATGAATACAATCTGATATGAGATCTCTTGATATCCTGCATTGTTGGAAAGATGAAATCCTCATTTTGAGTTTCATGATCCATGCTTCAATTGAAAGTAATTCTGGAATAGAAAGAATTAGGAAGAAGGATGATGGAAAATTGATTTAATCTAGCCATAGAAAACTGATCTAAGAATCTCTTTAAAGTTCATGTGCACTTTAAAAAGACAAGTAGGACAAGCCATGGAAATCACGTTGCACGCTAATGAAACAAGTAGGACAAGCCTTTTACTATTTTGGGTATGTTACCTAATATTCTGCACCTCTTTAACTAGAGATCTTTTATAAGCTTTCTGCCAAGTTATCTATTACATTAGTGTAATAGCACATTAAAAAAAAACTTTGAGAAAAGAAAACTACATGAAAAATGCTCCGAATCTGAGTAACCGAGCCTACTTCACCTAAGACGTGTTAAGATTCGCGTCAAAAGGAAAAGGGAACCTTGATTTGTGAAGCCAGGTCTGCTTCGAGATTCGTATTAAACAGTGAAGGGTAGTGCATCATCATGTGTGTAGAAAAATAAAAAGATCCCTAAGAGACGAAGCAATAAGGCAGACAAAAAGCTAATATGCTTAATGCTCTGATTGAGAGGTGCATGGTTGAAAGGCACTTATTTCGAATAACAAATAGGGGATGCATGATGTGACACCACCTTGGGGGTGATAGCCACTAGGCCAATGATCCTTGGACCTATGACTCGCAAGCAATCCAACGTACCCAGCGATATCACTTAAGCGGACTCACCTACGTAACACACACATGTGCCCGTGGGCAACCCGGTGATGATGGAGAGGGTCCGGGGCGGGACCTTGATGCTCCGGGGGATTTGGCAAGCTTGGAATGGAACCCTAAGGGCCCGGGATGCCCAATTCAGTGGGCGGCCAGCACGCCAAGGGCGTGGGTTGTAGGGTCTCTCTCACAACTAGCTCCGTGGTGGTTGCTCAATTTGATGACAATTTTGGGACCGGGCACTCTCTCACCGTCCGATGGAGCTAAGTGACAATACTAATTAAGCAAGGAATACCAGCAAAAAGAAGTGACCAGAAGCTCACCTGATCGTCATGAATACACCGATCCCGGCCGGAGACGAGGGCGAGCAGGGAGGCGTGGGTATGCACCCATACGCCGTGTCAGTGTAGCCTTGACTTGAAAATTAAAATGTTACACCACTACATCTCTCGCAGGAGGGGGATCTCGGGGCGAGGATTAATTGAAATTACATCCAAAACTACGTCCACGAAGGGAGGGGCCTTCAGCCGGCCAAGCGAGGGGAGGGGAAAAGTCGGTGAACCCGAATCTACCAGATGTGACTAGCCGGGGTAGAGAGTGGATGTGAGCTGCTGTGGGAGTCTCCCGGTGCTGCTGGAAGGCAGGACTGATGTTGAGTCGACTAGAGGCAAGGTAGAAGCCGGTCGTAGGAGCTGGTAGTCATCCGAAGGTCGAACCGAGGTGCTGCGCCATCATCTTCACTAGTTGCTCTGTTCTGCCTGGTCTGGGACTGTAAGATAGAGGGTCGGTGTCGGGACAGCCACGAGCTCGTCCGAAAGTTGCCGGGGGCGGGATCAGTGCTGAGATGACCGGGACTGACCAGGGAATGGACTGCACGAGTTCCGTACCATTTGGTGGATGATGGCGGTCGCTGTAGCTCGTAGTACACGGCTGGTCCGATTGAGTTCTGACTGATGCAGAACCAAAGGTTACTGATGCCGAAACTGCCTTGGGCGCTACCGAACTCCGATTGAGGCAAAATTAGTGGCGACGCGACTGTGTACGAAGTAGCTTCAAATGACAACTGACGGGACTACAATCGGAGGTCAGTGAAGAAAGCTCTGAGCTGAAGAGTGGGGGTCGGTCCAACCTGGACAGACAGGAGCAGTCTGCAACCTTCGACAAGAATGGCCGGAACCGGGTGCTCGAGTGAGCGATTGACCTCCTTCTTTCTGGTACTGAAAGAGGACTAGACGTAGTTCTTGCCCTCCGAATATCGCACCAAGAGCTTAGCCGAGCTGGTCGAGGGAGCCTTTACACTCAGCTTCAGGTCGCCAGTCAGGGTCTGGCTGCGTAGTCCGGCGACATCCGTTCTTCCGATCAGCTCCGAGCTTGGATGCCGGCAGGACCACCTTCGTTGCAAAACTGACTCATCGAGGTTTCCTCCGATATATGATATGGCACCTGAAGCCTCACGATGACGCCATGGCACTTTCTTCAATCTTCTAGTTCTCTGCTGCCTGTGAGCTGGTGCTGGATCTGTAACTCACCGAAGGTGAATGGGGTTGGAAGGGGGTGAGGTGCAGCAAGGGATGATGGCTAATGGGTATAGGGGTTGGGAAGGGGTGTTAGGGGTTTTTGGGAGTGGCTGGGATAGGGAGGGGGTGGGGCTAGCAGAGGGTGGTGGGTCTGGTGCGGCCTGCTCTCTCAGCACAAGATGGAGGAAGGGCATGGAGGGGAGGCCGACCTATGTTGGATGGATGAAGGAGATGGATCTTGGCTAGGGTTTGGAGATGAAGAGAGAAGGTAGAGGGCGACCAAGGGGAATGGGGAAGAAGGAGAGAGGGGTGGGAAATTCAAATTTGGCCTAGGGTGAAGTTCCTTCAGCCTTGGGAAGGTGGAGAGGTGCTTGGGGAAGGGAAATGGGTAGTTGGGAGTTGGAGGGTGGGGTGTGGATTAGGTGGAGATCTCTTGGGGCTGGGGTGGAGTAAAGAGGGGCTATTGGGGACTTGGAGTGAGTTATTGGAGGGGGAAAGAGAGAGAAAGTAGGTGGGAGGGGAAGGAGAGAGAAAGGGGTGACCCCCTTAGAGAGAGAGAGATATGAGAGAGATATTTAGAGAGAGAGAGGGGAGATAAAATTCCAAGGGAATTTCTAATTTCATTGATCATCCAAGGTTACAAATGAGAGAGGGGAGGGGGTATTTATAGACTCCAGACATTTCATATGACGAGACTGACCCTGACAAACCAACAATTGACCAGCTCTATCCAGGTGGGGGCGCCCATGGGCCTTGCTCATTAAATTGGGCCCATTATCCAGCCTAGACAATCTAATGACACTTAACTTAGGTGAATAACTCTCAAACCTAGGTATCGGACTCAAATAAAAAGAAAATTACATAGTTTATGACTCAAATAAAATATAAAAATTACAAGACTAGACTCAGAAACACATGACGAACATAATAGCACATGCCGATGAACAATCCGAGCCTCGAAAAAATGCGGAGGGATAAGGGATGCCCCCATCATAATCCCGAGGTGGGGAAAACTCGACCCCATCGAGTATGGGTCCACCGGGGAAGTAGTATACCAAATGCAGCTCCGGGCGAGCCATGATCTCCAAACTCAACTCCTCGTCCCTAGTCGGGGAATGACTCTTCAGCCTCTCAATGTAACTCAGGCACACCCTCTTGCTGGCGATGGTACCCTGCTTACCTAGTATTGCCTCTGTGTGCTCATGTCGGGCTCTCAAGTTGATTGGTGGAGGCTCTCCGAAGCTGTCACTCTCAAAGGTAGGTAGAGGCTCGAGGCACTCACTAGGATCCACCACGGTGCCCATAGAGGGTGCCGGGTCCGCCATGTGAGAAGTGGGGTATATCCCATAACCCGTCGGTAAGTCCAACCCGAAAGCCAGGTTGCCAAAGCCACTCAGAACTTGGCAAGGTCCAAGTCCTCGTGCCCTCAACTTGGAGGTGACCCTAGGGTAGAGCCACTCCAAAGTCATCATCGCCCAGTTGCCAACTTGGAATTCAAAGTGGCGTTCATGAGCTTTTGTCCGCTTCTTATGATTCTCACCGCTTGTTACTTGCTTAAATACTCATGCCAAGTACTATGATGCGGTGTGAGTGGGAAATGCATGCTATGCAAAGGGGGGCCAGGACAACCATATTTAGACCAATCATGTAGAGATGCCATGGAGACTTTGAAGGGTGTGGGAGGGCCGGGGCATCCATAGGTGTCCCTCTCATGCGTGGGTGTGATGAGTGTCGGAGGACCCGGACATCCATGAATGCTCCTAACATGCTTAAGACTCATGATGAATGAAGGTGGACCATTACATCTAAATATGGACCACTCATGCTTCCTACTTGACATGTGGGTGATATGAATGAATGGACCCAACTTATAAATCTTGCCAAGTGGTGTGGAAAGCCAAGACACATGCATGCTTATCCCAAAGGTGACTTCTATGTGCATAGGTGTGGGATGGCCTTTGAACTTTCATGTGAAAGGGTCGAAGGGATCTAGGAAGGTAGATATGGGGTGGGGCACTTCCTTGATCTCTAGACGGGTGTTGCCTAAGGTCATGGTTCCTATGGTGTAATCTGGGTCATGGATGAGGTGGGCTTGGCCCAACATGGTGGGTGGGGGTAGGAAAGGGGGTGGTAGGTGATGCGGGTGGGTCACATGGGTACCCGAGCTACCAAAGGAAGGGGTACAAGGGGTCGTGGAATGGGTTCCCTCGGGAGAAGTGCTCTATGTCCTCATGATCTTCACAAGGTGGGTCATCCTCATCTATTGAGATGATTGGGCCGGTGTAGTGAGTGGGTGGGTTGGCCAATGTCCTTGGGATCTCGATGGGTGAGGAATGGACGGGGATGGGTTCCTCCTCCATGGGGAGAAGGAGAATGAGGTCATTAGTGTAGCAATCAATGATGCAAACCGTGGTGATAGACCCGGCGCATGGGTGGATGAGGTCAAGGCTCTTTGGTCGGTCTGCCCCTTGAGTCAACAAACACGTCAGCTCAAGTTGCCATTATAGGCCTTTGACGAGGTCATCCCAACCCTCTACCTCATAGTAGGATTGGATCGTGGTGTGAAAGGAGGGGAGGGCCAAAATTTGGGATTGATGTCCCATGGGTGAGGGGTGTGGGGGTGAACTAGGGACGGTGGGGCCTCGCTTGAGCCATTGGAGTATGGACTCATTCACGGTGAGGGTGCCATGAGTGGTGGTGGTTGGCTCTTGAAGGTCTAGACTATGAGGGGTGGGAAGAGTTTGATGCTCTTAGGTTCCCTCTATGGTGGGAGGTGGATCCGGATTGGTATCCATCTCCGCTTGGGTGGGTGTGTGGACCACAACCTCCAAGGACAACGAGGTAGGAACATCTATGATGGGTGGTTTGGTGATAGCCAGCGCATGGCGCATTCGGGGTGGTGAGCGAGGTTGGACTTGGGTTGGGGTTGGGAGTGGAAGTAGTGGAGGCCTAAGTTGGGGTAGGATTGGGGTTGGAAGTGGAAGGTGGGTTGGGTGAGGAGGTTTGGGTTGATTGGTTTTGGGAGGTGTGTCTCTTATGGGGAGCGATGGAGGGGTAGTGGTGGGGCCCAAGGGGGCTTGTGGGGTATGGGTTTGGTGAGGGATTTTGGGTTTGGGGGTGGTGGCTATCATGGGTCTCGGTGGAGGGGTGGACACGGAGTCCTCTTGGGCTTGTGGAGCTATGGTTGTAGTGAGGACTTGGAGGTAGGGTGTAGATGTAGTGGCCGGGGTAGGAGAGGTGGGAGGCGGTGGGGATTGGGTGATTGGGGTCTTGGGTTGGCCAGGTGGGGGTGAAGGAGTTGAAGTGCTCCTTGGGCTATGGTGACCCGGGTAGGAGGGGGAAACATATCTAGCCCTAAGTTGATCCTTCATGTCCCGCCATGTGGTGAGGGGAGCTTCCCTTCTAATTATCCTTAAGCCTTCAATTTTCAACCAATGGGTTTGAGCCCTTTTAGTTAGTTACATTTTGGCAAATCAAACCTTCCTATCCTTGGACATGGGATTCCGCTCGAAGTAATGGTCCATTAAAGCCTCCCAATCTAAATAGTCATTAGGATGAGTTCCATGAAAGGTGGGAGGTGGGGAAGATGTCCTTCTATCGTCCGCCCTTGGGGCGGGCCTATTGTCTCCTAGTTGGTCGAGTCGACCCGATAGGCTATCAAGCCACTCATTGGCATAGGTCAAGGCTCCCATTAGATAGTTGACACAACGGTAGAGGCCATGTGTGTTGGTGGTGGGTTTCTCTTGGGGGTTCAGACTCATGGAGAGGGCCGATGGGTAAGGTCGGTATGAGGCGGCCATGCTAGGGGACAAGAGCGATGCACTGGGAGACTCTAAATACATATGCGCGCCTTAGGACCAACTTGTAGAGATAAGTTGTGAACTTGCTCTGATACCACTTGATGTGACACCACCTTGGGGGTGATAGCCACAAGACCAATGCTCCTTGGACCTAAGTATGCAAGCACAACCACAAGGCTAAGAAGGCTACGTAAGCGGACACTCGTATGGCGCGCACACTCAATCCGAGGGTGACTCGGGGATGCCAAGTCGAGGAAGTGGGACAAGACCCTTGTTGATAGAGGGCCAGCAGAGACCAAGGTAAACCTCCCCTTGGGGTACGGATGTCCAACTCAATGAGTCGGCAATGGCTGAAGGGCGCGGGTTCACTCACTCACATCCACGGTGGTCCCACAAAGGCGGTGGAGCCTTGGGACCGGGTGCTCTCTCCCTTAACCGATGGCGCAATTGGAGAATATTAAATGAACAAGCACAATTAGGAGTAAAGGACAAGAGTTTACCTAGCCGATTTGAAGAAACCGGCTCCAGTCGGAGACTTGGGCGAGCGGGGAAGCGTGGGCTACCCGCACACCTCGCCGATGACGCTTCAGCCGCTGACCTGCTAGGACAAGCACTACGGCCTCACAGAGGGGTTGGACTAAGGGTGGGGGAACTATATTACAACCAAAATGTACCTCCACGCAGGGAGGGGCGGTCAGCCGGCCAAGCGGGGTGGGGGAAAAACTAAGCTAGAAGCTGAATTATCGAGCTCCCCGGTTCTGCCAGCTTCAGGAACAGCTGGATAGGCAGTCACTATCGGTGCTGCCACGGGCTCTCCCGAACTCCTTTGTTGATGAAACCAGCACCAAAATCTCCTGGGTTGGCCTAGGAGGATGTCAGAATTTTGGAGGAATTTTCTGATGATGATGACGGTTGGGGCAGGGTCGGGGCAGGGTCGGGATCAGGATGGCTTCACTCGTGAATAGACAGTCCCTGGGTCGCTGCTGCCTGAGGGGAAAGCCGTCATGAACGCCCCCGAGCTCCAAAGAGGATGAGACCGAAGCCGTTACATTCGTGGTCGAGTCCTCTTCCATCACCAAGAAGAAGGGCCCCATTCGGATCCCAGAATAGTGTGTCACGCCCCGACGCGGAATATCAAGACGCCAACTAGTCGTAAACAAGCGTGTCGATCAGAGCATGTACAATTTCATTTTTCTAAAGATAGAAATGAATGGGAAAATGATACTTTTATTCCATCAAAATGATGTTTACATTGCTAATTCATAAGCCATACAGGCAAATTACAACTTCCAATCCAAAATACAACATTCTTGTAAAAACACTAATGATCTACATAAACCTAGGTAAAAAGAAAAATAACTCTCTCACTCTTGCCCATTCCCTTGTTCATTTTTATTTCCTGCAACAATTAACCAAAACGTAGGGTGAGCTAAAAGCTCAGTAGGATTTTATATCTCTAAAACCAAACAATCTTTAAGTATTTACAATTTAAGTGATTTTTTTCCAAGTTGTATCGGAAAGTGTATAACATGAATGAAATTTTCAAGTAATTGAGATAACATGATATCAAGATGAATTTTTAAGTAATGACTTTGAACAAGTAAAGAATTTCATGTAATTGGTCATTTCACGCAAGTCAAGTAATTCATGTAATTTTTAAGTAAACAAGTAACAAGTACGAATAGTGGAATGCCGTAAAATCTAACAAGTCATGCACTTCGGTGCAATGCCACACTGTGGTCAATCAACTCCCATAGGCACAAGTACTTTCAGGCGCTCCTCCCAGGACCAGACTGGGCCCCATTAATGCGAGGCATTGGGTCGGTGGATCATAAGATCCCAAGTACGTTAAGACATCCATTTAACACTATGGCTAATGAATTTCAAGAATAAACTCATTTGTAAAAAGTACAGATCTGGCAAAAATCTCAGAAGTAGCAAGAGGAGTAAATAATAATTTTAAGGCATCATGTTTAACTACATTAAGTCGTGGAATTCAAGAAAGAACGGTAACTAGGAAGAAAAATCAAGTAATTAGAGTTTAATAGAATTAATTTAATTCCATGGTTTAATCTTGTGTGCATTTGGTTTATAAGTGTTTAGACATATTTACATGAAGTTTTTTGTACATTAGAGATGCATTAGTTTAGCCAAAACGGTGATTTATTATATAAATCAGAATTTGGTTATGAAAATAGGTTTTTTATGCCAAAAATAATTCTAACTTGCTGAAAATAATTTTAACATGCTAAAAATAATTTTCATACATTACTTTACTTATAAGATGATAAAAATAAATTTTCATGCTGGATTTAATTTTTTTCATACTGAAAATTAATTTTTAACATGCTAAAATTAATACTTAACATGCAAAAATAATTCTCACACATTAACTTACTGATAAGATGATAAAGATAAGTTTTCCATGCTGATTACAGAAATTCTATGATAACAACATAAATTTTATCATGTTGAAAATTATTTTTCTGTATTTATTTACTAATTATTTGATAGGAAAATAGAATTATCATGTTAAAAAATAGTTTTAATATACTGAAAATAATTCTATCATGCTAAAAATAATTCTAACATACTAGAAATAATTTTATCATGCTGGAAGAAATTTTATCATGCTGGAAGTAATTTGCATGCATCAATTTATTAATTATTTAATATGAAATTAGGTTTATCATGCACAAAAATTAGTTTTACATAGATTTAACATGCTGAAAATAGTTTTTATATCTCAGTATGTATAAAATAATTTTATCATGTTAGAAGTCATTTTTAACATGTTGGAAATATTTTTCATGCATTAATTTACTAATATGGTTAAATTAGATTTTTACATGTAAAAATAATTTCATTATACAAAAATAATTTTTAACATGCTGTAAGAATTAAAACATGCTAATATTACCTTTTTTTACTTTTGGTGACTAAATACTTATAGTTATTGGAGATTCCAAATGTTATAATTCATATTGTGTAGTGACTTCATTGTGTAGTGACTAATATTTAGTCCCATATTAGAAGTTTAGAAAACTTTCATGGTTTTATATGTTGGAGAGCTTACCCTTGGGTCAGGACCCAAGGGGCATATGATGTGGGCTCGAGTTGTGTGTGGATATAAAACTATTAATATATTTAGTTATTTATTTATGCCTTGCCAAGCCGCACCGCACCGCACTAAGGTGTGGTTGGTTTTGAAATTATTTTGTCTGACCCCCGTATATATATATATTTGAACGTGCTAGCCTAGACTAGAGTGATCTGAAGATCTTTCAGATTGCGCTACCCTCGGGTAGCGCATTCTGGAAATTCCTTTTTTTTTAATATTTGTTTAACCCCTGAGAGTGGAAAAATACACTGTATGAACGCGCTAAGTCGGGGCAGCGCGTTCAGAATGCGCTCCTGATGTATAGCACGTTCTGGTTCTGACGAAAAATGAGAATACCTCTCCAATAAAATAACCGTAACTTGCTCATTTCTTAACGAAATTTAGGGAAACATGTATCAATGGAAAGAGCACGGAAGGATACACAAGATAACATGCTTTAATTCAAGTTTAGCCTGAGAGACACCTATCTTTTTTCGGATCTAAAGAAATATCCCCAAATAATAAGAAACCCTTTGATCTTCCAAATTTTCCTTCAATCTCCTCAATCTTCAGAGCAGCAAAGCCTAGGCCTCTGGGGGTGGTTTAAGGGTCGAATGGGGTTCTATTTATAGTCAAAACTTGGCCAAATTTGTCAAGATTCCTTGCCTAACAATGCCAAACTTTTCAACTCCGAATTAGAAGAAAATTTCAACTTCTCCTCTTAATCTAGCCTTAAGTTGGTGTGAAACCAATGTAAAAATGGTTAGTCCAAGGTGGGCTATTAGGTAAGAGTCGATTCTTGAGTCAATCTTCTAGAAATGGAGTTATTTTAATCCCTTAAATGCCATATTAAAGACATGTTACGAATTTAAGGTTAATTTAACCTTTATTGAATCATTTAACCATTAATTCAGCTCATTATGGATTATCCAATGGGCCAATTGTAATCCTAATCCATTATATGGACTTTTATTGGGCTTATTATGATTTATCTAAGGGTTAAAGTATTTAATTTTCTATTTACTTTAAGTAAATTCAATAAACTAGTTTATTTCATATAGTAAAAATATAATTTAATTATTTAATCAAATTTTTAATTACATAATGAAATTAAAATGTTTATTTCTCATTTTTAACTATCGGGTTTCTACACAGTGAGTTCCAAATTTTCTCCCTCAGGTGCGCTGGATCAGTTCCCTCAGGGACTGATCTGATACCCGACTACTGTTTGTGGTCCCGCCGACTGCTCTGATGTCCGCCGGCACTCTCGTGGGTCTCCATTCGAAGAGGACCCGACCACAAACGCAACGGCCCTGGTCTCATCCTCTTTGGAGCTCGGGACCGTTCGTGACGGCTTTCCCCTCCGGCAGTAGGGACCCAGGGACTGTCTGTTCCAGAGTGAATCCATCCTGATCTCGACCCTACCCCGACCGACATCGTCGTCAGAAAATTCTTCCAAAATTCTGACGTCCTCCTGGGCCAACCCAGGAGATTTTGGCGCTGGTTTCATCAACAAAGGAGTTCGGGAGAGCCCGTGGCAGCACCGATCGTGACTGGCTATCCAGCTGTTCCTGAAGTTGGCAGAACCGGGGAGCTCGGCAATTCGGCTTCTAGCTTAGTTTTTCCCCCACCCCGCCTGGCCGGCTGACTGCCCCTCCCTACGTGGAGGTACATTTTGGTTGTAATATAGTTCCCCCACCCTTAGTCCAACCTCTCTGTGAGGCCGTAGTGCTTGTACTAGCAGGTCAGCGGCTGAAGCGTCATCGGCGCGGCGTGCGGGTAGCCCATGCCTCCCTGCTCGCCCACGTCTCCGACCGGAGCTGGTTTCTTCAAACCGGCTAGGTAAACTCTTGTCCCCTGCTCCCAATTATACCTTTTCATTTAATATTCTCCAATTGCATCACTGGTTAAGGGAGAGAGCGCCCGATCTTAAGGCTCCACCGCCTTTGTGCGACCACCGTGGATGTGAGTGAGTGATCCCGCGCCCTTCAGCCATTGCCGACTCATTGAGTTGGACATCCTTACCCCAAGGGGAGGTTTACCTTGGACTCTGCTGGCCCTCTACCAGCAAGGGTCTTGTCCCACTTTCTCGACTCGGCATCCCCGAGTCACCCCCGGATTGAGTGTGTGCGCCATACGAGTGTCCGCTTACGTAGGTTTCTTAGCCTTGTGGTTGTGCTTGCATACTTAGGTCCAAGGAGCATCAGTCTTGTGGCTATCACCCCCAAGGTGGTGTCACATCAATACAATTGTCGAAGTTGTGGATTTAGAATTTACACATGCACTAGTGCTATTGAATTTTGAGTTGAATTCTTGATCATGTATCCTAAATTTTAAATCTAAGGCTAGTGTGTGTTAATGTTTCCGAATTCCTAATCTTTTGTTATTTCTATGAAGGAAAAGTTGGATATGAAAGTATGAACTTTACAAACTCGTATTGGTTCTAAATTTTTAATTGTTTGCATTGCTAAGGGACTAGCAATAAGTAAGTTGGGGGTGTGATAAGTGTGCACTTTTAGGAGATTAATTTATGATATCTACATTTGTTATGAGCTTTAATATTAATAAATATGAACTTATCATAATTAATTCTAATCTAGATCAAAATTTTCAGTTTGATAGAATTAAGTGATTTTAATAAATAAATTTACTTAATTTGTAGGAACAAAAAGGACGATGGCAAGAACTCCACAAGTCCATTACTTAAATGGGCAAAGTCCATTACAAAAAAAAAGAAAAAAAGAAAAAAATATATACAAATGGGCCAAAGGCCCATGGCCGCCCAAGCCCAAGCTTGGTTAAAATTAAAAAAAAGAAAAACAGAGAAACAAATGTTTATTCAATATATATATCGTAGCAACACAGTACTTCAACGCACGCGGGCCACGGTCACAGCGGCAGGCGAGTGTGTAGCGAGCTGCGACAGGTGGCTTCGGCGAGCAGTTGTCAATGCGGCGGGCGGTGAAAGGCTTTAGCCCACCAGCGCATGCGAGCGCGGGAGGTCAACGTCAGTTGGCGGCCTAGCTTCTTCGGGCGCGAGCTGGCGTCGAAGGGTCAGCAAAGGCATGCGGTGCCGGGCGCGTGGCGAGCCACGAGGCCAAGTGGGCACGGTAGGGACGATTCTCAATTTTAGTGCTTGAATAAATTGATAAAAGAACAAATGTGAAAATGCTTGGACAAGAAATAGAAATATGATCAAGGCTAGGAGCAGATGAAATCTTGTCTGAAATGCGATGTTGATCAGCAACAAGGGCTTCTTCTCTCTTGCAAAGACTCCTCTTGATTCAGCATCAAGAATTCCTTCTTCCTTACAAACTGATCTTCCTTGAATCCCCTTCTTTGAATCCCCTTTGAGTTGATGGAGGAGATAATGGATGCAGCCTTGAACCTTGATTGCTTCTACACCTTCTTGGAGGTTGATAGCTTTAGAAATCAGCTTGAAAGCACCTTGGATGGATAAAGAACTTCATCCCGAAACACTGTTCACAAAGGTGCTGTAGTACCCCTCTAGCCTCCTTTGGTATCTCCTTGTTCCTCTTCAAGCATTAGGGTTTCTAACCCCTCATGTGTTTATTTTATATCATTTGAATGGTCCTTGGACATCCTCCAGACCCGATCCACAATCCATGGGGGATTGGGTGACTTTAGGATTAAAGAAATACAAGAGAATGGGCTGGCCTCGAAGGGGAAAATAAATTCCACATATGTAGGCTCGGGGCTGGCGGTCGATCGGAACCTTCTGGCGGTCGACCGCTACTGAGAAACCGGCTATCCGTTGGTCCCTGGGAATTTCGGTCGACCGCCCCTAGGCTGGCGGTCGACCGCCACTGAGAATCCCTGTAGGTAGTGAGCTGCTGGCAGGAGCGGTAGACCGCCCCTGGGCCAGTGGTCGACCGCTGGCTGGGTAGATCCCGGGTTTCCCCGGTTCTGTCCATTAACCCTTTAGCTCAGTCGCTTAACTCCTTTAGCAGCCCATTCTCATCTGTGGCCTCAAACTTGATAGTCTTGAAGGTGTCAACTGAATCTTTGACCTTGGGTTCTCTTGGTTATGCTTCTTTGTGCATCGACCTTGGCTATGTGAAGTGCCGACTCATCTTGAAGGGATTTGGATCCTTGCTTGGGCGCGATCAATGCGCTTTCACTTTTGCCATCTCCACTCTAGTCCTCGGCATATCTGTCATGAAAGAACATCAAGTAGTTCAGTCATATAAGAGTGGCAAACATCAATGACTTATAGTGTTCAGCCATTATCAAAACCAAGAATATCAAATAACTCAAATGACCACAAGATGATGTCGAATGACTCAAATGTCCACAGGATGACTCAAATGACAACATGGGCACAACATTCTCCCCTTTTTTTATGATGGCAACACTGTGAGTCATTATGTGGTAGTAATATCCAAGATGACAAAATTTAT